>CM050163.1:291885047-292447547 GCA_027410445.1 Discoglossus pictus
TCTTTATATATATATATATATATATATATATATATATATATATATATATATATATATATACATCCACTGTGTGTTTTTTTAATATATATATATATACTGTGTGTTATATATATATATATATATTTAAAAAAAACACAGTAACTCCTGTGGTCCCAGGCCCTATCATGTGCCCTGTCACCCCACATGAAGCCCTATTAGGCTCTACTCACCTGTGCAGCCCGGGGGAGTCCCGTGTATGTCCGTGGCTCGCTGTGCTCCTGGGGGGTCCGCCCGAGGGTAGGGGGAAGTTATAGTGAGGTGGTGAGCACCTCCATGCCTGCCTGCGGCCCTCGCTTTGCTGTGCGGGGGGTGAACCCGAACCGGGGACTGGGCGGCCCTGCTCGGGGGATTGTGGGGAGGAGGTGGCTGCTCCATTCCAGCAACTAAGGGCCGCTGCTCGCTGCGCGAGCAGCGGCCCTCGCTTTGCTGTGCGGGGGGTGAACCCGAACCGGGGACTGGGCGGCCCTGCGCGGGGCATTGTGGGGAGGAGGTGGCTGCTCCATTCCAGCAACTGAGGGCCGCAGCTCGCTGCGCGAGCAGCGGCCCTCGCTTTGAACCAGAACCGGGGACTGGGCGGCCCTGCGCGGGGGATTGTGGGGAGGAGGTGGCTGCTCCATTCCAGCAGCTGAGGGCCGCGGCTCGCTGCGCGAGCAGCGGCCCTCGCAAGCGTGAGCAACGGGCCGTACGCTGCGGGCAAGGGCCTCAGTTGCTGGGATGGAGCGCCTTCGGCGCTCCATCCCAGCAACTGAGGCCCGCAGCCCTCGCTACGCGAGGGCCGCGGGCTCGCTACGCGAGCCCGCAAGCGTGAGCAACGGCCCGTACGCTCACAACTATATATGTGATGTATATCCGCAAGTAGCACCCCTAGTCTACACCTTGATTTCTTTATATATCTTGAGCCACCTTTTTTCTCCTATCCTGTTCATACTAATATAATACCATACATTCATATTTACAAATACAACACACAATGTTTCACACACATAGAACCAACACATCCCACCAGCTCCCTCACATGACACCCATTACAATGAGCCTAAACATGGAAGGGATGGGGATATGCTAAGGGGTAAACTTATAATACTTTATCCCCTAGACCACAACATAACAATATAACCTTATAACAGTATAACAGGGTGTCTGGGAGCCCCAAACCCCCAGGTATCGTCTCTTGTGTCAACAGTCTGTGACAGACATCTGTCCAAGTCCCAGATGACTGCCAAGTGAGCCATGACAGGCACGGCCTGGTGGCGGTACGACGAGGAATTTCGCCAATACTTGGCCTCAAGGCCAACCATGGCGTGGAGTGACAAGGCGGTGGCATACTGGTTGAACATTATGACACCGATGAGAGTCACGCCGCCATTTCGGAGCGGGGCCGGTGGAGCAAATGGCCCCACCCACACCACAGGAGCCGGTCCCAAGACCTGCTTCGCATATAATGAGGGGGTCTGTAGATGGGCCCCGAACTCCAGGTTCAAACACACATGTTCGAACTGCAGGGGAGAGCATCCCTTGGCCAGATGTGGTAGAGCAAAAGACGGGAGTAAAGGGGGAGAGCCTCCTGCAAAAGGGCAGGACGCCCATACGCCTCCCCGCCATGCTGCCGTGGCTAAAACGCTACGGTAAATTGGCGGGCAACGCCAAAGCGGCGCGCCTCCTGGAAAAAGGTTTCCAGGAAGGATTCCGTATTCCGTGCGGCATTGATATTCAGGGTCTCTAGGTCCCGAACTTGCGGTCAGCCAGGGAATTCCCAGGGGTAGCTCAAGCCAAAGTTATCAACGAGGTCAAATTGGGTAGGATGGCGGGGCCATTTGCATCCCCTCCTATTCAGGATTTGATCGGATCTCCGCTTGGGGTGGTCCCCAAGAAAGAGAAGGGTAAATTTAGGTTAATACAACACCTTTCCTATCCCAGTGGCCGTTCGGTGAACAACGGTATATCAAAAGACCAGGCAACTGTGTCTTATGAATCGTTCGACCGGGCGGACGAACTGGTAAGACGGGCGGGCACCGGGGCGCTCATGGCGAAGGTGGACATTGAAGCAGCATTCAGGTTGCTGCCGGTCCACCCGTCGAGCCACCGGCTGCTAGGATGTTTCGTCGACGGCAGCTATTTCGTCGACCTATGTTTCCCCATGGGATGCTCAATCTCATGTGCTTACTTTGAGGATTTCAGCAAATTCTTACAATGGGTTGCGAGCCTGGAAGCTGGGTACAGGAGCATTACGCACTACCTGTTTGTCGGTCCAGCTGGGAACGACGCTTGTCGTTTCATGCTGGAGGTTTTCACCAGAATCTGTCAAGATTTCGGGGTACCCTTGGCCCACGACAAAACGGAGAGCCCCACGGATCAGTTGACTTTCCTAGGGATTCGGAACGACTCGACGACAATGGAGTGCAGTCTTCCCTTGGAAAAGGTGGTGGACAAGCGAGTGGAGCTCAGTGCGCTGCAAGGCGCACGGAGGGTGTCCCTGCGACGGTTGCAATCTATCTTGGAAAAGTTGAATTTCGCATGTAGAATTATCCCCATGGGGAGGATATTCTGCAGAAGGATGTCACTCGCTACTATAGGTATTGCGAAACCGCACCACTTTATAAAAGTTTCCAGGGTGATGCGGGATGACGCGAGGGTATGGTCAGTTTTCCTTGCAGACTTTAATGGGCGGGCGCTTCTTCAAAAGAAGGGTGCCACCAACGCAGAGCTAGATCTTTACACAGATGGATCTGGACCGGTTGGCTGCAGGGCATATCTCCAAGGGAGATGGTGTTCCGCGGTGTGGCCGGAGGAATGGGAAGTAGCAGGTTTAACAAAGAACCTTACATTATTCCCCATGGCGGTGGCAGTACACATTTGCGGTACGACTTTCAGGGACAGGCGAGTCATATTCCACTCCGATAAGATAGGGGTGGTGGAGGCCGTGAACAACATCACGGCTACATCCATACCGGTGATAAGATTACTCTGTCATCTTGTATTATGCTGTCTTCGCCTGAACATATGGTTTCAGGCGAGACATGTCCCAGTGGTAGAGAACGGAATTGCTTATGCCCTTTCTCGGTTTCAGGAGGATCGTTTCAGGGCATTGGTCCCTCAGGCGAACTCCCTAGGGGAATGCATTCCCGCGAAACTCTGGGAGCTTGGAGCTGCCAGGTGACGAGACTCGTGAGACAGTCTGTTGCCCCGGCAACATGGACCGCGTACAGACGCGTGTGGGCAAAATGGGATGACCTAGTGGCAGCGGCCGGTGGCGCCACTACGGAAGATAAGACCATAGGGATCCTGCTTTGGTACGTGCTGCTGTGTGCCGAGCAAGGCGAAACAAGAGCCGTAGTAGGGAGTCAGGTCCCAGCGCTGGCTTTTATGTTTAAGCTTGCCGGGCAGAGGGACCTTACAAAGGAGTTCCTAGTGCGCAAGGTGGTGCGCGGAATGTTTAACGGTGTACGCAGGCCGGATAACAGGCGGCCGATTACCTTTTCGTTGTTACTGAGACTGGCTCAGGTGTTGGTGGTGGTTTGCAGAAACTCCTTTGAATCTCTGCTTTTCCGAACTGCTTTTTCCCTGGCGTTCTTTGGAGCGTTTAGTATAGGGGAGTTAGTCGTGAACAGTAGACACGATTCGGGGGGGACTGCAAGTAGTAGATACCTGCCTGAAGGAAGGTACGGTAGTAATTTGGTTACGGAGGTCAAAGACCGACCAAGTGGGAAAAGGAAGAGAGGTGGTTCTTCATCAGGTTGGCATGGAGTGTTGCCCATATGCTTGTGTAGAGGAGTACCTTACGCAGCGACCGGTGGGACGGTGTTCGCTGCTGGTACACGCCGATGGAACGGCACTGTCACAGTACCAATTCAAAAAAGTGTTGAAAAGTGCATTCCCCCGGCTCGGTTTTGAGCAGTTGGAATTCAGTACATACTTGTTCCGCATCGGGGCAGCCATGGAGGCAGCCAGGCTGGGTTTGCCCGACGCTGCAGTAAAACGCATCGGTAGATGGGAATCGGATCGTTTTCGTTCTTATGTAAGGCCGAGTGCAGTGGTGTAATGGTTGTTGCTTTCTGCTTTCAGGAGTACAGAAGCAATTGTGGATTGTTGGCCGTTCGTATGTGTACTGGGCCCACAGGTTAGCTGCAGTTACCGAAGAAAAGACACAACTGGGCTTTCCTGTTACGGACTTGCACGTTCGGTGGTGCGGTATTCAGGGTCTGCGATGGGCGCAGTTGGACGGACTGTTGGACACATAGGCGCAGCATTACGGTCAGCCCAGCATTATTCTAATTCATGCCGGCGGGAACGATCTGGGAACGGTACCCATGAGACGAATGTTGAAAGTCATTATTATTATTATTATTATTATTATTATCTTTATTTATATCGCGCCAACATATTCCGTAGCGCTGTACAGGGGGTTAGTACATGGCAAAAAAACTAACTTAACACCTTAAAGAATGGAGGGCCCTGTTTTTGAGCATATAATCAAATGTACATAGTGCTTGTTTCCAAGACACAGACACACAATTGAAAACTCACAAACTTACAATCTAAGGGTTTAGGTGTGATATAAGAGGGTGACAAATACAAAATGGCAACGTGAATGCAATTTGTTTAGTCAATTGGAGGAGTCTGTGAGCTGTACTGTAGATTGTGGGTGGGAGTGTTATTAAGCTGTGGAGTGTGCAGTTGTAATTATAAAGGCTGAAGGTGATATGATTTTTTAAATAGGTGTGTTTTTAGTAATTTTTTAAAGGTTTTGAGGCAGGAAGTTAATCTAATGGAGCGAGGCAAGGAGTTCCAAATAGTAGGGTCTGCACGAGAAAAGTCTTGAAGACGGGAGTGAGAGGAGGTGATGAGAGAGGAGGAAAGAAGAAGGTCGTTAGCAGAAACGAAGGGGGCGGTTGGGAGAGTATTTTGAAACAAGAGCAGAGATATAAGGGGGTGCACTGTTGTTGAGGGCTTTATGCGTTAAGGTCATGATTTTAAATGTGATTCGGGAAGCTGTGGGAAGCCAGTGGAGTGATTGACAGAGAGTAGCTGCAGACACTGAGCTTTTGGTATTGAAAATGAGTCTAGCGGAGGCGTTCGTTATGGATTGGAGGGGAGACAGACGAGAGATGGTGAGGCCAGCAAGAAGGGAAAAGAGTCATGAAAAGAGACGTCGAAAAATGGATGAAGAAGTTCACAGGCACGTTTTTATCTGGTCCGAAATGATAAAAAGAAGATCTTGGCGTAACGCGCGCGACCCGGTCAGTCTGGATAAAGCAAGACAGAAGATCAACCAGCAGCTCGCGAGTTTCATTTGAAAATTGGAGTTTGTCGCAATCCGTTATAAGGAGTTCGAGCCTGGCGGCGCCGACGATTTTTTCGGTAAGTACAAGGTTCACCTTACAGAAATGGGGCTGGAGTTAATGATGCTAGAATTTAGGAAGAGCGTTTTACGGGCTTTGGCTTTGATGTCCAGCAGGGGGGGATTGCAGTCTCGGGAGGCGTTCCTCGCGTGCTACGTGGCGGGAGGTGAGTTGCCCGGCCCACTGGCCTAAGTGGGCGTTGCCCCTACCTCACAGGGCGTGCTTAAGATAAGCATTGGGGCTTTGGGCAGGGCTCAAAGCGTGAGGTCACTGTCCGTGGCCGGGCTCCTCCCCCAGTAAAAGGTTAAAATAGTTCATGTAAATAAAGTTAAGTGTTGTTGTTTACAATTGTTATAATAAAGCTGTGGCCCGTTGTTCTCCCAATTTCAGTCGTTGTGTCTTTTATTTATCACCCTAGCCTAAATGGATCATGCATGGGTCTTGTATGACTTGGAGGCTGCACAGGCTTCCTGGGTCAGCACGTAGCGTTGCGTGACCCAGCGGAGCCTGTGAGACCTGTCAGCCAATCAGTTGCGTCGGGGGCGTGGCGGTAGTCCGCGTTTCGCGCCGTTTCACAGCAGCGCAGTCTCCCGACTGAAATCCCACCCACCCACCCTGTTAATTTGGTTGTAAAAATGTAAGATGTAATTATTATATTTAATTTAAATTAAAAAAAAGAGGATGTTTTATGTTTAAGAAATTTTGGAGAAGTGGCAAAAAATGTTTTATTTTGATAATTTAGGGCTTTGCGGGAGTTGAGTTGCCCGGCCCACTGGCCTAAGTGGGCGTTGCCCCTACCTCACAGGGCGTGCTTAAGATAAGCATTGGGGCTTTGGGCAGGGCTCAAAGCATGAGGTCACTGTCCGTGGCCAGGCTCCTCCCCTGGTAAAAGGTTAAAATAGTTCATGTAAATAAAGTTAAGTGTTGTTGTTTACAATTGTTATAATAAAGCTGTGGCCCGTTGTTCCCCCAATTTCAGTCATTGTGTCTTTTATTTATCACCTAGCCTAAATGGATCATGCATGGGTCATGCTCTAGTGCCTTCATAGAATTTGTGCAATGCAGACCAGTGCTGAGGGGTTACTGCTCTGTTGGGTGCTCTGTGCTCCATGCAGTGATACCAGCAAACAAAACGTAACCCTTACCACATTTATCTGTGCAGGCATGGAGTACTGGACTTACCTACACAGGAAAGCTTTGGGTTAACTAGTCAGTGCAGTGTAACCATAGTCCAGGGAAAGCTGTGCTATCCATCATCGCCTAGTCCCAAAGAGCGTCACACTGCATGTGCTGCACTCTGCTATCTGCAACACCCAGTGGACACAATAGACTTGTATGTAAAGAGATATTTAAAACGTTTTATCTGTTAGTGTAAATAAAAAATATAAATTATTTTACTATACAATCTTATGCTCTTTCACACCATGAAGAGCACTTACAGTGAGTTCATGGCCCTTTAATAAGCAATTTCTTTATTTACTCCACAATGGTACTTTGTTTTTTCTAAAGTGAGAGTGCCAAGGAATAGTGTAATATTGGGAGTGTGATGTGGAAGGGTGAAGGGGAAAAGAAATAGTGTGAAGAAAGAGTGGAACATGTTTGATGTTGCTTCTGGCATTCCTGAAACCCAAGATTGTGTTGGGTGTTTGCGTAAAATTACTCCCTGCTACTCATTGGTGGCATATAGAAACGTCACTACCATGAAATGGCAAAATATCTTGCACTACTATTTTATTTAATGTTGACAAACAGAGGAGTGTGCAATGTTTAGCATTAAATATGAGGTCACTCTTATTAAAGAAATAGCTGGAGACCTTGCAAGTTGGACAGTTATAAAGATCTCCTTTCATCAAAAAAATAAGGATTAAAAGCACTTTACTAACCACAAGCAATGGAAGCTTTTGAAAATCTTAGCAGCCTCCTCTGACAAAATCAGGTATCAGTGTGTCAGATGTAGTCAGTCCCAAGCTGCACAGTTAACCTTCTGAGTACGAGCCATCATAGGCCTGCCTTACTGCGCTTGTTCAGTCTGAACCAGAGTCTGACTGGTCAGCCTTTTTTTAGTTCAGCTTTCAGGCGGAGCTGGCCACACCCCCTGATAGGTGCAAGCAGGAGGAGATGAGCAGCGCTGCTTGAGAGCGAAACTGACAGTCAAAAGTTTACAAAAAAATTACCTTTATCTTAATGTTTATAATATTTTTAATAGTCTATATACAACATAAGAGTGAGCAATGTTTTCTTAGCATAAAATATGAGGTCACTCTCATTAAAGAAACAGCTGAAGGCCTTGCTAGTTGGACAGTTATAAAGGTTTCCTTTCATGTAAAAAATAAGGATTAAAGGCACTTTTTTTAAATCCATGATCAATGGAAGCTTTTGGAAATCTTAGCACCTCTCTCTGACAAACACAGGTATCAGTGTGTCAGATGTAGTCATAGGCTGCACAGTTGACCTTTTGAGTACTTGCCATTCTAGCCCCACATGCTTTACTGAGCATGTTAAGTCCAAACCAGCCTCTGATTGGTCAGACTTTTTTTAGTTCAGCATTCATGCAGAGCTGGCCATACCCCTTTGATAGGTAAAAGTAGGTGGAGATAAGCAGCCCTGCTTGAGGGAAAACAGGTCAAAAGTAAGAAAAAAGTATTAACTTATATTCATTTTAACCCACACACTGTTTTTAACAGTTTATGCCCAACAAATAAACATAGGAGCCTGCAATGTTTGGTAACATAAAATATGAAGTTGCTAGTTTGACCATTATAAATGTTTTCTCTTTGGACAAATAAGGATTAAAATTGTTTTATTTAAATCCATGAGCAATGACAGCTTTTGAAAATCCTCGCACCCTTCTCACCCTTCTCAGGCATCAGTGTGTGTCAGATGCAGTCAGTTGCAGGCTGCACATTTTAACCTTATGAATACTAGACATAATTCAGTTACACCAGCTAAGCTTGTAGCAGGGGCGGAGCTACTATCGGTGCCGAAGGTGCACCTTTGAGGGGCCCAGTGCTCACCCTGCTTTGGCCCACCTCGGCCCCACGTAGCCCTCCTCAGCATATATATATATATATATATATATATATATATATATATATATATATATACTCGCATTTTGACAATTATAATATGTAATATATATATATATATGTATATATTACATCATATAATTGTCAAAATGTGAGTTGTCGTCACGCTTTGCGAGCTCGCAGAGTGATCTCGCAGAACTGCGTCCCTCGAAAACAAGGGAAGCAGTTCGGGCCGCAAATGAGGACATCACAAAGCCAGGGACGCAATTGCGGAGGTGGAGGCTCCCACATCAGCAGCAATAAGCCAAAGGCTCAGTGCATGCTGCAAATGCGGACCCTCGCAAAGCGAGGGTCCGCATTTGCAGAGGTGGAGGCTCTACTGCGCCTCAATCTCTTTAAAAACAACAGAGAAAAGGGGGGACTTATAAAAAAAAAATACAACTCGTGGGACTTAGACAAAAACTATGCGCTATGAGGAAATCGGGACTTAGAAAAAAAAAAATACGACCCGCGGGACTTCAAAAAATAAAAATTAAGAAATTGCAAAAATACGAAGTTAATGGCCAAACCGCGTACATTGAAAACACAAAAACCACAGATAAATGACAAAAAAATATTTTAAAAAATCACACACAGCCCGGAGGCACAGCCAGGACGTCTGGGAGTGAGGATGCCCGTAAATTGAAGTCAAATTTAGGCAGTTTTGGCACTTGAAAATCGGCTAAGTGAGAAGAAATATGGAGGCCCAAAATTATTGAAAACAAGGCTACACGACCCCGAAGCGCACAAAACACTGCCAGGGACGCACAACTTTTACACCGGCACGTACAAGGTACAAAATACACTATTTGGAAGCACAGAAAATGCTCAGGGGGCGCATAAGACATAGAATATCGCTACCATTTTACAGCACTAACTTGCAAATCAAAACATTACGATTCTCAAATGGCGGCTTCCCCGCCTAAAACAACGGTTTGGTCTCATGCAAGTAGCCTATATATACTACACACTTGCCACATTGTTGACACTTTCTCCTCAGGTAATGACAGTCTGACTTGACATTTTCTGCTGCCGGAAAATCCAAAGAGATTGCTAGCTCTTCAGGATATTGATTCCCCTAATTATAAATAGGCAAAGTATATTGATTTATTTATTTATTAATTAATTATTAATATAAATTTAAAAAATATATATTAAAAAAATGGTTTTGACATTAACTTTTTTTATGAAGAAATAAATGCTATGCTTTTTAAAATGCATTAATTCATTGATTAATTAATTATTCACGTATATTAATTTAATAATTATTAATTAATAATAAAAAATGGGCAAGTCACTAGTATATATATATATATATATATATATATATATATATATATATATATATATATACAGTATATATATATATATATATATACACATTTATATTTAGTCAAATTGTGTATGGAAATTAATTTAACAGGGGTAAATTTCCAGGTCATCTATTTGATTCCAAATTCACCAAGTATGCAATTAACTTACTATTACTATCAACAGGTCCACAGTGACCTAGAATTGTCCCAATAGTAGGTATATGATACAATAGAAAAATAAGAGAAAAGATACCAATTATACTATTGGGAGTAATCAGTGGGCTCCCCAAGCTGCCACAATAGTCTCTGTATGGCTTTTTAGTAATAGGTGGCATGCACTATGCACTATATTATTAATTTTGGGATGGCATTTTTGTATTTGTATTTAATATACAATCATGTATCTGTTGGTGTTATTTGCACATTATTATTCACTGGATATACTTGACATTGCTTTATATGATTGCTTTATCTTTGTTGGTATGCACTTTAATATTTTACATTTACTGCTTTCTATATAGATTGATATGTTATTTATATTGGCACAAGTATCACGGGACTGTACTGTATGATATTACTAATGCATATTTCTCTATCAGCACTTTATATTTATCGGTATGATATCTATCTACCCTATAGTTACAATCTTATCAGCACCTTATCTGTAATTGTATGATACTAATCCACTTTATAGTTATAATTATGACGTCAGTTTGTTGTGTGTGACATTCTTTGCTTTTAATGATTAATGTGTAATTTAATTTGTAAATACAAGCTAAGTTTTACATATGAAGTCTTCTTTTTGCTGTGATTGAGACAGTCTTTATGGGGTTTGCCCAATAGATTAATTGGTATCTTTTGTCTTATTTTTCTCTCATATATGTATATATATATATATATACAGTATATATATATATATATATATTTATATTTATACATGTGTCTGTATATATATATATATATATTTATTTATCACATATAATAGTTGATAAACTGCATTACGCAATGGGCCTGTGCATGCGCATACAGTGGCATAAGTTGGGCATGCACATTGTGCAACGGGTCGCTCAGGCGCACTGCACAGCGATGGCCAGCGCAGGCTCAATGCGCACCCGAGACAGAGAGGAGGAGGAGGGGACACACAGGGAAGGAAGGGGAAGACACAGAGGAGAGGGGGGAGAGACACACGGCAGGGAGAGGAGGGGGGAAGAGACACAGGGGAGAGGGGAGACACACAGGGGTGGGAGAGGAGGGGCAGTAGACACACAGGGAGGAGGGAGAGACACAGAGGAGGGAGGAGAGACACAGGGCAGTGAGAGGAGGGGGAGGAGAGACACAAAGGAGTGAAAGGAGGGGGGAAAGACACAAAGGAGTGAGGGGGGAGAGACACGGGAAAGGGAGCGGAGGGGGGAAGAGACACAGGGGAGTGGGGAGACACACAGGGGTGGGAGAGGAGGGGGGTAGACAAACAGGGGTGGGAGAGAAGGGGGGAGAGACATAGGGGAATGAGAGGGAGGTGAGACACAGAGAGGGGAGGAGACACAGGGGAGTGAGAGGAGGGGGGAGAGACACAGGGGAGTGAGAGGGGGGAGAGACAAAAAAGAGTGAGAGGAGGGGGAAGAGGCCCAGAGGAGGAGGGGGGAGACACACAGGGGAGGTAGAGGAGGGGGGAAGAGACAAAGGGGAGGGGGAGACACACAGGGAAGGAAGGGGAAGACACAGAGGAGAGGGGGGAGAGACACACGGCAGGGAGAGGAGGGGGGAAGAGACACAGGGGAGAGGGGAGACACACAGGGGTGGGAGAGGAGGGGCAGTAGACACACAGGGAGGAGGGAGAGACACAGAGGAGGGAGGAGAGACACAGGGCAGTGAGAGGAGGGGGAGGAGAGACACAAAGGAGTGAAAGGAGGGGGGAAAGACACAAAGGAGTGAGGGGGGAGAGACACGGGAAAGGGAGCGGAGGGGGGAAGAGACACAGGGGAGTGGGGAGACACACAGGGGTGGGAGAGAAGGGGGGAGAGACATAGGGGAATGAGAGGGAGGTGAGACACAGAGAGGGGAGGAGACACAGGGGAGTGAGAGGAGGGGGGAGAGACACAGGGGAGTGAGAGGGGGGAGAGACAAAAAGGAGTGAGAGGAGGGGGAAGAGGCCCAGAGGAGGAGGGGGGAGACACACAGGGGAGGTAGAGGAGGGGGGAAGAGACAAAGGGGAGGGGGAGACACACAGGGGTGTGAAAGGAGGGGAGTAGACACACAGGGGGAGATTCACAAGGGAGGGAGAGGAGGGGGAAGAGACACATGGGGAGGGAAATGGGGGGAACAGACACGAGGGAGGGGGAGGAGAGACATGGGGAAAGAGACACAGGGGGGTAAGAGACACAAGGGAGGGAGATGGGGGGCAAGAGAGACAAGGGAGGGACAGGTGGGGAAATTTGACACGGGGGGACAGGGGGGAACGACACAGGAGGAAGAGGGGGTAAGAACATGGGGGGGGAGACTCAAGGGAGGGAGAGGAGGGGGGAAATGAGACACAAGGGAGGACGTAGACAGAGGGAGAGACTCGTCGCGAGGCCAGTAAAGTAGTAAGGCTCCCATTGTGTGGCAAACAGCATTGCCAGGATTTACATTATATTGCAGTAATTTTTGACGGGCAAATTTCTACTATATATATAGCAGCCAGTAGACTTGAATCTGGCCACCAAGAGTAACAGGCAGCTGCTCACAGGTTGTATGATTTATATGCACAGCTGAAAAGAAAACATTTACAAGAAGAGATACAAGATAGCAGTATCAGGTGAGAGGACATGCAAACAGAAACACATGGCCTGCAGCATGTCACTCAGTGCATTATATTGATCAGACAATTAAACATGAAGCTCTGCACACACGTTCTTGGTCAGTCCTGAAGATTCAATTTATTGATAACAGAAGACTTCAGATTAAGTGCCTTAATATATAACGACCTTTAAATTATTACTCCCTCTATATAAAGCTCATTGAGCAATTTAAGATATTTATATCAGCTCCATAAATGTCATGATTCCAACTCTGTGTCTGTGCACTCTTTGGCCTCTATTGTCTGTCGCCCAGCATAGTTGTTATAAATTGCAACCATGTCCATCTATGCATCTGTTTCACGCTGCACTTGGTGCGTTTTTGATAATATATGTGTGGATCTGTGGCTGATGCACCAAGGAAAACATAATTATTGACACCCACCACGTCTTAAGTAACTCTGTGTGTGCTCCTGTTACAGTTTTCCGCTGTTTTGCCGTAGTGCTACTACTAAGCAGGACTTAGCCTGGACAAGGGAGGCAACCAGTTGAAGCACGCAGGACTTATGACCCGTAGGACTTAGGACTGAAACCCAAACATACACTGTGCGCCTCTCAAAAATCCGACTTTAACAGCTGAACCATGAAACTGGAAACACGGAAAAAAGACAACAAATACAATATGCCTCAAATTATCTTACACACTCACACACAGCACAGTGGAGAGCAAGGAAGCCTGTTAGTGAGGTTGCAACTTAACTTGAGGCATATTTGTCTTTTTTCACGATTAAAAATCGCCTAAGCAAAGAAAAAAATGGCTGCCGAAAAAAAGCAACACAAGAAAACGAGGCCGAAGGACGTAAAACTAGCCCAAAGGACGTAAAAATAACCCGAAGGATGTAACAAAGAACCCTAAGCAGTAAAACTTAACGCAAGGCAGTAACATTTAATGCAAGCCGCTAACACTTAACCCAATGCAGTAATACAACCCAACACAGTAACACTCAAGCGCGAGGCCTATAAAGTACACGGGGGAGAGGCTTGCAATGAGCACCGAGGGCGCTCATTGTGGGGCTCGCGATGAGCACCGAAGGGGATAATTGCAAAGCAGGAAAGTTGCGGCTCGTAATGAGCGCCGAAGGTGCTCATTGCGAGCCACGCATTGAGCGCCGAATGCGCTCATCGCAGATTTCGCGATGAGTGCCGAAGGTGCACAGAGGACCCATAGACTCGCATTGGGTGGAAAACAGCATTGCTAGCCTTACAATTTTATTCCCGTCATTGTTGATGGGCAAGTAGCTAGTAACCCAGAAAAAAAAGTTCATACTGCATGTTAGTGGTAGGTATTACACTCTCCTCATCTTTCTTTTTCCAGAGTACCGGCAGATAAGGTCTCAGGTGCTGGTACCAATCCCAGTATTGACTATTGAGAACCATTGGCCAAATTCATCTATAGCCAAGCCAATCCTGTACCCATGAATTTTATCTGTCAAGGGAGTATTCCAGTTTTCTCTAATCTTGGATCTTTTTATAATGGTTTGCTATTGTCTGCAGTGATTGTGACCTTTATAAAGGCAGAAGACTTTAAAGGCATATTTGTATTACTTATCATAAACTAGAAACAGCTACTTAACATTTAGTGGTTCCCTGTTTATCTAGTGTCCCACATACATATGCTGACTGTATGTATTATTCTCTTGAATCTAATCTATTTCTTAGGAGCTGCTTCTACAGTCTCACATTGCATGCGCTGACCTCATTGTTACACCCAGTCAGTAATAGTATAACACACAGGATTGTAACACCTTGCTTATCTCTATACTTATTACACAGGAAAGCTCTTATCGGTCAGGATATAGGTTTTCTGTCCTGGTGTTCTGCTTCAATAGTGAAGGTTAGGCCTTAGTAAAAGCCATTGGATTAAACCATCATAACTTTACATAATGCGTTAAGAAGATTATATTTTAAACACTTGATACGTTTATTTCTTTACATAGGTGACCCAGAGTTGCAGTTGTCCCCATCGCCAACCTGGACATCACATTTATAGTTGTGAGCATGCAAGTTGTTGCTAATGCTTGCGAAGAGAGGGCCGCGGGCTCGCGTAGCGAGGGCAGCGGGCGAGGGCCAAAGGCGCTCCATGCCAGCAACTGCGACCCTCGCAAACTTTACGTGGCAAAGCAAAGAACACGACACACCAATTACGACCCTCGCAAACTTTAGTTCGCAACGCAAACAACATACGACACACGTTAACACACATTACGACCTCGCAACACTCAAACGCAACTCGCGAACATTACAAAATTCAAAACACAAAAACCTTACACAGCACATACATAAAAAGCATACCTACAGCAAGAGGGAGCATCCAGGACCTCAAAAAACCAACTTACACCTTCATTTAACTCAAAATAAAAGACACTAAAAAATTTGCTAAGCGACAGAACAAATGGCCGCCGAACAAAGCGAAAACGAGGCTACACAAGCTAGCAGACATTACGACCTCACAAAAATCGGACGCAACACGCGAACATAAAAACATTTAAAACACAATAAATACAGACAACACACACATAAAAACCTTACCTACAGCAAGAGGAACAATCAAGGACCTCAAAAAAGCAACTTACACCTTCATTTAAATAAAAGTAAAAGAGTTTAGACACTAATAAAATCGCTAAGCGAGAGAAAAAATGGCCGACGAACAAAACGAAAACAAGGCTACAGCACTCTCAACACGGAAAACACCACAACACACTCGCAAAACACCACAAGAAACTCGCAAAACACCCCTAAGCACCTACGGATAATCCGCGAAGACAATACCACAGATTACCCGCCATTTTACACCAATGCAGAAGTACACCACTACGCTAACGGTTTCGTCTCGCGCACGCACACTATTACACTGCACACATTCAGCACGCTTACACAGCAGCTCCACACCACTAATGCTGCAGCAACCTCAAAACACATTGACAGCTCTTCAACGCAATGCTTCAAAATAGGTAAAGTATATTAATTTATTAATGTATTTTATATTTCATTATTACACACCAAACAGCATTAGCTCACTTACAATTTCATTGCCGTCATTTTTTGACGGGCAATTCGCTAGTTATATATAATATATATATAATGAAGCCTTTTAAATGTACAAAAAAATAAAACAATATATATATATAAATACACACATTCTAATATATAAACACACATATGCACACAGACAGACCTATATACCTATAAATGCATTCACATATACTATTACACTATATGCACATACAAATTATCACTTCTGAATATCCAAATGCAATCCATGCATACACCATTAATTAATACTGAAAATAATAAATTGAATAGTTGTCTATATTGATCTCTGCCACTAAAAGTAACAAAGGCCTCATCATTACAGTGGCCCTTTTTAGCTTCACATGTTATTTCTCTTTAATAAATAAGAAGAGAGAAGACCAGGGCCCAACACATTAAGATGATGTCACAGATGCCGGCATTGATTGTTCTGCTCGCAGGGAGGGCTGCCAGGGTCGCCCTGGTAACATTGGAGCGCTGACCGCCATAAACAAAAGCCCAATACTGACAGATCTATAAGCATAACGCTAGAGATTGAAAATGAAGAGTTTAAAATGTCAAGCAGTACTCTGCTTTCTGCATGCATCTTCTAGTAAAACAAATGTATTAGCAGCAATATGCCAACAAGAGAAACCCCATGTCTGGACCAAATAAGGTCATGATAGTAACATGTATATGATAAAGGATCAATGTTATCCTATTTATAAAATTTATATAATTAATTAGCGGGCAAAATGGTTTTGAAAAGTGCAGTTCTGATACATTGTAAGGAGAGGGTCTGGAGAGCACACTCTGATAGGGCCTAAAAGGATTATCCAGTGTGAAGGTCCTAAATACTGTATTGTGTTAATAAAATCTTTTATTGGTTCAACAATATTCTCTCTTGATCTGACTGCCCCTGTATCCACTCCAGTAAAGACACCAAAGTCAGACAGTCTAGCGGGTGTTAGTCTTCTTAAAGGAGAAATTGCACCTAAACATAAGATGTCTGTTATGAACAGAAGGGCCCACTGGACTGTTTGGGGTTAATCAGTTATTATATGTGTGGTTAGAATGTAATAACAACTTGCTTAACAGTTATATAATGGACGTAATAAGTGCATATAGTACTGTCATTGATTAACATTAAAATACTGTATCTGTATTAGAAGTAGGATAGTAGGCTATGCTTAGATAATAAAGTTAATGCAGTCATATCTGGGATATACAAAGGGTTAAAGATTTTAAAGAATTTATATCGCCCTGCGATCGGCCACATGTGACTGCTCTTGCTTTAGTCTGGAAGGGGGAAGTTTAGTTTTATAACCCTGTAAGTTGAGATCTGGCAACTGAGGTATGTATCATGGTGATAGACATGTCCCAGGTGGTGAGAGTGTAACAAGCTATTGCCCACAAGAGGAGGGGTTAGGCACTAAACAAAGATATTGTCAGAATCTGATTGTACTAATCAAAGGTACATGGTGTGTGATTCTTAGATCCTAAGAAAAGGGGTCTGATGGTGCCTGTCTCTTCATAAATTATGCTGTCATCTGAAGTGTCTGCTGGTGTCAAGATCTGAACAAAAAGTTGCGACGCATAGAGAGACAGAATTGGGGTGAGCGTAGTCCCCCAAATCTGACGGGCGTAACAATGTCCTTTTAAGAAGTTCAATAGTTTTAGAATGTGTCTGTTATTGCCAAAATACTTGTATGTTAGGTTATATGAGCTGCTGAAGAAAACATAACAATTCATATAACTGCCAAACCTTAGAACTGCAGCTGTAGCTTGATTGGCACTTGAATAGACTCTTGAGCTTTTGATACAATCAGATTGCAGTGACAGGAATGGAACATATTTTGCTTCTGATAATGGAACAATGGAAAATGGTGAGCTCTCTACTATATGAAAACTTGCCATTTAATGTCCTAAATACTTGAAATCCATAAAAGTTTTTTTAGGTACTGCGAAAATACATATCAAACTTTAGCATGTCAGCCTTGAGGATGTTTCGCTAGAAATGTTTCAAGGAAAGTTTTATTAACAGTATTATTGCACACAAGAGAATTGGCACAGTGATATATATACCAGTCTCTGAGGGGCTTTGTACTGTCAAAGTTTGCGAGATGAATCAGTTCTTTTTCAGGATAGATAAAGAAACTGTATCTAAAGTTAATGAAACTTTTAGAGCAAAAGTGGGGTCACTGTACATTCATCAGTATCATCGTATAGCATTATCTAAGCCCCTGTGTTGTGACCAAGAATTGAGATATACTTATGGCAGATGTGACTTATGATTGTGGCATTGGCCTAATAATGTGTATGCAGTAGCTATGGCAAAATTGTGACAGAGTCTGAAAACCTCAACAATATATCAAGGCCCACTAGTCATTATGTACACCAGCCCTCCCACTAAAACAAAGCATGCACTCACTTGGTTAGTTGCCACTGGAAGCAACTATGTGATAAAAAGTAAAACTGCCCCCCTTAATGTATTCTTCATTGTATTGCCTATTAAGCATCATTGTAACTCTCCTTGTGTAAGCACTATAGAAGGAAATAGAATATATAGTGCTATTAACGATTGTATTTAGACCACTACTAGCCATCTTCTGTTCCAATCTTATCTTTTTCAGAAAGGGAAAAAGGAACTCAATGTAGATCTGTTATGAAAGATGCAAAATGTAATTTCTTCCTGTAATATCTTGTGAATGTATCTGTCAAAAAAACTCTGTCTGGTATTGTTCTGTCCCAGGAGAGGGATCTTATCAATGGCCAACCAACAAGATATTCAGCACTGAGGAAGGTGTTTAACATATTGTTGCATTCCCTCTAGAGCAGCCATTAGAGAAGCAACATGGCACAAAGTACTACATCCACCAACAATGTCACCATAACACTCCTCTACAATGGCGCATTCATTCATGGGTAGTTGTCACACAGGGCTGTAATCCCATGAATTATTCCAAGGTTTGTAACTAAACTTGTATTCAGTGAACAGGCCTTTTCTTCACGCAGACTTTTTATATCGCCCAGGACTGTCAGTGATCTAATCAGTTATCTATAGTGCCTTGCAAAACTATTCACCCCCCCCCCCCCCCCTTGGCATTTTTCGTGTTTTGTTGCCTCACAACCTGGAATTAACATGATTGTTTGAGGATTTGCATCATTTAATTTACAGAACATGCCCACAATTTTGAATTTTTTTATTGTGAAGCAAAAAACAAATTGGACAAAATAACAGAAAAAGTCAATGTGCATAACTATTCACTCCCCTAAAGTCAATACTTTGTAGAGCCACCTTTTGCGGCAATCACAGTTCCAAGTTGCTTTGGATAAGTATCTATGAGCTTGCCACATCTTACCAGTTGGGTTTTTTGCTCATTCCTCCTTGCAAAACTGCTCCAGCTCCTTCAAGTTGGATGGTTTGTGCTTGTGAACAGCAATCTTTAAGTCTGACCACAGATTTTCTATTGGATTGAGGTCTGGGCTTTGACTAGGCCATTCCAACACATTTACATGTTTCCCCTTAAACCACTCAAGTGTTGCTTTAGCAGTGTGTTTGGGGTCATTGTCCAGCTGGAAGGTGAACCTCCATCCTAGCCTCAAATCACGCACAGAGTGGTACAGGTTTTGCTCAAGAATATCCCTGTATTTAGCACCATCCATCTTTCCTTCAACTCTGATCAGTTTCTCAGTCCCGGCTGCTGAAAAACATCCACAAAGCATGATGCTGCCACCACCATGTTTCACTGTGGGGATGGTGTTCTTTGGGTGATGTGATGTGTTAGGTTTGTACCAGACATAACATTTTCTTCGATGGCTGAAAAGTTAAATTTTAGTCTCATCAAACCAGAGCATCTTCCACTATACATTTTGGGAGTCACCCACATGCCTTTTCGCAAACTCAAAACGTGCCATTTTGTTTTTTTGCTGAAGGTAATGGCTTTCTTCTGGCCACTCTGCCATAAAGCCCAACTCTATGGAGTGTACGGCTTATTGTCGTCCTATGTACAGAAACGTCAGTCTCTGCTGTGGACCTATGCAGCTCCTCCACGGTTACCTTAGGTCTCTGTGCTGCCTCTCTGATTAATGCCCTCCTTGCCCGGCACGTGAGTTTTGGTAGGCGGCCGTCTCTTAGCAGGTTTGCTGTTGTGCCATGTTCTTTCCATTTGGTTATGATAGATTTGATGGTGCTATAACCTAACCCTGACTTGAACTTCTCAACAACATTGTCCCTTATTTGTTTTGAGAGTTCCTTGGTCTTCATGGTAGGGTTTGGTTAGTGGTGCCTCTTGCTTAAGTGTTGCAGACTCTGGGGCCTTTCAAAAAAGGTGTGTATATGTAATGACAGATCATGTGACACTTAGATTGCACACAGGTGGACATCATTTCACTAATTATGTGACTTCTGAAGGTAATTGGTTGCACCAGTGCTTTTTATGGGCTTCATAACAAAGGGGGTGAATACATACGCACATGCCAAGTTTTCTATTTCTAAAAAATAGTTTTATGTATATATTTTTCTCATTTCACTTCACCAACTTAGACTATTGTGTTCTGATCCATCACATAAAATTCAGATTAACAAAACATTGAACATAAGGCTGTAATGTAACAAAATAGGTAAAAAGTCAAGGGGGGTGAATACTTTTGCAAGGCACTGTAAATGGTTTATGGAAAGAAACAATCATAAGAGTTACCAAACTCTGTGCCCTGTCTGGCTAACTCCAACCATAGTACTAAATTCTAAACTAACATGGAAACTAGGTCATAAACCTTAACCCTAATTCCAAAATCCAGCCTCAATGATAACCCAACTCTAACCAAAAACCTAACTATAAACCTCCACTGTAAAATATAATAACTGGAGAAATATTTTGTAATTACATTTGTATTCAGTTATTTATAAAAGCAACATTGAATAGTATCCTTACTGTCAAAGATCAGATGAAGATGCTGCTGGTTCCCACCCACCTTAAGGCCAATGAAGAGAAGTGGCTCTGGCAGCAGGCAGAGCTGAATTGTCAGGCAGATGCTTATATCAAAAGCATGCACTTCATTTTTAAAGTGGGTTTACTTTAGGGGCCATTTACCTCACTGTAAGTGCTCTCCATTATGTGAAAGAGCACAATATTGTATTTTAAAAGTATCCATTTTTTATTACACTAATAGCAGGTAAACAATCTAAGATTTTAAGCCCATTTACATAACAAAACATCTCATGCCTACTGCCTGCTGCATGAGTAAAATAGACAGCTGTGATTGGTTGCAGTTTTCCCTGCAATCAGGAATGCACTGACCAGTTAATCAAAAACTGACCTGTTTAGGTGACTCCTGCATTCTGTGCTCTGTACAAATGGATTTGGTAAGGATTAACCTCTTTTTTTCTTCTGGTTACTGCATGGTTCTGTAGCAGTGGGTCTGGCTGGGGGCAGTCAGTGACACATGTAAACACAGATTTAATTTATTTGATTTCTTAGTGAAAAATGCAAGTATTTCAACACACTTTTAGGAGGTCTTTACAGTGATGTGGTCCAAATTGTATTGAATTAAGTGGCCTTTTAACAACAAGCTCAGTCTGAAAAGCAGCCTGTGAATGACTTTCTACACTCATTGTAATCAGATTGTTCTTAAAGCCCTTTAAATCTCTTTTGAAGACAGAACCTTGTAGAGATTAATGTTGAATAATGCATTTAGAAATACTATCCACAACCCGGACCACATCCATACTCTAACCTTGACCCACATCCTATCTGTAATTTCATGAATATAATGCGACAATGTTAAAATTGACTAGTTAAGCTTTCTGTCATGTCAGCTTTCCAATCAGCTTTTTGTGAATAAGAAATGTGGGCAGTCCAAGCAAGCTCTGGTCACCAAGATACCCAGATTCTTCTATGATTTATGGCTGCCCAAAAGAATGAGAAGTTATAGAGATAAGGACAATTTTAGCTGCCCTTAGTAAGTATATGAACTAGTACACAGCTTTTAAAGATCTGCACAAGTACACACATTGTGTGTCTTCATCTTAAGATGATGTTTCTGGAGCCAACACTTATTTAGTCCTGTCTACCTCAAAGCAGGCTTACCCTGATACAGCCAGGGTCACCCTGGTAATCTTGGAGTGTCATCCATTGTAAAGAGTTATTTAAAAAGAAAACATTTGGGTACAGCGACAGAGAGAAATGTGTATGCATAATATCAGGGGCTAAAAATAGAGATTAAAATGTCAAGCAGTGCCCCATTTCCCTTTCCCAGTAAAATGGATTAAATCTGCGGAAATCTATCACCAGGGATAATCATGCACTGTATAAGTAGGATGTAATGAGATAAATATGTACGGTCAAGTTAAAAATTTATTCAGTTTTGCTGATCATTTTTCTGTGTTATACACTGCCTTGTTTGTCATTCTCAAACACGTCACACCCATATAAAACTGCGCTGTTAATTATATGTAACACTGTGTATGTACACACATGCTGTTTTGTTTTATCTGCCTTCCAATGTATGTAAATATCTATCCATTGTTTATTGTACACCTATCGCTATGGAATCTACTGGCGCTGAACAATAAAAGTAATATTCCCTTCTGGATCGCTACCTTTTTGTGGTGAAGGGGTTTGTGTATCTCAATTAAGTTTTGAGCTATACCATGTAGGGTCACCCAAAATAGGCAGGTCATAGTAGAGAGGTCAGATAAATCACGAACAAAAGGAGAAGGAACTGGCAACCCACTCCAGTATCTTTGCCAAGATAACCTTATGTATATAGGGTCATGGGGAGTCGTACACTACAGAACGACTAAACAGTAATAACATGGACAGGCAAAGCAGCCTATCTGCTCACATCAGATATTGTTTTTATATCTAGCAACTTTTCAATTTATTGTGACTAAAAAAAGCACCTTCTCCGATGGCATACTTCTTCTGCTGGGCTTGATAAGAACATAGTTCAAACCTACCCAGTAGAACAGTCTGGTTCTTTGTGAATCCCTGATAGCAGAAACAGAACCAACCCAGCTTACAGCCATCAAATCGCCCATCAAACCACAAATCAGTACCCAGCAAATGTAACCGACTGTATATTCATGTAGTCCCATGTAGGTTCAGCAGCAATAATCCCAGTGATAAGGTTATTGTCCCCTGAGAATGAAACACACACCTCAATCATGTATGTTTAAAACTGACAACAGCCTTTATTGATGTGGCATAGTGTATTTATGCGCAACCAGTCCAATTATATCCCATCGCCAACACTTCACCCTAGGGACGGGGACAGACCCATATCAGGAATTTTCTTTCTAGCTCTCTGTACTTGGCAGGGGTCATATGTTAATTGCCTCTGCTGAGAAATTAAGTCGGGGGGGGGGGGGTGTTACTGTAGGCTGATTACTAACTCCCCATATTGCTGTACCCCTTACTTGGCCCCCTTAGCCGGGAGTCCCACACAACATATTTTATTAAAACCCCCAGGGGAAATGCTGCATTTTGAGGCTAAACATGACCATATCTAGTCCCAGGGACATACCGCTCAGCAGTATAAGCGCATTAAACCATAGTTACTTCTAGGGAATTATTGCCCAGCCGACAACAGCATTGCACCCATGTTTACCTTGTCATAGAGATTACAGGAGGAATTATACATTACACTACAACCCCGGTTTTATTAAAATATGATTAATAACATAAATCAGCACTTTCCCCCATCTCGTTTTGACTGCCTTGAAATGGCTAGGTCTAGTTGATCCACGTTCGCTCAGGAATTCATACATTAGTGTCTAGTCTTTCCTCTTGCAGTGAGCCAAATGGTAGAGGGGGGTGATATTGTAAAACTTTATCTGTAGACAAGTAGCCCTTTTATGTACCGGGCCTGCTGCCCTGCCTCTATTCTGCTGGACACCCTGTTAAACTCCTTGTGACAAATGCAGCATTTCAATACCAAACATGCCTGGGCACCACATTTACATCAATACATTCATACAACAATACAATAATTCACATCACCCCCATATTGTGGTCCTCTCCGCGAAATAACCTGGCTCCCCCATCCCACAGGGCACACAATAAGAATGTAGATGTCAGATTTCAAATGTCCAGGCTGGGAGGACAGGGTCAGGGGAGAGAAGGAAGAAAGAATAGCAATAGTCTATGTTAATCCAGGACCCCATAGTCCAATGGTCCCATCAAGTCTTAAAGGTCCCCCTGGACATCTCACCTACACTGAAAAAAATGTGCATTCCCACCTTTTTCAGGCTTCTCCCATGTTTTACAAATTGTAGCCGAGTGGAGCACATTTGCAAAAGATGAGGTATCTTCCAGCCTAAATATAGTTGTAAAACTAGACATTTTCACTGTAAGTTTCTCACAATAAGTATAAGTTTTAATCACAATAAACTTTTTATACAAAGCCTGACAAACTCTAGGTCCTTTTATCCATAGTTGTCTGCCAGTATGTATTACTGTATAGAATTTATATAGTACTAGCGAATTGACCGTCAAAAATGACGGGGCAATAAAATTGTAAGGCAGGTAATGCTGTTTGCCAGACAGTAAGGCCCTCATTCAATTGCGATTTGGCCAATTGAATAGGGTTCTAAATAAGCACATAACATATTTTTTTAAAGAAGTTTTAAGTTAGTAAACATCTATCCAAAAGCAAGGTTTTTACTAACTAAAAACTTCTTTAAAAAAATATGCTACACGCTTATTTAGAACCCTATTCAATTGGCCAAATCGCAATTGAATGAGCGCCTAAGTTTTTTGGTTGTCTGAGAACCTTGTTATCAGTGGCGCTTTTGCTCTCATTGTAAGTTCCGCACTGATCTCCTTTTTGCGCTTATTGCAAGCCTCTCCCCTGGTGTAGTTTGTGTCCTATGAGCACCGTTGGCACTCCTTGTGAGTGGCGAGGTGAAGGGCTTTATCGTTTATTGCGACACTGTGGTGTTTTTTTTGTGTGTATATGTATTTTTCATGATAATTAATTAATTAATGAAATGATAAATTAATATACTTTACCTAGTTGTAATTAATATATGCAGCAAGCAATGTGCTGAAGAGCTAACAATCTGTTTTGATGTTCCTGCAGCATACAATGTAGATTTGCACTGTGATTGAGCTGAGGTGTGGCAGCAATGTGTGCAGTGTGTAGTGTAAATAGGCTGCGTGCGCGATGGGAAACCGTTAGTGTAGCTGGGTACTTCCGCATTCTGTAAGTTAGTGTTGTAAAATGGCGGCGAATGTGTATGTGGTAAGCGAGTGTGGATGATTTAGCGTCCTTGCTAATAGTGTATGTTGTACCTCGTACAGGTATTTGTAAAAGTCGTAGGTGCTTGGCGGTGTTTTGCGGCTTAAGGGGTCGTGTAGCCTTATTTTCGTATTTTTCGGCGGACATTTTTTCTCTCGCTTAGGGGATTTTCGAGTGTCTAAACTCTGTAAATTGGACTTATATTGAGGTGAAACCTCACTTCCAGATGTCCTGGGTGCCCCCCTTGCTGTGGGTAAAGTATTTATTTTATTTTTGTGTGTATTTTTTGTTTTTTTAATGTTTTGCGCTGTGCACGGTTCTGGCGTTAAGGTCGTGTTTTCGCGAGTTCGTATTTTTTTTTATAAGTCCTGAGGCTCATATTTTTTTTGTGTAAGTCCGTATTTAGCCATTGCGTGTTATAGTTATTTTTTCAAAGAGCCTCCACCTCCGCAAATGCGGCCCCTCGCTTTGCGAGGGTCTGCTTTTGCGGCCTGCAATGAGCCTTCGGCTCATTGTAGCCGACATGGGAGCCTCCACCTCTGCAAATGCAGCCCCTCGCTTTGCGAGGGTCCGAATTTGCGGCCCAAACTGCGTCCCTCGCTTCACGAGGGACGCAGTTCTTGCAAGCTTGCTTTGTCCTGCAGGGTGGAAAAAATATTTTCTTGTAATAAGCTATATTTAATTGTATATCTGGTGCCGAAAACAATTAAGGGTTGGTTATCTTTATCAGACTGGCTAGTTGTGATTAAACAACATTAAATGTGCTGTTCACTGCAATTTCTATATTTGATATACAGCTCTGTTTATCAGACTGTAATACAGTATATTAACATATTAACACTATTAATTTTCTTTGTTATCCCTGCTGTAGGATAGAGATACATTTCCCACAATACTGTAGGAATTTATTGTTCATTAAATATCCAGGCTCAATATCCTATAAAAAAGTGAAGCATACAACAGTCACATTATGTGAAACCACTTCAGACACGCACAAGGTTATAGCTTCCAAGAACTGTACCAGAGCTACGAAAAGAGAGAGATACATGTAATTATACTGCCAGGCTTAGCTACAGTGGTTTAACAACCCTGTTAAAAAACAGGAACATTAAAAGCTGCAATAATACAGAAACATAAAAAAAGAACCTCAGAGCTATAGCATTACATTCAACTTAAAGTTTGTATTTATAAAATAGAAAAAATATTTATATTGGGTGTGAACTCCCTTAAAGGTCCACTATGGTCATTTTTTTTTTCTATATTGTTTTTTTTAAATAGATAAAACTAAATGTTTTTAGAAATCAAACTAAACAAAAAATAAATGAATGCAAATGTTACATTTTGTAGCTTTTATATGCAATTATTCTTTACTGTGTGACTCCATTTTGCTTTCTTCAATACTGCTGCCTGTGTCTTTGTGAACTAATGAACCTATATTTAGTCCTGCTGAGAGCACTGGCAGATGTATCCCCACTATGCAAGTAGACACTTTGAGCCTCATTCAATTGAGCTCTCGCATGTTACTGTAGCCCGTAAGTGAGGCCGAAAGTTAATTTGCTATTCAATTGATGTCTTTTTGCGGGCTCCAAAAGGGTTACGAGTTACGGCCTTGAAAACTCTGCAATGGTTAAACCCAGAACTTACAACCTCTCGAAGCCTTTGATCTTTCACAGCTGCGACTCGCTATTCAATTGCAAAAATCGATTAACACCGCACCCACATCCAAGCCCGCAAATGCCAAAGCTTACGGTTCCAAATAGGACCCGCAAAGGGTTTACAGTCTAGTTTAAAACACTGCAAATCACAATATAAAAACACCAATCCACTTTAAAACACGGGAAAAGCAATGGAAGGCATTACAATTACTTGCACAATAACTCCCAACTATCAAATATTGCAAAAAAAATCCTCATAGGTTGTAAAGGTCATGCATATGCCAAAATGAAAAGCCATGCTGCAACATGCTGAAAGCTACCTCATTAAATTGCAACACAAATATATTAACCCTTTCTCACTAACAATGTGGACTCTAATGTGGACTCTAAAAATACAAAGACCAGCTGATATACATCTCACTCATCACATCTACATTGGGAAAACAAATAGTGGCCAAATCACACCGCCACATGACATATATAAAGTACCAGGGGAACATTTTATATTTGTTTTTTCAGTCCCTCATTTGTGTCCGACTCTCTGTTGCCTTATGGACTGCAGCACACTTATTTATGTCTGTGTGTATCCACAAGGTTTGCATGTCAAAGATACTGGAGTGGGTTGCCCTCTCTGCTATGGCCCTACATGGTATAGCTCACAGCTTCATTCAGGTACACAAGCCCCTTCACCACCACCACTTAGCAATCCAGAAGGGGACCACATTAATCGACTTTAACGCATCATGAATGGCCTCAAAAACACACGGAGGCTGTGCAGAGGCATGTGGATCAACACCCAACTCACCTCCATCTCCATCCTCCATCTCCGTCATATTGTTATTGGGCCTTCAGGGGAATGTTCATACTCCACAGTATCACAAATTGGACTTGCATGTGTATTAACCCTTTATTATCAATATACATGATATATATTATTATATGATATCTAATAATATTATTACTACCATTATTATTACAGTGTACCATTGTATTATTCTATTGCATAGTAACTAGGGCTCATATAAGCTATACAGGGGGAGAGGCTTGCAATGAGAGCCAAACGCGATAAGTGCCGAAGGTGCTCAGAGGGCCCTTAGCCCCGCATTGTGTGGCAAACAGCATTGCTAGCCTTACAATTTTACTCCCATCATTTTTGACGGGCAATTTCCTAGTGTATATATATATATATATATATATATATATATGTAGCTGGCCTGGTGTGCCATCTCCAGTTCATTAGCACACATGCTCATCTGAATCTGCTGTGCAGTGTGTGAGACTGATCAATCTGTGACCAATTTTTTAGCAATGGGTGCTAACATGCTTATGAGACATGGTCCATGTTAGGCTAGTGCATGACACGCACATGCAGTCCCTCAGTTTCTGTGTCGACACAGATTTAAATGGTGCAGTGTAAAATGGGGAAGATAGGGATAGGGGAATTCATTACAAAATATATACAATTGCAATTGATATTTAAACTGTTTGTTTTATATTAACTTTGAACAAACAGCACACAACACTAACACAAACCGCATTGGCAACTGCTATTCAGAATCCGTTTTAACTACAGGTATTGGACAGACATTTAATTGATAACAATTATATATGATAATATGATAATAATATAATATATTATACTATTTACATGGTTATTGCTGCCCCATATATCTGTACTCATAAACAGAAATCTTACAGTACTATTGTATGTCAGTTATCTATGTGTGTGGGGTTCATGCGTGTGCGTTTGCAGGGTTTCCTGAAAGCCATTGTCCAACTGTTCTGGAAGGCCCACTACTGCTGCTGGCTCCAACGACTCACTGATAGTCCCCTTCCATCCACAGTAGGTGATGTTGAGTGGTGGGCCACCACCAGTCCCACGGGCTGCTCTGGCCTCCGCTGCCATATTCTTCTTCACCTTCATCTGGCAGTCATCATATCGGTGTTTAACTGACTTAACATCCCTGTTTGCAACCCCTAATAAAGCAACAGCTGCAGTCACCTCATTCCAGGCACGTGCCTTATCCGCAGGCTTCACATCCCTACCACCATGGATGATGCTGCAGTGGGCTTGGACTTTCCTGAGGAGGGTTTCTGTCTCCTCTGGGCTATAATTGTGGGCCTTCTGCTTTGCCACAACCTCTTGCCCTGCCAACTATGCCTGGGGTTCCTGGTCTCCCTGGGGCCTGCCCCTTATTCCCACTACTTCCTCCCCTTGGATCAGGCCCCTGACCCTCAGCTCCTACACCTTGTGTACCTACATCTAGGGGCACATCCCTCCCCACCTTCTGCTCTCCTACACTTGTACCTCTCCTCCCTGACCTGCTCCCTTTCTCCATACCTCTATCACTCCTCCTCCAGTGTTCCCCTCTCTCTCCTCACTCTCCTCCTCCTCTGGTGTTTCTCTCACTAGCACTCTCTATCTCTCTCTCTAACACTCTCTATTTATCTCTCTGGCACTCTCTATCTCTCTCTAACTCCCTCTATCTCTTTCTCAGTCTCTGTCTATCTCTATCTATCACATATTATAATTGTCTAACTACGTTTCGTCGTCACGATGCGTTGCGTAGTGCGTACGACTTAGCGATGAGCGCGCAGCGAGCCGGTAAACCGTAGTGGGCGAGCCGTTAAACCGTAGTGGGTACGACTTAGCGATGAGCACCGCAGTCGCTCGTCGCCCGGCGAGCCTCGCGCAGCGTGGCGAGCCGTTAAACCGTACCACTTTGCCGATCGTACGACTTAGCCATTAAATTGTAGCACTTTGGCAATGAGCGCCGCAGGCGCTCATTGCAGGCAAGCCTTGCATAGCGAGGCGAGCCATTAAACCGTAGCACTTAGAAAAAAAATACGAGATGAAAAAAATTACGAGATAAGCGGCGGAACCAAAACAATTAAAAAAGCACTAAATACTCACACAAAAAATAAAAAAAGGTCACTTACTCTGGGAGTGAGTCGGAACTCCAATTGACATCCATTTAGACGAGTTACAAAGATTGAAAATCGGCTAAGCGAGAAAAAATTGTGCTCCGAAAAAAATTAAAACGAGGCTATACTACTACGAACTGCATAAAACCCAGCCACAGACGTATGTGCTTGAAAAACGAGACAAAGGATGCGCATTAACCGCACAATGAGTAAAAAAAGACAGTAGCGAGTTCATTTTACGAAACGCAATTACAGATTCACGCATTAACACAGATTTAACGCCTTTTTCTCGCGCCACATCGGATTTCACGCCTAAAACAACGCATTTGATGAAATATAAGTTGAAAGTTAAAAAAATTAAAGTTAAAATTTTTTTTTTTTATTTATTTAAAAAAAAAAAAGGGACAAATGTAGTGGAGTCATTTTGTGTTGCAAACAAATTTCACAACATTTAATTTTTATTGACCGTCATTTTACCGCTTTACCATATTTACCGTTAAACCGTAGTACTTTAGCGGGCTTAGCGATGAGCGCCGCAGGGGATCATCGCCCGGTGAGCCTCGCGCAGCGAAGCGAGACGTTAAACCGTACTGCTTTGGCAATGAGCCCCGCAGGTGCTCATTGCAGGCGAGCCTCGCATAGCGAGGTGAGCCGTTAAACCCTAGCACTTTGGCAATGAGCGCTACAGGCGCTCATTGCAGGCGAGCCTCGCGTAGTGAGGCGAGCCGTTAAATCATAGCAAAAAAAAAGATTGCCAGCTCTTCAACACAATGCATAAAAATGGGTAAAGTATATTCATTTATTAATTTGAATTATATATTTCAGTAGTACACACAAAAAACAACATTAGCTACCTTACAATTCCATATGTATATTAATAACTAAACCACTTTGCAAACATACACATCTCATTGCCGTCATTTTTTGAAGGGCAATACGCTAGTATATATATATCTATCTCTCAACCCCAAGGCCTAGACCTGTGTGCTGACTTTCTCAGCTACAGCACAGTCAAAGAATTACAGTTTACAGCAGTCTTTAAAAAACGATTCCCGGGGCGTTTATTGGCGTCTTCCACGTCCTATTGTTTAATTGACCTGTGACGGGATTGCAACTTACGGCCTTGATTGATTTTAGCGCGCTTCATTGGATCGGATACCCGGAAGCATTACTGGTGAAAACAGGCTTTACGTACTTGAGGCTTCGGGACTGTAACTCGCACCCAGGCTGAATTGAATAGCATCGTAATCGGAGACGAAAAGGAGCCTGCAGCATGCCTGCCAACATACGGCCTATATCGCGCAAGTTGCGGGTTTGGAATTAAATTGGGCCCTTTATGTGTATTCAAAGTCTCCTTCAACCTCACAAAGTTGATCTGCTGAAGCCAAAATGGTAGAATCCAAAGCAGCATAACTGAATATAAAAAATACAGTCGATTTTGTATTTTTTCCATTCTAAAAACATGCTGAATATTTTTAAGTATGGCTCTGCAAAATACCGTATTTACTCGAATCTAATGCGCACCTTTTTCATGAAAAATCAGGTCCCAAATTTGGAGTGCGCATTAGAATCGATGGCGCACTAGATTCAATGTTTTAACCCCTTTTTCATGGAATCTAGTGCGCCATCGATAACATTGCATTACTGGTACGGTATGATGAGGGGAGTAATGAAGAAGACAAATAGTGCTGATATTGTTAATTATCAGAATGTTAATTGCTGGTATGTTGTCATTACTGTTACTGTGTAATTGCTGGTATGTCGTTATTACTGTTAATTACCAGTATATTATAAATGTTGTAATTACTGTTAATTACTTGTATGTTGTAACACTATACGTATGATGCAATATGATCATATTGTTGCACAGTAGTGTGATTTATAATAAAACTACCATAAGTTGGTAATATAAACTCACTGTTCGGTACTTCTTGTACAAATTACAAATGCGCATTACATTCGCCAGCAAAATAATTTTTTTGATTCATGGGTTCCAAATTTGGAGTGCGCATTAGATTATGGCGCACTAGATTTGAGTAAATACGGTAGTGAATATTAAAAATATGATCACAGTGTTCTTTAAAGTGCTTATTTTTCAGTTCAGCATTGAAGACCCTGTAGTGCATGATAGTCAATCGGTGAAGCTGGGTGGGAATCAGGACCTCCAATGCATTACTAAACAGTCACTTAATTCAGCACAATTTGGACCACATCACAGTAAAGATCTCCCAAAAGCATGTTGAAATAATTTTTGAATATTTGAAATACGTGCATTTTACACTGAGGATTCAAATAATATTGCATTTGTGTTTACATCTGTCACTGACTGACCACATGCTGGACCTTCAACTAAAAGCTCTGTGTAGTGAGCAAAAGAAAGTCTGGGCAGTATTCCAACATGATAACAACCCCAAACACACCTCCAAGACAACCACTGCCTTGCTAAAGAAGCTGAAGGTAAAGGTGATGGACTGACCAAGCATGTCACCAGACCTAAACCCTATTGGGCATCTGTGGGGCATCCCCAAATGGAAGGTGGGGGAGTGCAAGGTCTCTAACATCCACCAGCTCTGTGATGTCATCATGGAGGAGTGGAAGGGGACTTGAGTGGCAACCTGTGCCAACAGTTTAGACATTAATGGCTGTGTGTTGAGTTATTTTAAGGGCAAATTTACACTGTTATACGGGCTGTACACTTACTACTTTACATTGTAGCAGAGTGTCATTTCTTCAGTGTTGTCACATGAAAAGATATAATAAAATATTTACAATAATGTGTGGAGTGTATACACTTTTGTTAAAGCACTGTATGTTAATCCCCCATCCCTAAACATTGCGAGAGAACTGCTACGGGTCACTGCTACGAGTGAACTTCACAATAAAGCCATAAAGCAAAGCAATAATCTCCATTTAAAGTGACAGTATAGCACAAAAAGCACTACAAAATGATGACATTTCAACATTATTTGGCACTTAACAATCCAATATCAACATATGTGTAATTAAAAAACAGGATATCTTACTATTAAACCAGGTTTATGATACAAAATACAGGGTAACAAACAACCCAGTGCTCAAGGGGTTAATTCATATCACAAAACCACGTTGCCTAGGAACAAACACTCTAATGCATTGTCTATAAATATATCATATTTTAACACAAAATAAACACATCTTTATTTATTGAAGCTATAAATACAAACGTCACATGTTTTTAATATCAAAATATATTACTAAGTAAAAAACAACCGATTTACGGCAGTGCCCTAACTTAGAGCACTTGTTTTACATGGAGACCTAAGTTGGAGACACAAAAGCATTTTCAGGCTCTGCTTTTAACTTGGATTACTTCTTGCTCTGCAGCCTCTGGGGCTGACATCTGTTCTATTTATTTATATCAACAAATAACTATTCAAAGTGACAGTGGTTCAAGAAAACTGTATAGAGATGTCATAGAGAGGTCTCCATGCAAGTAAAATTTTATACAGTAGTGAAAAATTATACAATTTATTATTTTATTTCTTAAACAAAATAGCCTATTATCAAGTCAAGTTCTTCAAACTACCATGGTATACAAATAATACTTTAGTAAACCTTTAATTTTAGTCCAGACCAGCATTTAAAGGACACAGTAAACCACTTTTTGCTACATTATCACCGCATCAGGAGCCATTCAAAACCAAAAGCAATTAGAGAGTTGAATACAAGCTGTCACTGGTTTTATTGTTCTTTTATTTTTTTAAGAATATTTGAATTGCTGGTTGCACTGTTATTCTCCATACTGAATTGTTTTATTCAGTACCTCCCTGGTGTTGACTGATTAGTGACTCTCATTAGGGACACTGCTAATTAATTATTCCGGGGATCTATGTTATTGTGACGAAGAGTCTGGAAATTCTGTATTTGATCTGGTTTGCTGAAACCTCATCAATTCACCGCTCTGGTCCTATGCAGAAATAATGCAGCCTTTCATTTATTACTTTTTTGTTGCCATTTTAGCTTCTGCTTATCAATTTCCTGAGTGGAAGCAGAATTTCAGAGGAAGCTTCATTTTGAACAATGGAAAAGTGTTTTTAGCAGGACTAATAGAAAGCTCATTAGTTTACATGAAAAGTGATGAACTTCCTGAGAAAGTAATAAACAAAACGGGCCTCGCGACAAACGCTGTCGGCGCTCATTGCAGACCTGTCAAGCCAGTCACGAAAGGGCATTGTGATGAGTGCTTTTGGCGTCATCGCAAGGCCTGCAATGAGCGCCTTCAGAGCTCATTGCAGCCCCCATCAAACTCGTAACTTTCAGGCCTCGCAATGAGCGTTTACGTTAAATTCTTACATTTTTTAAGCCTGCAATTCGTAAGCCGTTTTGAACCTCTCCCCCCCTTAAGACTTATGGGCCTCGCAATGAGCGCCTTTGGCCTTTGCCACTCATTGCAGACCTGTCAAGCCAGTCACTTACGGGCCTCGCAATGAGCGTTTACGTTAAATTCATAATTTTTTTAAGCCTGTAATTCGTAAGCCATTTGGAGACTTTCTCCCCCTCAAGACAGTCATGTACGAGCCTTGCGATGAGCGTCTTCAGCGCTCATTGCAGGCCTGTCAAGCCAGTCACGTACAGACTTTGCGATGAGGCCTTTGGCGCTCATTGCAGCCCCCGTCAAACTTCGCGATGAGCGTTTATGATAAATTTGTACATACTTTTCAGCCTAATTTGTAAGCCATTTGGATCCTCTACCCTACCTCAAGACAAGTCATATACGGGCCTCACGACAAGCGCCATTGATGATCATTGCACACCTTTCAAGCCAGTCCCGTATGGGCCTTGCGATGAGTGCCTAAGGTGCTCATCGCAAGGCCTGCAGTGAACGCCTTCGGCGCTCAATGCAGCCCCTGTCAAACTCGTATCTTTTGGGCCTTGCGATGAGTGCTTACATTAAATTGGTTATTTTTTTTAAGCCTGTAATTCGTAAGCCGTTTGGAGCCTCTCCCCCCCCCCCCTCAAGACAGTCACGTACGGGCCTCGCGATGAGCGCCTTTGGTGATCAGCACGAGCCCCATCAAGCCAGTCACATACAGGCCCCTCGCAAAGACATACACACATAGAGTCATCTGTATATATATATATATATACTTATATATATTAACACATCAGCTAAATTAGATACCTTATGCATATGGTGTGTTCTTGCTGAAGTCAGTCTCTTCAGCTCTCCCTGTAGGCATTTTATTCTACCCTGCTGCCAAAGAAAAGATAGGATATTGAAGAAAACAAAAACTCTCCTGGTCCCCAACTTTTAACAATATCCTTAGAGATTAGAGGTGACTGTAGAGGAGCTTTATTGCATGGTGCCAAATGCAACTCCCCAAAGTCGCTTTAAATAGACATGGGACATTATTGTTTGTTTTCATGCATGTAAAAGCAATGTTTTAAATAATACAAAAGTCTTTTTTTGCATGAAAAAAGTCTTTAGTAAAACCTGCTTAAACTTCATTAAAACTAACAGGGAATGCAGAGAAATACATTAATGTGTATATCTCATTGGCTGGCATAGAGCAAGCTCCCAAGAGCAGTTGATAGTACACTGTGATATATTATCAAATACCCTCTTCCTGATGCAACAGAGGAAATACCTCTTTGCAATTCCTTGAAGCGTATTCAGGTAGTGTCTCTCTAATTGAGGTAGTTGCTTCTGTTTGGATATACTATTTATACCCTTCTGTAGCAGCTGCACTTTGTCTGTGTAATCATTAGGCAATGACTGCTGCCTTATTATAATCCATAGCTTTTTCACTCTCGTTAACTCCTGTCCTTCTGATTCTGACATTTTTGTAGGACTTCTGTGCATGACTCTGACTTTCTAGCTTCAACTTTTCATCTGTTTACTACCCGCCCTGACCTTTTTGTATGCTCATTTCCAAATCTTTCCTGAATTATTCTTACACACCTGCCTATTCTCAACAAGCCTTTCCAATGAATGCCCCTAATATCCCATCACTTTGACTTTCTTAACAGCATTATAATGGTAACCAAAGCCCTCTAGGTTATTTTTATTGTAACTGATTATGACATCCAGTTCATGTCAGAGGTGGCACAGTTTATTTGTCAGTACTGTTTGGTCCATAACTTCTGCACACCTCCATATACACAGACACTGTGACAAAGCAATGGTCGCCCACTATGCAATGGACTAGGTGTCCATAAAGATATTGCAGAACTCATAGAAACTAACATAACCCCTCTCATTGGGAGGAATAGCATAAATGTGCCAGTTCCTCTCTCTTCAAGCTATAGGCAGTATGTGTGGGAACATTTAGACTTGATGAGTGTGCTACCCCTGCTCTCACAAAAACTGTTCAAATATTCAAAGATTTCCAGGGAGCCTGTGGCATTCATCCTTCGTTGTCCTCATCTGACACCAGATTTAGCTAAGAGCACCATCTAGCCTACCCATTCTATCTACTTATGTATGTACAAAGAAAAAAGATAAGTGGATTCCATAGTGCACACTTTGGTTCTAACAAAGTAATATATATCTATAAAATAAAACTTTTACTGTGCTTTTTAAAATGATGAAAAAAAACTAATAATAAACTCACAATTAAAACTAAACACGAATGGAAATTGCCCTAGAGGTCATAGACATTAAACCACCAGTAAAAGAGTGTTGATTAAATAACCACTGCAGTTCAAGAACATTTGTTTGTTTGTCAAGTATGTACCAAACTGGCAATGTTAAAAGCTGTATAACCTGTGGGCATAATTCATTTTGGGTAAAACTTACATTTTTAAAGACCCTGTTTATGTACAGTAATCAGTTTTAGGTATGTTTTATCACATCCTGAGAGCTGGATGATGGGGGTGTTTATATTAATCAGTGGAAGGAGGGGTTCAAGAGGTAGAAGTCCAGAGACTGAGTTTTAAACTACACCAGATCCCCCTCACTAGCCCAGATGCAGACACCTTGCAACATTCAATGCAACCACAGCTCTCCAAAAATGTAAACACCCCCCTCATACACACAGTTTCTACCAATATATCATCGATTCCTTCCAGGGCCTGCAGAGGCATCAACATTTATCTTCATTCTTATTTAAAAAGCTATGTTTATGATTTTTTTTTCTGATTAAGTACTTAAAGTTTTCAAACATATATTTTTTCTTTGTACTGTGGTCCTTTAAATGACATTTGTAGGTCTCACTTTCATTTGCACAAATGCTTATAAATCGACACAGGGAAACAAAAACTGACTTCCGCACATCTTACGCACATCTTTGTTGACATATGGAAAAACATAATGGCACATGATTTAACTGGCAAGGTTTCCTTACTGACACAGATCCATTGTAGCATACAAATCCATAATGATACATATATTTAACATGTCCTACTGACAGACAAAAATCCACATATTGTAAAGTATTCAACATATAAAACATTGGTATATATTACCAAGACACAGTGTAGGTTCTAGGTATGTACATTTAAAAAAATATAGGTAATAACAAGTACTTAATCAATTAAATGTTGTAAAAAAATAGCATTTTCTGATTAGGCTAAGTATTCTCTGGGATCTGCAAACTCTTACATTTATATGGCTGTAGATTAAAAACCATACAACCAGCCAGAACTTCTCATGGTAATTAGCAAATATTGGCAATAATCAACTATTAGAATAAGATATCAGGATACGCTGGTGGGGGATCAGAAGGGATGATTGACAGGTAAAGATTGCAAAGTTAAATGTATATTTGATATAAGAATATATTTAATTAATAAAAAAGTTATTCCTTATTTTTTAAATTATACCACATCTGGAAACTATGAGCCCAATTCAATTGAGCAAACTTAAGTTACCGGAGTAAGTTAATTTGCTATTCAATTGGCGTCTTTTTGCGGGCTCCAAGCGGTTTACGTGTTACAGCCTTGAAAACTTTGCGGTTGTTAAACCTGGAACTTAGAGCCTCCCGATGCCCGCAAATGTTTTCACACCCGTAAATGGCAAATGTAGGAGAAAATCCTACGAGTACTGGAGAGGACCCACAAGGGGGTTTACCCCTGTCCGCAGCACTGTAAATGCAAATACAAAATCAATACTGCACTGTAAATAACAGAGACAGTGATGACAGACATTAAAATTAATCGCACAACAGTCTCAAGCTCGCAAATCTGTAATAAAAAATCATATTTTTGTAAGTGTCATTTTGGGGTTATATTGATCTTGGTAATCAACGAGTTAATACATATCAGGCCACCCACATGGACTAGAACAGTATCGCCATTCATTCTTATTATTTTGTAATTTGCGATTTTGCAAGTCTGATTGCATATCGGACCCCTAAAGGCTAACTTATTGACATGTAACCTCTATGTTTTACTGCCATAATGATGATGGTCTCATTTTCTATTGGCTGTTTCGAAATGGGAGGTTACGGTCTTGCTTAATTGATCATGTTCCCGCCCTGAACTGCTACGTACGAGTGCATGGTTTACGGCTTTGGCGTTCGGCCCGTAACTTGCGGGCTTGTTCAATTGAATAGCACCAGAATCAGAGACAAACGGGAGCCAATTGAATTTCAAGCATGTACAGATTAACAATATTAACAGCCATGGAATAAAAACATATTTGGGGAAAGTCTGAATGTTTAAAAGGTCATAAATCCATTTTGTGATTATTATATCACTTCCTCAGAGCTGAATTATGAGCATGTTTATTTTCATCAGTTGAGAGATAGAAAGCAGGAAACAAAGAGCAATTGTAAAGATTGTGTTTGTTACATCACATCCTGAGTGTTGGATCATGGGGGAGTTTATAGTTATCGATAGAAGGGGCTCAGGTGGGGGGACCAGGCAGAAGTCCAAAGCTTTTATCGGATAACAGGATATAATGGAAATTGTCACCATACCCATTTCCCTCCACTGGCCCAAAAATAGTCATATTGCATCTTTTACTGCAACCATAGGTCTCCAGAAATATAAATGCACATCTCACACACATAACTTACACCAATGTATCATGGACACCCCTCCCCCAGGGTACTGAAAAGGCATAAACATTTTTTTTCTACATACTAGATGCATGACATTTTCCTGCTTAATTATGCATAACGTTTTTAAATAAATTTTTTTCTTCACTGTGCAGTGGTTCTTTAACCACAACTAGGATGCCTTCCTAATAACAAGGCTGTAGGAGTTGATGGAATGTTTGCCTTATGCCAACAAACTTAGTAAACTCAACAGTGGCCAGTACATTGGAAAAGGTCAGTCTATATCCCAATCCTAAAAAAGGCAGTGCCAAAGAGTGCTCCAATTATTGAACAATTGCACTCATTTCATATGCCAGCAAGGTAATGCTTGAGATCCTACAAGCTCAGCTCCAACAATATATGGACCGAGAACTAAAAGATATGCAAGCCGGGTTTTACCGAGGCACAAAAGATCAAATCCCCACTACCCACTGGATAGTAAAAAAAAAGTTCCTCTGCTTCACAGTCTATTCTGAAGCCTTTGGCTGTGTGGATCACAACAAAATGAGACAAGCTCTTAAAGAGATGGGAGTACCAGGCCATCACATACTCCTACTGAGAAATCTGTATAGTCACTGGCAGAATAGCACATGGAACAACCAAATGGTTTAAGATCGGGAGAGGATTAAAACAAGGTTGTATATTGTCACCTTATTTATTCAGCTTATGTGTGGATTACATCATGCGTAAGGCCGTACTGAAAGTATCCAAAGCAAGGGGTGAATTGCTGTTCAATGTTAAAAAGACGAAGATCATGGCAAATAGATGGAAAACCAGTGACAGATTTTATTTTCCTGGGCTCCAAGAACTCTTCAGATGGTGACTGGAGAAATGAAAATGAGCTTGATGAATCTTAGAGGAACAGTAGCTGACAGATGTGCCTGTCGCGCTCTGGTCAATGATTAATCAACAACAGACTGTACTGTGTGATGATTATTGAGATTAATGTCTGAATTTGTTTTTACTTACGGTTTTGATCTTTCTGTGCCCTGACCTATTGCTTTGTGACCCTGAATGTGGCTGAACTCTGCCTGCCCAAATGCAGTAACTGAGTTCTGGCCTCCTGTCTGTCCCAACCTTCGAAAGTTATGGACTATTTTGCCATGCCTTCAACCAACTTCCCAGTCCCTGGGCACCTCCTTACCTGCAGCTCTGTTCCCACAGATGTATTCCACAAAATTATATAGATTGTTACACATTTGTTATTCATTTTTCTACAGAGAGGTGCTGCAGAAATTGACGGGCATGTAGGCCAACCTAAAGTAAGGATTGTGTGTGTTTGGTCACTGTGTCACTGTGTCTGACTATGGCACCTGCCTGCTATAGACACACATAAATGTCAATTTAATGTTTAAAAAAATGACCTTTTCAATGCACAATAAATAACTTCGGACTACTGTGGCCCTTTAATATATTTCCTCCCATATCAGTCATCACTCCCTTCTCCATCAAGGTCAATGGCATAATCATCCATCAGGTAGCTAAAAAAACATCCTGCTAAGGTGGGCTACTTGATTCGTCACTAACTTCCTCCTCTCACGCCCTAACCATTGCTAAACATGTTGATTTTTCTTCAGGAACATAGGAAAAGATATACTGGTACCCTGTTCTTAACCCCTCCACTGCCAGGACAATTGCCCAGTTTCTTACCCTCTCATCTACAGCAACCTTCAATCTTTACTTGAAGACTACATCTAGAAACCATCATTTACTCTATCACAAACAGAAACAGATTTAATAGATGCTAAGAACCAAAATATACATTTGGTCTGCCAATTTTATCTATCTAAAAGTTTGGCTTAATTAAGCATCTGAAAGGCCTCATCCCAGGCATGCTTAAATTCAATAAATATGTTTGACTCTACCACTTCCACTAAAAGGCTGTTCCACTTATCTACTGCTCTTTCTGTAAAGTAGTACTTTTTCACATTACCCCTAAATCTTTCTCTTTCCAACTTCAAATAATAACTTCTTTTTCTTGCATTTCTCATTTTTCTCAAACACTACCCTCTTGAACTTAAATAAGTAATTTGATATATCTGAAGGTTTCTATAATATCACCCCTCTCTCTTCTTTTCTCTAATCTATAGATATTCAGATCATGAAGTCATTCCTTATAAGTTTTGTCTTTTAGACCATGAATTATTTTAGCAGGTCTCCTTTGATGCCAGGATAAAAGGAGGTACAGTTCAGACAAACGTGGGGAAAGTTAGATAACAGTGATATTACCTGTGATTTCACATACTCTTCTTCATTTCTCATATTAAATGAAGAGGGTATTATGACCCTGTTAGACCAGGATTGATCAAAATCTGTACCTTTTTCTTGTCCTCCAGTACCTCCCTATGTATACTTATCTCATGCGTTATTTTCAGTTCAATTATATTACATATTTTTTAGATCTATGTATAGAAGAACATGATTTTTGAATCCCAAATTCATTTTCACAGATATGTGGAGCTTGGAGGACTTTGTTAAAAAAATATAATTAACTGCCTCTGAGTGGAGTGTACATAAGAAGTGCCTGTCATCATCAGATGAAGAGTATTTTCGATAGGGTTGCACTAATTGAACCATTTCCACATCAAAGCTACAATTATGAATAAAAATAACTTCATAAAAACAAATATACCTTCTATTTTTAAGCACAGAGCCTAAAAGAATAAAGTTTAACCATTGCAATACTACATAGTATATGTGGTGGATTATATAGCAGCTTAATCATGTATTGAATTTGCTGACATATCCATACGGCCTGATTAGTGTTGTATGTTTTCATGGTCTGCAGCAATAAGAAGGTGAGTCCCCTCTCCGGGTTTCCCAGGGTTCCCTGCTATCTCTTTCTGCTCTACCAGCACCTGTTTAGTGTCATTCTTGTGTGTCATTCTGCTATGGCCCCTGTGACAGTCATACCTGTTCGTCTCCCTCTCTCCATCTGCCTACTGTCAACATCTTCTCCCACCATCTCCCTCTCTCCATCTGTCAGTACATTCTTTCTAAATATATCTGCCCCTCAACCCCCTCCTGATTCAATTCATCTTTCTTCCCTTTCCATTTTAATACATCTTTATTAAATTACTCCAAAAATAAATTTAAATATAAAAGAAATGGAAAATGATATAGCGGTTGTCACAAATGCTTTAATACCTTAAATTTAAAGGAATCTGAGTACAGGAATTCATTTTGTGTTTGTTATATCACATGCCGAGAAATGGATGATGGGAGGGATGTTTGGGAAAAGGCCTGGAGAGGAGAGAATAGATAAAAGTTAAGAGTCTTTTTTGATAACCGGATAAGACTGAAACTGTCACCACACCCTTACCCCTCACTGACACACTAATGTATTCATGCAGAAGCATCACAATTATTTTTTATTTATTTATTTTATTAAAAACTAGGGGCCTCATTCAATTGTGATTTGGCCAATTGAATAGGGCTCTAAATAAGCACAGAGCGTATTTTTTTTCAAGAAGTTTTTAGTTAGTGAAAACCTTGCTTTTGGATAGATGTTTACTAACTAAAAACTTCTTTAAAAAAATATGTTATGTGCTTATTTAGAGCCCTATTCAATTGGCCAAATTGCAATTGAATGAGGGCCTAGATGTCTAACTTTTTATTGCTTAATTATTAAGCAGTGGGCATTTACATATTAAAAAAAAAAACATGACAGTACATATACACAATACTCTGTAATCACCTATAATCACATATATAGTTGTGAGCGTACGAGTCGTTGCTCACGCTTGCTCACTGGGCACGGGCCTCAGTTGCTGGCATGGAGCGCCGAAGGCGCTCCATGTCAGCAACTGAGGCCCCTCGCGAAGCGAGGGCCTCAGTTGCTGGCGAGGTCACTGGGCAAGGGCCTCAGTTGCTGGCATGGAGCGCCGAAGGCGCTCCATGCCAGCAACTGAGGCCCCTCGCGAAGCGAGGGACTCAGTTGCTGGCGAGGTCACTGGGCAAGGGCCTCAAACCCTCGCAAACTTCACGTCGCTACTCAAAAAAGACGACACACAAATTACGACACTCGCTAAATTTTACGAGGAACGCAAACAACCTACGAAACACGTTACCACACATTACGACCTCGCAAACATCGGACGCAACACGCCGACATACAAACATTTAAAACACAATACATACACACAGCACATACATAAAAACCTTACCTACACCAAGAGGGAGCACCCAGGACCTCAAAAATGCAACTTACACCTCGATTTTACTCAAAATAAAAGACTTTTGAGACTAAAAAAAAATCTAAGCGACAGAAAAAATGGCTGCCGAACAAAACGAAAACGAGGCTACACCACTCTAAACTCGCAAAACACCACAACAAACTCGCAAAACACCACAAGAAACTCGCAAAACGACACAAACCACCTACGGATATTCATACCACACAGTGCACACATTCAGCATGCTTACACAACAGCTCCACACCACTAATGCTGCAGCAACATCAACACAGATTGCCAGCTCTTCATCACAATGCTTCAAAATAGGTACACTATATTCATTTACTAATTTAGATACCTTACAATTTCATTGCCGTCATTTTTTGACGGGCAATTCGCTAGTAGTTAGTAATTGTGAGTAACGCCTGAGAGATGCATTCTGCACAGGCGTTACTCACAACTACTATCCGCAAACTGTGGGGACATTTTGCATGCGCAGTTGTGTCTGCAAAGCACTGGAAGCCGCAGCACTAGGAGGGTGGGAGAGAGGTGGCAGAAAGTGAGGAGGCAGAGAGAAGGCAGAAAAAGAGTGAGGGGAGGAGAGGAGGCAGAGAGAGAAGGGGGGCAAGAGAGGAGGTAGAGGGGGGAGAAAGAGGGAGAGGGGAGAGGATGCAAAGTGAGGGGGAGATAGAGGAAAGGGAGAAAAAAGGCAGAGATAGAGAGAAAAGGAGGACAAGAGAGGAGGAGAAGGGAGGGAGAGGGAGAGGGAGGAGGAAAGAGTGACAAGGAGAGGGGGAGGGAGAGAGAGAGGCAGGAGAAAGAGAGAAATAGGTGAGAGTGAGGAGGCGAGAGAGAGAAGGAGGGGGAGAGGGAGAAACGGAAATGGAAGGAGAGAGACAGAGCATAGAGAGACAGAGACAGAGGGAGCACATGGAGAGAGAGGGCGTACAGAGAGAGACAGCACAGAGAGAGCCAGCACAGAGAGAGACAGAACAAAGAGAGACAGAACAGACAATTGAACATATCGTTTGATATCGCTATTTATGACAGGCAAGTTACTAGTAATAATAATAATCATTAGATCAAATGGTAGTATACATTTAAATACAAAATTAAAAGAAAATTATATTGAAATGGATAAATGTGTATAGTGCTTTGGCAGAGATTTGATCATTTATATTTTGTTAGTAAGACATCAAATGCTACCATTTCAATCTCAATAATCTAATAAAAAAGGTTTTAGAAGCAGACATTTATGCAGTTACAGAAAATATAGTATTTTGATAACCCTCGAGTCTTGATTCTGTAGTTTGTTTAATAAAAGTAATTCACAACAAATATAGACATTCAAAATAGGTAGTATAGCTCCCTTTCTCATCCATTCTCTTTCTGCCTCTCCCTCGCCTGCTCTCCACTCTTTATTATTTCTATATTTCTCCCTCCTTATCTCTTGCATACTCTTGTTTGTAGAAACCACAGTAATAAAGAAGCAAATTAAACTCAGCTCCCATTTCACAACCAATCTAATACAAACTGAGGACAAGATGTTGGGGTTGTGACCTTCCTGAGATTCTCATTTTCTTCTGATTTTCTTCTGATGAACTGTGGTGATTTAAAGACCTAAATTAACAGAATGTACAGAATCCTGATTGACAGAAACATTCATAGTATTAGAGAAACTGTAGTCACTGAGATCAACTAGAGTGGCAGGATATATCTGCTTTAGTACTGGCTTCTCACTCAGAGGCTAATCAGTTTGATGGACATGTCTGTGAGAACCTGAAAGCAAGGCCTATTACTAGAACAATAATATAATATCACATTTAAAGGGTAAATGTATGATGAAAACACATACATGACTGAATAATTGATCCCTGATTACTGACATAATTAGGCAGCAAACATGAAATTTAGCCAATTTTTAATTAGAACATTTTTTTTTGCATCAACTGTTTGCTGAAAGCATCCATTTTACTTTGGATAGGGCTGCTTGTGTTAGAAGGACGCTTACATTTCTGGTGGATAGTGCTTGCAGTTATTGATGCAAACTTCCTGCTTAGCCTATGGACTGCAGCATGCCAGACACTATAATTATGTCTATGGTTGTGCTAATCCATAAGGTTTTCTTGGCAAAGATACTGGAGAGGGTTGCCAGGTCCTGGTGGACCATGATTTGTCTGACTTCTCTGCTATGACCTGCCAATCTTGGATCACCCTACATGCTATAGCTCACAGCTTCATTGCAGTACACAAGCCCCTTCCCCACAACAAGGTAGGCTTCTAGAATGGGGTGATGGAATGAGGTAACTGTAAAAGATAGCTTAATAAACTCCACCTTCTTCTCCTTCTTCCATTGAACTAAATAGTTGTAATGCTGGACCTGTAATCATGTAGTCTGTTGTGGAGGAGGAGTAAAATGTGGTTTGTGGGAATGATTTTTGCTACAACAAGTCTGCCATCTCATACTTGTCTATGTGACTTCATTTTTGCTTTTCTATGTTTGAGACAGCTCTCCATTTGGGGACATCACAACCTCATGGTTGACACTACTTTCCAGTAATTGAGACTGTTATCTTAAAGGACCATTGTTGTTTAACACAAATATCACTTGTTTGTAAAGATAATTAGATAAGACTGAAATTTACACTACACCCCTTCTCCCATTGGCCCTGGCTTCTTGATTCAGGAAATGCAACCATAGCTTTCCAGAATTGTAAACATCCCTGTCACATACACAACTTCCACCAATATATCATGGCTCCCTCCAGGGTACTACTACCGCGACATAACAGTTTAATAATAATAATAATAATATGTTAATGTAAAAAAAAAGTTATAATAGCATATATATTTGAGGAGTACAGTTACGGTGTATTTGTGTTGAGCGTTTGTATTGGCGGGAGTTCAGTTGCCCAGCCCACTGGCCTAAGTGGGCATTGCCCTACCTCACGGGCGTGCTTAGAATAAGCATTGGGGGCCCTGGGCATGGGCCCAAGGCGTGAGGTCACTGACCCTGGCTGGGCTCATCCCATAAATATGGTAATTATGTTATGGTAATTTGTTATGCTAATAAAGCTGTGGCCCGTGTTTCTTCTGCTCGGTTGTTATGTCTTTATTTACTTAAAGCCTCATGGATCATGCTTGGGTCATGACTTTTCCCTGCTTATTTCTGCTCTTAGTAGGACTTAAAGTTGTCAAACATATATATTTTTATTTATTGTACAGTCCATCAAAATGACTGTGTAGTGACTAAAACTGACATCTTGTGAATGAGATTACTATAAGTCTGCCACATTTTAGGTGGTAGACTGTCCTCTACAATTGTACTGTATACCAGTGAGAATTGTTTCGGTTATTAAGATGGGGTTTAAATATTACTTTGAGAAAGACAGTCCTCCAGAGTGTGATACTACTGTGTGACCATTTCAGGTTTATATTTTGTAACTAATTTGAAATAAAATTAGTTTGATAAATGTAACTTGAAAAACTTACTTTTGAACCTTAGTCTTTCCAGAGTAGCATAGCTGCTTTTTTGTCCTCCTTTTAGCTATGCATTGGGGTGGCAGAGGATCTGGACATTATTTTCTGACCATTTTATTTTAACGACCAGTGGCCATAACAAGGAAGGAGGCAGCAACAAGTTTTATTAGGGCAGCCTCCTGGACAGACCCTCTCCTACCACCTATACACCTACCAGGGGTGGAGAGAAGCAGATCTGCTGATCTCTGATATACTAAAACTTGAATGATGTGTTCTTCACTCTTGTCCCATTACTGGCAGGTTGTTGCCGTACTCTGAGCAGTGTGATGGAGACACCAAGGCCCGCTCTTGTTGGTCTAACATGGCCGACCTCGCATCAGCAGCAAATTGAAGTGGGAGTTAGTGGAGTTAGGGAAGAATCCGGAGCTGGCAGGACTGGGGAGGTTTCCATGGTAACTACAGAGAGCAGTCCCTTTGCTTCCTGACAAACTTACCTCGTTAGAGATAAGGAGGGGACCCCAGGGGGGACCAGAGTATTAACCCTTCTATGACTAGTGCTTCAGTAAATAACTCATAATGATATCTTCATTCCTACATAAGATTTTATCACTAACCCTTTATCTGCCTTCAAACACTTACACTTACCACTTTTAATTGCTTTGTGTGCTCTGAACCTTTTCCCCACCATGCCCTGAAAAATGTAATTTAATTGACATAGAGCAGTGGGACTGACGCAACATCTTTACACTGACAAAATGCTCTTTAACCCCTGTTGTGCTGGTAGACTCCTGGTGTAAAACCTTTGAAGCGGTTAAAGCATAACTGGGGATAATATAAAGAGCTAACAGGGAGTATTATAATGAGCTAACTGGGGATATTATAATGAGCTTTAACATTGAAAGCTACATTTTTGGGATGTTCTCCCTTAAATACGATTCTTTTAGACAAGTCTCCTGTAAATAATGTATTTAACTATTTCTGCTTGAATCCTGAATAACTGAAAAACGGGAAGTATATTGATACTTATAACCATCATGTGTTCACCATCAAGCTCCACTTTTTAAGATACTAGAGCTTATTCTATGAATACAAAAAATTGCAATTAAATAAAAACATAGGAACTTTGCACAATATTCAAACTGCATGTATATTTTGCATTTTAACAGCATGCAAATTGTAAATTCCATCAACACTTCTGAATTTGTAGCTATATTTTTGGCTCACCCCGATAGATTCAGTTTACAGAAAATAATCCTTTAATAAAGTCACATTTTATCTGTTCATTGCTGGGCTGATGGTGCATACATTGTAAATGCAGCAGCAGAAGCTTATTTAAAAAAATAAATCTGTAGGTTATACGTGATTGGGAGAATTGTGTACTTAAATAAAATGATAGATTTGTTTTTTTTCTTCTTCCCTTAACCTGTTACAGAGCAATTCAATTGATCAAACCCGCAGCTACCTGGCCGAAAGACTAAACAGTAAACCATGCACTTGTAAGTAGCATTTCTCAGCATGATCATGATCAATTAAGCAAGGCCGTAACTACCGATTTACAGCCTCACTAAATTGGGGCTACGTTGTAGAACGTAGCCCGTAACTCTAAATTTATGGGTTACAGGTATTAAATTAGCCCTGTTACGTAGCACGCAGCGGACTTGCGTGTTAAGACGCAGAACAGCAGAGAATAGGCTACATTTTAAAAAACGTTGAACTTCGTGGCCGTAAGTCCTTTCATCCGTAACTGCTGCATTTTCAATTCAGCTATTATATTGCAACGTGGTCACTCACGAGCAAGCATGTAACATGCAAATGGAGCCTACAGGCCAACGTGTGATCGAAAGCACCCGCAAGGGGGGTAAAGTCCAAAAAGTAGCACTTGTTAATCAAATAAAAACACACTACTGTACTAATATTGAAAGGGAAAGTGATGTTAGGTCTTATAATTAATAGTACAACATTCACAAGTGCGCAAATCAGCCCTGAAAAATACTTTATTTCATGTTTATATTTTGTGTCATATCGATCCCTGCAATCAATGTGTTAAGACATATACTGTAATGTATTGTTAAGACATATAATGTAGTGTTAAGACATATACTGTAATGTAGTGTTAAGACATGTGATACAATATCATATTTCGGCTTTATTAATATTGCATTATGACTAGAATGTGGGTTCGTTTGTAGCTTAATTGAACCCCATTGGACTTTGAAATCCTTCCTTAATTTTTTTGTGACGCAATGATGACGATCTCTGTTTCCATTGGCTCCATCTGAACCCATAACTACGTGCTTGCTTAATTGTTTGCGTTCGAGCATGCAACCCCGATGGCCAAGAACTGGTTTACGAAATAGCGTCTCTCGCTCGTAATTCGCAGCACTTCTAATTTAATAGCGACTTTTTGTGCTATACATCGGACTTAAGAGGCTGGAATTTAATATGGCCCTAAGATACAACCAATAGTAAATGTGTGCAGAAAACGAAATGCATGTATGTTTCTAGTATGTCACAAAGTGCCAACCAGGTATACTCACAGATATAGACATATCACCACATTAACAGAGTTCTGTGCATGTACACATACTATTCCATAGCACTGCACCTGCAACTTGAGGCAGCCTTCCACCTCCTAAAAATTTACTGCCCTAGGCTTGAGCCTTTTTCTTCTTGGCAGAAACACACCCCTGAGTCCTAGCACCTTTTACCTATTAAGACTTGTATATTCTATCTCACTTTGGGTAAACTGGCAAGAACAAATATTTTCTATTTGGAATGAAACTGACATTCCCTGTTGATTGAAACATAACCAATTAACACATTTAGAGAGCCAAGCTACATCTTTTGGTTAACCATTACAGTTTTATAGCAATTAGTTTGCACTTAACTTGACATTCTTATTTAGATAAGTGGTTCCTAAACATACATAAACACAGTGATTCGGAAACAAGCAAATCCTCAAATTCTGACCTGCTTCTGTTCCCTAAGGATGCTGTCACAACCACAACTTCAACCTGGTTCTGACCCACCCATTGGTACGTGATGGTTCTTGTTGTTATCCCTGATAGCAGAAATGGAATCAGACCAGTATGGGACCATCAGGACAAACACAGGAGTACAGGAACTACTAGCCAGAGTAGCAGAGTTACTAACCATGAGGCCCACCTGTCAATCAAGTGATGTCAGTCTTTCTAACAACCCTCTCCAAGGTACCTTGGAGCCTGGGACAGACATTAACAAATTACTCCCTTGTTTCGTGAGGCAGGGGCTAGCCGGCTAATGAAGGACAGTGTAGTTAGTGGCCTTTGTGACTATGTAGCCTGGTCCTCCATTGAGATGATAGCACCCTGTGGTTCTAGATGGCAAGCCTATGTGACAAGTTCCCACACTAGGGCCACTGACTGTACATTCTGAATTCCCCTGATAACCACCATATCACACAGTTATAATTACATATGCCATCAATGAAACAATAATTAGTAAAAATCCACACATGCCAGCAGGGCAATCCTAAAACATATATCTGGGGGGGGACCACAATTATGATCACCCTGCTCACAGGGAAATAACAGTCCAGATACAGTCCATATATTCATTTGTAACAGTCTATATATCCATTTGTACAGTCCATATATCCATTGGAAGTGCAATGTTGTCCGGAAAAGGGTCTCCTTGTACCATGCACACCATGCCCTTCCAGGGCACTGATTGGTTGAATCAACCCCAAGAGACTCCAGTGGCCCCTGGGCATGACAGATGGGTTTTTGATTGACTAGTCTAGACCAGTGGTTCTCAACAGCCAGTCCTAGGACCAGTGTCTGGCCCTGAGCTCTTACCTGCTGATCCTCAGGAACAGTTGTTGATACATTATTGATGAATGTATCTACAATTAAAATATCCTCAAAATGTAGTCAAATCACTGGAAAACTAAATGATTCAGTGTATCACATGTAGTATCTATATATATGTTACAATAAATAAGGTTGAGAGTCAATGGTCTAGACTATGGACAAGTACATTTAGAGTTTTGAATTCTTCTTTCTTCAATAAAACATAGTTAAGCGCCCCTTTGTACATTTCTGTTCTCTTACACACAAAAGGTTTGTAGTGATGTAATGATAGCTGTGGTGGAATATAAGAAACAAAAGGCCCATCTAGTATGCCCTATTCTATCTAACTAAATCAAGCCTGATACTTATTTCAGATACACTTGTATTATGTTGCAATGTTTGACCCTACCACATGTTTCAGTAAAGTAGTATTTTCACACTTTCTCCCAAAATCTTCCACGTTGCAACTTCAGTTCTTGATCTCTTCTTCTTGTATTCCTTTTCTTCTGGAATATACTTCCCTCCTTTATGTTCCTTCTTATTTTCTATGTTCACCTCCCTTACTGTAATTCATCTCATTTTCATAAACAAAGTAAAAAAGTATGATTTACATAAAAATATCCATCATCTGTATTACAAAGGAAGCTATATTTCAAAACATTAAAAGGTAATTATAGAATGTATAATTGGACATAAAATTCACATACAGGGATTGGACAAAACGGAGACATGTAACAGAGACATCATTAGATCTGATATTGTAGGTCATGGAGTATGTTTTTCTTCAGTTTGGTGTTCATGAAAATACTCTTGTAATGGTTTAGCAGTGTCCATGGGGACATTTTCATCTTGGAATTTGAGAACTTCATGAGAGAATAGGTGCACCCATGTTGGATTACCCGTTAGGAAAGTAGGCACTTGCTTAGGGGTGCTTCCCTGTGAGGGGGAGCCTTTTTTTTTGCTTAAAATCCCCTAAAACTTTTTTGGGGCTTAAGAACAATATGCTGCAGTTTATAGACTGGCACTACAGCGTAGAGTGCTTAGTGTTCACTTCCTCATACCATGTGCTTCCTGTTGAGTGTAGAGGAAGGAACTGCACCAGTTGAACAGATGACCATAAGTAAGTTTATACAGTATAATGTTTTTTTCACTAAAATATTTTTTGTAAGGAAATATTGGTAGAAAGTAGTTCCTCAATAGTATTTCTTTTTGGAAGCAGGTGAATTGCTTGATTATAGGTATTCTGTCTGAATGGTTATTAGTACTTTATGGTTATATATATCCCTGGGTTCATATTTATTTATGTATTTATATGTACATTTATGCTAATTATAGGTGACCCTACATTTATTTGATTATATTTGATCCTGGTTAAATATTTATGTATTTGTATTAAAATGTATCGGTGACCCTAGCTAAATATGCATACATGGGTTAATATATGTATATGAATTTAGGGAGGCCTGGCTGAATATATATTTAGAACATAATAACAGGAGACCCTGGAGGATTTATGATTTTAGATGACCCTGATTAAATATTTATGTTTTTATAATTATAGGTGAACATGGCTGAATATGTATGCATTCATACGATTATAGGTGAACCTACACGTTTGTTTGTATGAGACACTGAAAAAATATTTATATATTGGTTTACTCTTTATGTAAATATGTTTACATTTATTTGAGTGCACATGATTATGGCTAAACATGTGTATACTTATTTTAGTGTAGGGGACCCTAGCTGATTCTATATATATTTGTATTATAATTATAGTGGGCCCTTATAAATGCTAATATAATATTAAGAAACCTTGATCTAATATGTTTAGATTGTATTAGTAAAAGTGATCCTGACTGAAAATGATTTTGACATTTAATTGTAGGGAAGCCAGTGGCAGCTGGTTAAATCTTAAACTGGGAGGAAGTAACGGAGCAGTGTCTCTCAGAGGAAAGTTTTGACACAGGAAATCTTTTGACTCCCCCGCCCACTCTTTATCAACCGTGGGAGGATGCTACCTGCCAATAGCAGCAGAGAGAGTATTTGCACAAAGGTATTAACAACATTGGAATTAAAAATGTAACGGCTGCCCCGGTAGTGAGAGGATACCAGCCGTTGGAGACGTCCTTTTCCCTGGCAAGCTGCTGTGTAAAAGTGAAGTTGGTATAATCCCATCCAAGAGTTCCAGAGGGAAAGTCAGGTTCAGCATTAAATATCCATATAGAAGCACTGCGCAGTCTCAGAAGCCCAGACCACCCATATTGGACGACACTTTCTTGGGAGTCAAAGAATACTGTCTTTATTTTGTTATAAGCAGAAATATATATACACCTCTTTCCACAGATAATACACATGCCCATATTTGGCCACACAATACACATAGAGAGACAATAGGTGTGGTCACACCTCCCTGAGGCTACATGGCTACTTTTGATACAATCAGACATTGCTTAGATCATCCTTCCCTTTGTTCCATCTTCACAATGTGAACACTTCACACAATGGACCTCTCTTGCGTATGAAGAGTCTCTGTAATAGGATTATCTATTAGCCTAGTAGCTGTAATATTCTGAGCCAATATATTCTGTAGAACATAAAACAACATATCTACAGTACAGCAATGTGTTCATATTTTAACCAAGAATTAAATAACCATAAAACAGTGAAAAACAGTGATGGGTTCCGTTACAAAAAATGACAAGCAAACTTTTTCAGGAAAGTTTTTTTGCACCAAAAACCTGACCTTTGTATTTATTTATTTTTTGCTCTTTCAGTATATTCAGTTGATTCATATCTTTCCAATTCACTTCTACTCTTTGTTCTTTATTGTTTTTTCCAGTCTTAACTTTTTCCCATCTCACTTTCTACCTCCTATCTCTGCCTTCTGCTTCATGCTCTTCACTAATTCTTCTTCCTTGCCCTTCTTTTCCCTCATCACCCAAATCCAAGCTACCATCACACACACTATTTTCTCCTGGTAAAGTATCATGTAGAGATTAAAAGTAGAGGGAAGTGAGGAGGGAGGAGTCCTGTGTTATGTAGTCATATGACAGTGAGGTGGAAGATAGCCTGTATTATACAGTCATATGATAGTGTGGAGGGAGGAAGCCTGTGTTATGCAGTGATATGATACTTAGGTGGGAGAAAGCCTGTGTTATGCAGTAATATGATAGTGAGGTGGGAGGAAGCCTGTGTTATGCAATTATAAGATAGTGAGGTGGGAGGAAGCCTGTGTTATGCAGTAATATGATAGTGAGGTGGGAGGAAGCCTATGTTATGCAATGATAAGATAGTGAGGTGGGAGGAAGCCTGTGTTATACAGTAATATGATAGTGAGGATGGAGGAAGCCTGTGTTATGAGAAGAGGAGGGGACCCCAGATTGAACCTTAGGGTATGCCAACACTCAGAGGATGAAGCAAAATATGTTTAGGTTATTTTAATACACACATAAAAGATTATTCTTACAAAATAAAACAACTGCAGAAATATGTCTACAATCTCTGACAGTACACACTAAAGTCTTGTTAAGATAAATAGACCTTGTATGAGATTATTCAGGGGTTTTCTACTTCATACTAAAAAAGTCAATTATCTGCCATAATACATACAAAAAAAAAAGAGGTTCTACATCTGTTTTATGTCAAATAATTGACTATTTTTAGTATTAAGTAGAGAATAGTTTTTTTTTATGTGATGTAAGTACAATATATATGTATGTATTAAAATAACCCAATCTTACTACATTATATATTTTTTATGTTTTCCTTTTTCTTTTTGCCCACTCCTCCTCTTTTTCATCAAGCTGATTTATTCTGCAGGGTGGTCTCTCAAAATCTTCAGGATAGCATCCATACTAGACTTGTACTGATATGATTAGAATTGAATTGCCTCAGATCTTTAATTGGTGGTGGATAAGTACCATTCATTTGATATTCTAACACATTTATTTTATATTGCATAGTGCGCCACTATTGTTTGTAGTTTTCTGTCTCTTTAAATGCCCCCCCCCTCAGATTTTTTGGGGCTCCTACTACCTTGCACATGTACTAGCAGGGGCTCCTCCACTACACTGCCTAGGGGCTACAAAAAGGAAGATCTGGCACTAGTTGCACCTGTAAAAAGGCCTCATATTCCTGAGCTGTTATATGACCATACAGAGCAAACGTAATGATTCCAACAAGATGGCAGCCCATATCATTACAAGTCTGCCACCACGTTTAACAGCTGCCAAAAGACATTGTGAGTTGAACGCATCCTTTGCCTTTCTCTATACGTAAACTAGGAAATAGGGTGAAAGAAAATTGATACGACCATCTTACTTTTTTACATTACTCTGGTGTCCAAGTTTTGTGATCCTTACACTAAGTTATGCCTCTTTGGGGTTTGGATTCAAGCATTTTCAGGATGGTAACCCTGCCATAAATTCCAGCTTTTGTTAGGACTGGTTCATAGTGGTGCTAATTCAGTTCTTAGAGACTGTACTTTTGTGTCAAACTATCCTGTGACCTGTGTCCCTGTCAGTGAGGTTTGCCTTGCCACCACTGTTCCTCTTTGCAGATGTAGTTGTACAATATTTTGCAGCTGTTTTCATTATTATTGAGGCGGCGCCCCATGAAACATTAAATAATTTAGCAGTTTTTGTGACAGATGAGCCTAAAATTCGAGCACCAACTATTTGACCTCTTTGGAACTCTTCTGCCTTGTGTTGCTTTGAAAGTATGTATCAAAGTACTAATTATCAGACCACTTTTGTACCTGAAGCATACTAATTGGCAGTCAATCTAACATGACTCACGTTTGCAGCTGCATTTGTAATTGTGATTTAGTTATTTCAAGATGAACTCAGTTTTCTTGTGGTGTTTCTGTTATTTGACAACCAACCCTATACGATTAGCAAGAAAGCTGGGCAGATTGCACAAAATGCAATGGTGATGCAATGGTAAGAAAACATATAATACTGATGAAATGCAGCTTTGCAATAATATTAAGATCTCCTAGAGCCAACCAGTCCAGTAGAAGTAAATTATATCTACACTAAACTAAATAACTCAATAAGTGCGGTCTGTGGGACACCCTAAATAGAAATTGTCATAAGGATGTCCTGATATTTTTGCAAAAGCAGTCTGGTTAACTATACAGCACTACTTTTCTACCAGAATATTGTAATATTTAAAACTTGAATTAAATTAAAATGGTGTGTAGTCAGATATTGAGTTCTGTCTACCAGATTTACTAAGCTTTGCAGTGACTGTACTGTCTGTTTTCAATGGGGAAAATTGCCATTGGAGCCTCAGGAAGTGTGACAAGTCTTTGTAATGCTAAATCTACTGCTTCATCATACATCCCACCTGTTCCTCTTTCAGGGCAAATCTCCCTGTGTCTCTCGACTTCCCAAATGTTCCTATCTTTAAGAAAATCCCCACATAATTAATAATATGTCCACACTTTCTAAACTTGGCCATGTCCTACTTTTACCAGTTCCTCATGTTGTGCTTTTGTAATGTCTAGTAAAGAGTCAGAAGCCTGAAGGCTAAGGTCGACTCTACAGGATATCTATTGTCTATGGAACATTGCGGACATATTTAGTGTGTACCAAAACTTAGCTTAGTTGTCATACAGAATGCCATTAAAATTACGGTACATATCCCACTGAAGATATTTTATAAGTTAGGAGGTGTGCTATATCTCTTTGCAACAGTAATTAACTAGCCAAATTTGTGCAAAAATAATCTAAACTCCCACAATTATTACATTCACCCATAAAACCATAACTAATAACAATTCATTTTATTAAAAATACAATAATGATAATAATTGTAAGAAGAGGAACCTAAATTATTAATCATCTGGGAATAAATATAGATAGTCTCTATAGACGAAGAAGACACAAATGACATGTTCATGATATTAACATAACTAAATTAGTTTCCCTTTCTAATCTCTGCTGTAGAAATGAGATTAATGTGACATATATGTGGTCAAACTGACCCAAATTGATGCAACTATGGTAACTATGGCAAAATGGCCTGTCAGCTAATGGAGGAATCCAATACACATGAAATGGTTTATTAGATATAAATTAGAAAGTAAGCAGTGTTTATACTGGTTGATTTTAAAACCTGCTTTCAGTTAACTAGAAACAACTCAATTCCGGAGTCATCAGAATGGAGTATAATATTATATTATATGTATAGTATATGTATTATTATATATTCTAGCGAAATTGCCCGTCAAAAAATGTAAGGCAGGTAATGCTGTTTGTCACACAATGTAAGGCTTTTGGTCCTCTGAGTACCTTCGGCGCTCGTTGCGAGCCTCTCCACTTGTCTACTTTTGCTCCTCTGAGCACCCTGTGCGCTCATTGTGAGACTTGAGCTGAGCGCCTTCGTCAGACTTTGGCGGTCATTGCTACCCTCTCCTCTGCTATTTGTATTTTTCATATATATTTTTTTAAATAATAATTAATTGATTAATTAAATAATAAATGAATATACTTTACCTATTTCTAATTAATATATCCAGCAATCTATATCCTGAAGAGCTAACAATGTCTCTTGATTTTCCTGCAGCATACAATGTACAGTTGCACTGTTGCTGACCTGAGGAGAAAGTATCGGCAATGTGCCAAGTGTGCAGTATAAATAGGCTGCGTGCGTGAGGGCAAAGCGTTTGTTTAGTTTGGTAAAGCAGCATTTTAGATTTGTAATGTTATTAGTTGCACGTTAGTGTTGTAAAAAGGCAGCGATTTTCCGCCCTAGCTAATAGTGTATTTTGTACCTCGTACGTTCCTGGGTAAAAGTCTTATGTGCCTGGCGGTGTTTTGCGTGGTTATGGGTCGTGTAACCTTGTGTTCGTTTTTTTCGTCCGCCATTTTTTATGTCGCTTAGACGATTTTTGAGTGCCCAAACTCGGCAAATTTGGTTTATATTTGTGTGCAACCTCACTCCCAGACGTCCTGGCTGTCCCCCTGTGCTGTGTGTGATTTTTTTTTTTTCATTTTCCTTGTGTTTTTGTGTTACAGGCCATAATTTTTCCACACAATTTTTTCAAACTGCTACATGTCTCGCATTGTGAATAGTATAATTGATATTTCTGTTGATCTGGAGGGATGAGCGCATGACCAAAAATGATTTTCTCTTTGATAACAAATGGTACCATCAAGTCAGAGGCACTGCAATGGGCACACCATGTGCACCGAGTTAACCAAATCTGGTACTAGGTTGGTGGGAAATTACACATGTCGTTGATGAGCCTATGTCTGATTATTCTGAGACTATCATTCTCTGGTTGAGATTTATAAATTACATGATCCGGATATGGACTGGCTCAAAAGAAGAATTTAATAATTTGGTAAATCTCTTGAACCGAAACCAAATAGGACTCAGATTCACTTCAGTGATACATGATTGTAAACTTAATTTCCTGGATCTTACTATTTCTAAAGATAGAAGTGGGAAAATGAGTACTACAACCTTTCGTAAAGATACAGCCACCAATTATTTACTACACTGGCAGAGTCAACATCCCATTCCATTAAAAAGGGGCATCCCTGTTGGTCAGTACCTATGACTTAGACGGAGCTGTAGTCTGGATGAGTTCAAAATAGAGGCCAAAAAATTACAACAGTGATTCAAAAAGTGTGGATATCCAAACATGACATTACATACATTACATATAATATATTACATATAATATATTACATATAATATATTACATATAGTCCAAATCAAATACCCCCTATCTATCTAACATACAATCTATTTAATTTAAAATAAATCCTAACTATATCAAATTCATCCCCCTATCTATCTAATATACAAAAAATCCTAACTACATACACAGACCCTAATTCTAAAATAAAATAAAATAATTACAGTCCTAACTACATACACAGACCCTTATTCTAAACTAAAATAAAATAATTACAGTCCTAACTACACAGACCCTAATTCTAAGCTAAAATCAATAAATTAAGACCACTTACCTTTAAGATGTTGCTTCAGATCACTAACCTATGGGTCAAACAAAAAGAAAAATTAGTACAAAACATTAACATCCAATAAATAAACATTCTATACATTCTAAATATTCAACTCACCTTTACAGCATGTCCCGTCACTGTTTAGCTCTTCCGGCGCGGCCCTGTTAAAAAAAAAACACAATACATGAATACATTAATACAATATATAAACAATAAATAAAATACACAAATAAACATCTAAATATACATTTAACTTACCTACCCGCGATGTCCCCGGCCTTCTCTCCTTCAGCCCCGGTTGGGCCGCGGAACCATCCGCGCTCTAAAAAAAAAAAAAAAAAAAACTAACGGAGGTCTGCACTGGCAGACCTCCCCGACGCTAATGAACCTCCCGGAGTCGTTTCCGGGAGGAAATTGGCATTGGCGGCTTGTGATTGGCTGAAAAAGCTGTCAGCCAATCAAAAGTCGTCAATGTAGGAGCCAATCAGGATGCGCAGATGTCTTCTACCAATCACTCCGTGGGGGTGTATCCCATAGTGATTGGCTGAAGGCATCTGAGCGTTGTGATTGGTTCCCAGAAAGATAGACAAGTGTTTTAGCCAATCAGGGTGGGATATTGGGGTGTATCCCATCCTGATTGGCTCACACATTGACGACTTTTGATTGGCTGAAATTGATAGACAGCTTTTTCAGCCAATCACAAGCCGCCAATGCCAATTTCCTCCCGGAAACGACTCTGGGAGGTTCATTAGCGTCGGGGAGGTCTGCCAGTGCAGACCTCCGTTAGTTTTTTTTTTTTTTTTTTTTTTTTTTTTTTTTTTTTTTTTTTTAGAGCGCGGATGGTTCCGCGGCCCAGCCGCGGCTGAAGGAGAGAAGGCCGGGGACATCGCGGGGAGGTAAGTTAAATGTATATTTAGATGTTTATTTGTGTATTTTATTTATTGTTTATATATTGTATTAATGTATTCATGTATTGTGTTTTTTTTTAACAGGGCCGCGCCGGAAGAGCTAAACAGTGACGGGACATGCTGTAAAGGTGAGTTGAATATTTAGAATGTATAGAATGTTTATTTATTGGATGTTAATGTTTTGTACTATTTTTTTTTTTTGTTTGACCCATAGGTTAGAATAAGGGTCTGTGTATGTAGTTAGGACTGTAATTATTTTATTTTATTTTAGAATTAGGGTCTGTGTATGTAGTTAGGACTGTAATTATTTTATTTTATTTTAGAATAAGGTTCTGTGTATGTAGTTAGAATTTTTTGTATATTAGATAGATAGGGGGATGTATTTGATATAGTTAGGATTTATTTTAAATTAAATAGATTGTATGTTAGATAGATAGGGGGTATTTGATTTGGACTATATGTAATATATTATATGTAATATATTATATTTTATATATTATATGTAATATATTATATGTAATGTATGTAATGTCATGTATTGTATGTAATGTATGTAATGTATTATATGTATGTATTGTATTGTGTTTATCTGTCTTTCCTTTTCAGTTGTGTAATTTTTTTATTTTATGTAGTGGGGGGTGGGGTTGTAATGTATTTTTTTGTTTTCTGTAGTGGGGGGTGGGGTTGTAATTTGTTTTTTTTTCTGTACTGTAGGTTTTTTTGTTTTTTGTACTGTAGGTTTTTTGTTTTCTGTACTGTAGGTTTTTTGTTTTTTGTACTGTAGGTTTTTTGTTTTTTGTAATTAGAGTGTTGGGGAGGTTTATTAGGGGTTAGGTAGTGTAGGTAGGTAGTGTAAGTGTTAATAGTTTAGTGTAGAGGGGGTTAGTTTAGATTAAATGGTTTATTGGGGGTTATAGTGTAGTGTTTGTAGTTAGTGTCATGATGGTCCTTGAGGACCATCATGGCACTTATGTGGTTAATGTTGGGTTGTAACAGGCCCATAATGGTAAAAATATACCCTTATGGGACTGATGGGGTTAAATAGAGCCTTATGGTGGTCTGTATTGACCATCATGAGTTAATGGGTTAATTTAGGCCTTATGGTGGTCTGTATTGACCATCATGAGTTAATGGGTTAATTTAGGCCTTATGGTGGTCTGTATTGACCATCATGAGTTAATGGGTTAATTTAGGCCTTATGGTGGTCTGTATTGACCATCATGAGTTAATGGGTTAATTTAGGGCTTATGGTGGTCTGTATTGACCATCATGAGTTAATGGGTTAATTTAGGCCTTATGGTGGTCTGTATTGACCATCATTAGTTAATGGGGTAATTATAGTTGCCTGGGGTTAATATTTTTAGTGCGAGTCCTTTCAGGACCTTTACGGTCCTTTGAGGACCCGCGAGGCGGGAAATTTAAAATTGATTTGCAGCAGGGTCACGATCGGTGCCGATCGGGGCCCCCCGCTGCAGGGGGTTTATGTGGGGACACTTTGGGGGTCCCGATGGGGACCCCCAGCATAGAGGGGGGTTAATTTTAAGTGCCGCGGCCGGGATTGGGTAATAGTGTGCCGCGGCCCCTTTAAGGAGCCGCGGCGGGGAATTTAAAAGTTTGAAATGCAGCGGGGGGCCTGATCTATGCAGATCGGGGACCCCCCCTGCAATGGGTTTATGTGGGGACACTTCGGGGGTCCCGATGGGGACCCCCAGCATAGAGGGGGGTTAATTTTAAGTGCCGCGGCCGGGATTGGGTAATAGTGTGCCGCGGCCCCTTTAAGGAGCCGCGGCGGGGAATTTAAAAGTTTTAAATGCAGCGGGGGGCCTGATCTATGCAGATCGGGGACTCCCGCTACAAGAGGTTAATGTGGGGGTGCTGCAGGGGTCCTGATAGAGACCCCTGCAGCATGGGGATGTGTATAGGGTGCAGGGGGGAGCCTCACACTGCTGTCTCGGGCTGTTCCGAGGCAGCACGTAGAGGCTTTCGGATCCCTTGCGTGGACTTTTTGTCCACGTAGGGATTCTTACGATATGCGAGACTCGTGCATAGATTTAAGGCTACGTAGCTCTCTCGGAGCCTATTCTCGGCCATTTTCTCGCAGTCATATCGCAAAGCAGGCTGCGAGAGATTCGGTTCTCGCAAACAGCAGGAAAACTGCCTTTTGCGAGCACCGAGAGAACTACGAGGGAGAATTTAATAGGGCCCTATGCTCCCAAAAAAATATATCAGAAAGGACATTGTTTAAGAGATTCATTAGTACATAGTATGTACAAGACAGAAGTACCCTCACAAACTTGGTTGAGACCGACTGAAGGTCCATATACTGTAGGTGTGGACAAATATATATTGCAAATATATCAAACCAAAGAAAACTTACATTCATCTCACAACCAGTGAGTAATTCCCAATCAGGGGATTCTACAATTGTGGCACAGTAGGAGTAATTTGTATTGGATGTAATGACATGTTCATGTAATATGATTTATGTCGGAGACAACTAAGAAGGAAAATCTGGGAACATATTTATTCTATTCAAAAACAATATGATACCCCTGTTGCCCGACATGTAAAACTTTACCATCAAAATAACCCTACTGTACTTTCATTTAATGCGATAGATGGAGCAAAATTGGGATCAGGCCTAGGAGACCTGGACAAAATCCTTCTGCGTAAAGAATGGAGATGGATTTTTCAATTACACTTGCAAGCCCCTAGAGGCTTAAATGAAGGGTTTTCTTACAGTGCATTTTTATAATTTAATTCATTTTTGGTAAATAATAGTTAAATAAATGGATATGGATACATTTAAAATATTGGAGTCTAATCTTAATGATGTATTTAGCTTAATTGAGAATTTAAACTGTTAAATGCGACTGAAATCCATCTAAATAAGATACATTATAGTACAGCAATATCTAGATATTTTTGTACAGTTGCTGTCAATCATCTAGTAAATTGTTTTTGGGACAATATGGGGTACCACATTAGCAGCCTTGTGTTGATTTTTTAACACATTGTCAACCTTATTAAATTGCGATTCGGCCAATTGAAAAGCACTCTATATAAGCACAGAGCATATTTTTTACAGAAGTTTTTAGTTAGTGAAGACCTTGCTTTTGGATAGAAGTTCCCTAACTAAAAACTTCTGTAAAAAATATGCTCTGTGCTTATATAGAGCCCTTTTCAATTTGCCAAATCGCAATTTAATAAGGCTGTAAGTATTTATCTCGATGAAGCTACCATTTGTGGCTTCACCCAAATATAGATATTTATCACTGTTTCATTCAAGTTTTGTCCCCTTCTCGCTTTCACCCTAAATATAGTGGAGGTATACACTCTACTTTCACTTCTAATAAAATAGAAGTATTTCTAACATGATTCGTTTTTTTAAAGTAGAATTCCTAATTTTAGTCTCAGTTATCAAAAGTCCTATAAGCAAAATATATATTACTTTACCTGAAAGAATTGTTTATATAATAGTTTGACAACTTTATTAGAATATTTGATCACAAGCTATCTTTCACTATATGTCATATTAAATATAAATATCGACACAGGTTTATTTTTATTATTTTTTAATTAGATTAGAAATGTGTGACACATATAACCTTACCTCACTACATTTAGTTCACATTGACTCTAGAGGCTCTAATGCAGACACTCACATTATGTATTGCAAACATATGTCTTTCAAACCATTATTAATTATTCTGTCAAAAAAGTGTTTAGTCAGAATGTTTGAAATCCGTCATCTTATCTAGTAATCCATTATCATTCATAGGATGTCCAGGCATTTATAAATAGCATTTTACATACTAACTGTCCAGGCCTTCTTGGATGTCTTAGACTGTGCTGGGATTTTCTCTTCCCTTCTCTACATATTTTTATACTTACAGTGCCTTGCAAAAGTATTCACCCCCCTTGGCATTTTTCGTCTTTTGTTGCCTCACAACCTGGAATTAACATGGATTGTTTGAACATTTGCATAATTTAATTTGCAGAACATGCCCACAACTTTGAAAATGTTTTTTGTTTTTGTTTTATTGTGAAGCACACAACAAATAGGACAAAATAACAGAAAAAGTAAATGTGGATAACTATTCACCCCCCTAAAGTCAATACTTTGTAGAGCCACCTTTTGCAGCAATCACAGCTCCAAGTTGCTTTGGATAAGTCTCTATGAGCTTGCCACATCTTACCACTGGGATTTTTGCCCATTCCTCCTTGCAAAACTGTTCCAGCTCCTTCAAGTTGGATGGTTTGCGCTTGTGAACAGCAATCTGTAAGTCTGACCACAGATTTTCTATTGGATTGAGGTCTGGGCTTTGACTAGGTCATTCCAACACATTTACATGTTTCCCCTTAAACCACTCAAGTGTTGCTTTAGCAGTGTGTTTGGGGTCATTGTCCTGCCCGGAAGGTGAACCTCCATCCTAGCCTCAAATCACGCACAGAGTGGTACAGGTTTTACTCAAGAATATCCCTGTATTTAGCACCATCCATCTTTCCCTCAACTCTGACCAGTTTCCCAGTCCCAGCTGCTGAAAAACATCCCCACAGCATGATGCTGCCACCACCATGTTTCACTGTGGGGATGGTGTTCTTTGGGTGATGTGATGTGTTGGGCTTGCGCCAGACATAGCGTTTTCTTTAATGGCCGAAAAGTTAAATTTTAGTCAGAGCACCTTCCTCCATACATTTCTCCCACATGCCTTTTCGCAAACTCAAAACGTGCCATATTGTTTTTTAGTGAAAGTAATGGATTTCTTCTGGCTACTCTGCCATAAAACCCAACTCTATGGAGCGTGCTGCTTATTGTCGTCCTATGTACAGATACTCCAGACTCTGCTGGGGCACTCTGCAGCTCCTCCCAGGTTACCTTAGGTCTCTGTGATGCCTCTCTGATTAATGCCCTCCTTGAACGGTCCGTGAGTTTTGTTGGGCGGCCGTCTCTTGGCAGGTTTGCTGTTGTGCCATGTTCTTTCAATTTGGTTATGATAGATTTGATGGTGCTCCTGGGGATCATCAACGATTTGGATATGTTTTTATAACCTAACCCTGACTTGTACTTCTCAACAACATTGTCCCTTACTTATTTGGAGAGTTCCTTGGTCTTTATGGCAGTGTTTGGTTAGTGGTGCTTCTTGCTTAGGTGTTGCAGCCTTTGGGGCCTTTCAAAAAAGGTGTGTATATGTAATGACAGATCATGTGGCACTTAGATTGCACATGATGATGTGACTTCTGAAGGTAATTGGTTGCACCAGAGCTTTTTATGGGCTTCATAACAAAGAGGGTGAATACATACACACATGCCAATTATCTGTTTTCTATTTCTAAAAAATAGTTTTATGTATATCTTTTTCTCATTTCACTTCACCAACTCAGACTATTGTGTTCTGATCCATCGCATAAAATTCAGATTAACAAAACATTGAAATTAAGGCTGTAATGTAACAAAATAGGTAAAAAGTCAAGGGGGGTGAATACTTTTGCAAGGCACTGTACCCATTAAATCCGGAATCAGAGCCGCGTTTTACAACCAACATAAAAGAAATTTGCAATATTGCATACAAGCTTTACTATAGTACTTTTTAATTATAAAATAGGCATTAAAGTGTATAACATGCATAAACTGGGGTCAATGTGGCCTAATATATAACAAATATATTGGCGGTTTGTATTGTCAGAGGATTTTTAGCCACCTTATCTACTTGTTTGGTATATGTCTTTTACTTTATTGGAGTCCTATTTCTCACTTCTTAAAACCCCGGAATTAATACCAGAGTTTAGATCTTTCCTAGACAATCTATAAATAGGTCATACTACATACCCTAAGCACATCCCCCCTATGATTAAAATGCGGTAGCATCGAAACCGCGTCAGGGCGTACATTGTTGATGTAGGCAGCTCGCGACTGCGTGCTTCCACCATTGAGCTAAGCAATCCAGTCTGATCAAGCTGAAGCTGATAAACTAGACGTTAAGCACATAGCCTTTTATGCTAATAGGATATCTATGCTACCATAAGGAATTTTGCAAAGACGATTATATGATAGTGACAGCTGCAGCCAGAACATTGCACCGTCCAAGACAGCAATATCAAACAATTATTATGAGTTTTAAAACAGTCAACTTTAGACTATAAGCATGTATCTCCTTTGATATATAGTATCTTATAAGGGAGTAATAGCAAGCAGCTGGCTTGTGTCTATTCACAGTTAGCCTTAGATTTCAGGATCTCCTTGCCCTTTATATCAGCTCATTTCCACTAAGAGTGTGATTATACAGATTTATCATTCCTGCAAGCACATTACAAAATCAAGAGAGTGTTAATATCCAGACAGTAGCCTCTTGATAATGAGCGATATCTTTCCTGCTAAGGCATTACTTTGATCCAACATTCAAATATTTGAATATATAAAACGATCCAGTGTATAGAACAAGTACTGTAGAAACTACTAACAGACAGTGATTACCTAATAGCAGTTTATTTTAGTTGTACAATAGACAATATAGATAATTCATTGTGGAAAATATTACATAGGACTACTTCCTTATACTAGCTGTATTCCTTGCTGCTATATATTTACATAGTAAAATTATGACTGTTTGAAGAAGGGGAAATATGACACAATATTCCTGCTTAAAAATAAAATAGCATATATACAGTTACAAAAAAGGCTTGATACTTAGAAGTGCTATCCCAGCACTTTCTATTCAACCGTCACATATTATATGTTCAAAGCTAGCAAGTCATCCAAGTCTCTTTGTTTTTTATCAGTATTTTATTGCAATGTATTTCTTTTTAAAATTAGTATTTAAATATAGATCTATATAAAAAATATGGATGTATGGACTGACCTAGCTCTATATGTCTCTATGTGTGTTCTTTAAATCGTGTGTATTGCAAATATGTGTAATCTGTAAATATGTATAATCAAGGATTAAGGGTAAAATAGTAAACAGGATAATATAAAAGAACAAAACCGCAAATTACTGCTCTGAAATAATGCCATCTCTCTCTCACCTTCCAAAACCACCAACTCCGGGACCTGCGTGCTACTTCAAAAGAAAATACAACACAGTCAACGCATGGGCGTGTGGAATGTAAATTTATAATCTCCCTCTGTCAATCATCTTTGGCTAGACCACTTTCTATTGGCTGAGAGGCCTGTGTCACACTACGTTATAGCACAATTGGATAGTGATGGCCGATCACGGCATGGACAGCCCCTTTACAGCTTGCGTGTGCAGAAAGAGTTTACAGGCTTGCGTCTATGGCCCTTAACTCACGGCATGGTTCAATTTAATAGCTCTGTAACACTGCCAGATTTCAAGCCTGCAGACTTTTCTGTGCGCCGATGCCGCTGCAGGCTTCAAATTTAATGGGGCTGTAGGTATGCTGCTCACGGGTGATAACTGGCTATGTCAGCGTTGGTTTGGTGCATGGGTATCACATATTATAATTGTCTTACTGCGAGTTGTCGTCACGCTTTGCGGCCCTCGCAAAGGAAGGGCCGCAACTGACGACAACTCGCAGTTTCACCATGGCTCCCATCAGCCCTACAGCAGGCGTGCACGGGTAGCCGGCAAGCGTGCGCGCGCACACGCGAAGACGTCGCGTGCGCGGGTAGCAGGGCAGACAAGCGTGCGCGCGCGCACGCAAAGACGTCACATAAGCGTGCGCTCGCGCGCATCTACAGCAATGAGGTGAGGGAGAGAGACACAGGCAAGAGTGACAAGGAGGGGAAAAGCAGGGGAAGAGATACATGAGGGAGGCAGAGGAGGAGGGGAATAGAGACACGAGAGGAGGGGGGAAAAGAGACACAGGGGAAGTGAGATACAGGGGAGGGGAAGAGAGACACAGGGGACAGGGGGAGTGAGATACAGGGGAGGGGAAGAGAGACACAGGGGGGGGAAGTGAGATACAGGGGAGGGGAAGTGAGATACAGGGGAGGGGAAGAGAGACACAGGGAAGGGGGAAGAGAGGCACAGGGGAGCGAGAAGAGGAGGGGGAAGAGAAACACAGGGGAGGGAGAGGAGGGGGAAGAGAGACACAGGGGATGGAGAGGAGGGGAGGAAGAGACATGGGGGAGGAGACACAGCGGAGGGGGGAAAAGATGAGGGTCAGGGGTGGAGAGACACAGGGGAGGGATGAGGGGGGCAGAGACACAGGGGAGGGAGACGGGGTGAAGAGACACAGGGGAGGGAGACGGGGTGAAGAGACAAAGGGGAGGGTGACGGGGTGAAGAGACACAGGGAAGGGAGAAAGACACAGGAGTGGGAGAGGGGGAAGAGACACAGGGGAGGGAGAGGGGGAAGGAGAAACAAGGAAGGGAGAGGGGGGAAAGAGACACAGGGGAGGGAGAGGGGGGAAAGAGACACAGGGGAGGGAGAGGGGAAAGAGACACAGGGGAGGGAGAGGGGGGAAAGAGACACAGGGGAGGGAGAGGGGAAAGAGACACAGGGGAGGGAGAGGGGGAAGAGACACAGGGGAGGGAGAGGAAGTAGAGGGCGGGAGAGGCTCACAAGGAGTTCCAAAGCCACTCATTGCAAGGCCCGAGATGAGCTCTGAAGGAGCTTATCGCAAGGCCAGTAAAGTACAGGGGGGAGAGGTTCGCAATGAGCCTCTCCCGTCAAGTAGAGGGGTAGAGAGGCTCGCAATGAGCGCCGAAGGCGCTCATTGCGAGGCCCGTGATTAGCGCCAAAGGCGCTCATCGCGAGGCCAATAAAGTAGAGGGGGGGAGAGGCTCGCAGTGTGTGACAAACACCATTGCCAGGCTTCAATTTATTGCCGTCATTTTTGACGGGCAAGTCGCTAGTGTCTATATAGTGGCCAAGAACAAAATCATAAATGATTTCCTAAATGACCACTGCATAATGATTAGTCTGCAATGCATTTTCTCTTTAATCAAATACAACTTTAGACATGTCTCCTTTTAGCATATGCTAACTGTATAACACAGCTTTAAAGCATAGCATAGGATGGATTATGCACACGTTAGGAAACCTACCCACAGACAGTTACTGTTTTGATGTTAAATGGATCTTATCAGTGTAGGGCAGGTATCTAAGTTTTGTTGAAAGGCTGCAAACATCATTTAGCTTATATATATTATTTTTTTTGTGGTCGTATCCCTCTCTCGCTTTACCCCTTAGAAGCACTTCCTGTTGGGACCTCACAGTCAGTCCATTTCTGGTTTTCATGCATGCAGGATGCTTTTCAGCTCCCTTACTGTTACAGCTTCTGATTTACTGTCTGCAAGCCTATTATTGCCTTTTTGTCCCTTTTCCTATCTGCAAGTGTGTTACGATCACTGGCTTTCTCCTTCCATGACTATGTTACAAGGTAAGCTTTCTGCTCATTGCGGCTTTCTGGCCCTTTTTCCTGTCTACAAGGGCATTATTATCACTGGCTTCTCATCACATCACCATTTTCCCAGGTTAAGCGTTCTGCTTATTGCTACTTTTTGCCCTTTCCTGTCTGCAAGGTCATTGTTGTTAAATGTCTCTGCTTTCCTAAACCTTGCAATGTTAATATGCCAGATTTCCCGCTATGCTGTTTCTGTCTCATTTTCCTTGACCGTAAGGGCATCCCGTTTGCTGTAGAGCTATGGTTCCTCATGGTAAGTATTCCTGCACTACATTAGGCTTTCTTATCATATACCGTCCCCAAATCCACTAAATTGTCTTTATCAGTATCTGAGGTCATGCTTTGGCCTTTTTAAGCCATATTTTGTGGATTTCAGACTAAATCTACTAACCTTCGACCTTTCAAAAGCTTTCTATAAGTTCAAATCAACCTACTCTCTACAACTCCTAAACCGGCCTTCATAGGCCTACCTCATTCATGCATCCAAATCAGCCTTTGCAGGCCTCGTTTCTCATTACGTTTTCATAAAGCTCTCCCCTCTCTCCTCTACTTCACTTGGCCCTTGGCCCTCTAAGCAGGCCATGTAGGGCATAGCCGAAGGCCACATCTCAGCTACATGAGGTTAGGGGGCCTCATTCACCAAAAACACTTCAATTTCATGCTTCCTACATGTCATAAATCAGCCACTACCACTGGTTAGCTCCCAGGCACACCCTTTGGCTGCTCGTCACCATAGGAGAGAGACCCTTCCACAATTATCATGTCATTTCATTACCTGAACATATCAGTGCAATTATCAGTGGAGGAAGGATAAGAGAGGAGGGAACAGGCGGAAGTCCAGAGCCTTTTTTGAGTATATAATAATATATAAATTGACACTATACCCCTTTCCCCTAACTAGAACCAGCCACCTTGCGTTTTTTAATGTAACCACAGCTATCCATGAATGTAAATTCAGATCTCATACACACAACCTCCACATGGATCTTTCCAGGGTCCTGCAGAGCTATCAACATTGATTTTTTTTTCTAATTAAAAAATAGCTGTATGACTTTTTTCCTGAATAAGTATGCCCTCAGTCAGACTTAGTTTTCAAATGCATATTTGTTCTTTCATTGTGCAGTGGTCCTGTAACACTGATATCTACAATCTTATCTAAAATACAGAGTACCATGCATCTGGCCAGGAACTGTAGCTGGTTGCATTATAAACCTCCTGAGATAGCACATTCTATTGTGGTGACAGGGACAGGGCAGGTTTGATCTAGCAGCAAAGCACTCTGGGTAGCTATTCATTTGAGCACTGAGAGTGATGTCCTGCTGGCGCACACCGGGGATAATATTTCTGTGACAGGAAAAGAACTGACATATTCCAAAGAAAAGGGGGAAAGGGAAAAAAGAGTCGAGATGGATGGGTGTTGTCACTGGGAGACCAATACAAACATCTGGAGATTCTGAATAAATCATAATCTTAATATGTTACAAGAAGGGTTTGACACATATTGAGGGAATATACAAAGCAGTGATATGTTCAACTCTCTTAACAGTCATAGCCTGAACCTCATTATCTATGCAGTTTCTAGCAGGAGGGCTATACAAGTAACAACTCAAAACTACAAAATCTAACTCAATCCTTGAAAAAACATAAACATCTTTCCAACGTGATTTTCAAACTTCTACATGATGGTGTAAAGCAGATTTGATTGAGTTCCATATCCTATTGGTTAAGGGAGATCAAAAAGATTTAATATGAGCGTGGTGATTATGGAGTAAAGAATATGGAGTTATCACATATAATAGTTGTGGTAATTGCGAGTTGTCATCACGCAATGTTAAAAGTTATGGGCTTGCGCATGCACAATGAAGGCGCTCATTGTGAGGTTCAAAAGTTACGGGTTTGGTGGGGCTCATTCCGTGCCTTGCAATGAACCCGGAAGGCTCTAATCGCGAGGCCCACACGTGACTGGCTTGACGGGGCTGCAATGAGCACCAAAGGCCGAAGGTGCTCATTGCAAGCATTGTGATGAGCAACAAAGGCGTTCATCGCAAGGCCTGTACGGGACTGACTTGATGGGGCTGCAATGAGCACCGAAGGCACTCATAGCGAGGCCCTTATGTGACTGGCTTGAGGGGGGAGAGGCTTCAAACGGCTTTACGAGTTACAGGCTTCAAAAAAATACAGCTTTAACGGACAACATTTTTTTCAAGCCCGTAACTCGGAAGCTGTTGGAAGACCGCCAAAAGACGCCAATTAATTAAAAAAATAACTTACACAGGTGGACAGGCAGGGAGCCTGCAAGTGTGGTTGTAAGCTAATTTGATATTTAATTAGCATTTTTGGTAGGTCTAAAAACAGCTAAGCGAGGAAAAAAATGGCAGCCGTAAAGCTGTAACTTTTTTTCAAGCCTGTAAATCGGAAACACATTTTGGGCTTGGGGAAAATTATCAATTTCCCAAGCCCGCAAATGGTTTCACACCCATAAACAGGAGCACAGAGGAGGGAGAAAGACATAGGGGAGGGAGAGGGGGAGGGTGGAAAGAGACACAGGAGAGGGAGAGGGGGGAGAGGGTGGAAAGAGACACAGGAAAGGGAGAGGGGGGAGGGTGGAAAGAGACACAGGGGAGGGAGTGGGGGGGAAGAGACACAGGGGTGAAAGTGGGGTGGGGAGAGACACAGGAGTGAGGGGGGAGGTGGAAAGAGACACAGGGGAGGGAAAGGGGGGAGAGGGTGGAAAGAGACACAGGGGAGGGAGTGGGGGGGAAAGAGACACAGGGGTGAGAGTGGGGGGGGGGAGAGACACAGGGGTGAGGGGGGGAGAGACACAGGGGAGGGAGATAAGGGGGGGGGGAAAATCCAGGTGAGGGAGAGGGGTAAAGAGACACGGCTCTCATTGCGAGGCCGGCACCTGCAATGAGCGGTGAAGCCAAAGGCGCTCATCGCAAGGCCCGTAAAGTTGATGGAGGGGAGAGGCTTGCATTGTGTGGAAAACAGCATTGCCAGGCTTCAAATTTTATTGCCATCATTTTTGACGGGCAAGTCACTAAGTTGCAGGGGAAACCAGCAAACCACATTGCCCACCACTGCTATAAAAATCACTTTCAGATGGAGCAGGGAGCTGTGCTACAATATTTAAAGTACATACATGGCACAGGCTTCTAATGTAAATGGTAGATGATAAATATATATGCAAATTAAAGAATGGCCTGCATAGATATTAATCTGAATGCAAACATATTATTATGTTTCATCTACACAGTGGCAAGCAAGGAGGCATTCTCTGTTTCATCAGTGTAATTATTAAATAGTAATAAAATCTCAGTTTGAGCTCACAAATACTGTGATAGATCCATCCCTTGTGGCCAGGTCCCAGTGGTGGCATCTGGTGTGTGAAGATGACAATGTCAAGATGTCAGGCTCTCGTCTAGTGCCTTGTGCAGAGGTCCGGAGCAGACAGTCAGGATGTCACTAACCTCCCCCAGATATCTCTAATTCCCATGTCTTTGTAGGACAGTGTGACAGGGCCAACCACCCACCCAGCAGCCAAGATGTGCCAAATCATGTGCTGTGCACAGCTGGACTCCAAGGATGGGGGCTGAGAGTATCTGACACTGTGTATGAATCACAGATACAGAGAAGCACTCAGGTGCTAGGTTATCTTTTTAAAACATTGTCCCGTGAAGAGGGACTGCTATTATGCCTCAAAAGACACCATTATTTGTATAATAATAACTTACCAGAAGCTGATTTTACTGTCTAGGAATTCAAAGTATATCATTACAACCGGTAAAAAGTACAAGAAGTATGCTATATTGTTTAGCATTAAAATGCAATGTTGAGTTAAACAGTCATGATATTCTGAAATGTTAAAGGATCACAATATGATGAAATATATATCTTTATGTTTATATGTTTAAGAATTTTGGGTCAAATAATGAGCATAAAAAAAGAAAAAAGAGGGCATTTACATTTCTGCAAAAGCCAGCCTTGCAGATAAACTTGCAATCTTCCTGATCCTAGATATGTGCAAAGGAAGAGGCAGGTGTCAGATACTCAAATCTCAAAAAATGTAGCAAATCTTCTACCCCTCCAGCCTCTGACAGATAAGGTGTGCATCTCTCTCAGGCTTAACGCTTTAAGGATGTGTTGAAGATAGATAAGAGAGAACTTGAATATACAAGTAGAGAGATCCAGAAATCCTGGGATGTTAGTAGCCTTCGTAGTTGCCACTCATTAGTATAAACTGGTATAGATATTCTGTTAGATCAAAAGCCAGTATGGCAGTCCTGCTAGTATGAACATAGTTGATACTTAGGCCTTCATTCAATTGCAAGCACGTAATTACCGTCTTACAGGCCACATGTCTGCGGGTTAGAAATTTGTTACAATTCTGGCTGTATTCAATTAACTCAAGCCCGCAATTACAAGGCTCAAGCCTTATACCGTAAACCATTAACCTGTATGTAGCAATTCAGGGCATGATCATGATCAGTTAAGCAAGCCTCTAAGTTACAATTTAGACAGAGCCAATAGTAAATGAGACCGTCATCATGACATCAGTAAAACATGGAGTTTAAACTACAATCATTTAGAGTTTAGATTTGCAAACGGACTTGCAATCCATCAATGTAGAAATCCATAAAAATCAATAAATCAACTGGTCTAGTCCATGTAGGTGCCTGATATGTATTAACTCCTTAATTCATGGGATCAATATAAAAATATAAATATAAAAAAAAAAAAATTATTGCAGATTTGCGAGCTCGAGACTGTTGTGCAATTAATTCTAGTAAGGCCTTTCATTGTTTCCCAGTATTTTAAAGTACAGTAGTGTGTTTATATTTGCTTTTATAGTTTTACGAACAGGTGTTTAACCCACTTGCGAGTCCTATCTAGTACTCGTAGAAATTTTGGGTACATTTGCCATTTACGGATTTGAAGGAAAATGCGGGCTTGTTGAATTGTTGTAATTAAATATGGATTAGCACTGGTAACACTTGTGGGCTTGAAACAACAAAGGCGTAGATAGAACAGAGTTAAGTTTTTTACAACAGCAGTGATTTTGAGCCTGTAACTCACAAATGGATTGCGAGTAGCAAAATGTAGCCAATTGAATATCAGTAACTTTTACAGGGCTACATTACGGGCTCCAGTAATTACAATTTGTCCAATTGAATGGGGGCCTTAGTAAATTAGTGAGTTTCTCACTAAGGAAATGTAATTCTCTGCTAGTAAGCAGGTAAATAAAGAATGAACCCTATGAATTCCTTGGCATAACTACCTTTAATGTACTGTAAATAGGGAGGTGATCTCATATAGTCAGTTAGAACTGAGATAAATAATGAAAGGAAATGCAACATGAGATTATATGTAGGTGAAAGAATGTATAATTTGTTAGACAGTGACCCTTGGAGGACAAAATGGACAGAAGGGTGCATGGCCTAGCTGGGAGAGGGACAAGGAGGAGGAGCTGAGAGGTTATTTAGGGACTGTATTCAGCTCCCTGTTTCCTCTTTGACTCCAGAACCTTCAACCCTCAACAACAAAGGAGATAACAGCTACGGTTATGGAGTAGATTAAAACAATTTGGCTCGATCATTCTCAGCCAAGCTGTTTTGACCAAGCATGTTAGAGAAGTTCACTGAAGACTCCGACAGCTCTAGACGATTGATGAATATCCTGTCATACATAAAGGCAAATGATCTTCCCACATTGACCCTGTCATTGGATGCCGAAAAGTCTTTTGACAGGGACAATTGGGAATTTCTTGAAGCAGTTCTCTATAAATATGGTTTGGGGGAGTTTGCCTCAAAGTCAGTTAAGGCTCTGTATACAAGTTCTAGTGCCTTTGTGGTGAGTCCTGACTTTGAGTCTAATAGTTTCAAGATAGGAAATGGCACACGACAAGGGTGCCCCCTATCCCTTCTGTTATTTATTCTTTTTATGGAGACATTGCTATCTACATCAGGGAAACAAAATAAATAAGTGGTGAGGTGATAGGTAAAGCAGAATTTACGTTTATGGCTTATGCCAATGACATTGTAATAACGATGACTAATCCGGAAACCTTTTGTCCTAAAATATTGGAAATGAATTCGGCAGACTATTACATTTTAAAGTTAATCAAACTAAATCAGTTACCCTGAGTAGATGTTTAAAGCAAGAAGTAAAACATAAACTGGAACCCCTTTTCCTGTTTAACTGGAAATCCCACTTTATCATTCACTTGGGGATCAGATTCTCTTTTCAAATTAGGAATATGGCTAGGGAAAATTTAAATGGAATTATGAAACAAATCAGATTAACTCTTAAGTAATTGGAGCTCTCTTAATCTTACATGGTCAGACAGAATTGCAGCTACCAATATGAGCATTATTCCTAAAATATCTATACCAGGAGTTCATCCCAAATATTTTATGAAAAGTATACAAGATCAGGTTGACACATTTTTATATGGGAGGAAAAAAACAAGAACTAGGAAATTCGACAAAGGTGGTCTTAAGTCTCCCTGTATACAAAATATACATCAACATATTGTCATTGCACAATTAATTAGTTGGAATGTCTTAACAGACAAACCAAGATGGTTGGAGCTAGAAGAGGCCCTAATGATAGATGTCTCAATTCAGACCATTCTTTGTCTTCCAAGCTATAATAAGACTTTGTTGAGCAGACTCCCCAATAACATTATTTCACTTTTGAAATATTGGTACAAAAATAAAGAAAATATGCATTTATCTAATTTTCCTTCATTAGCCGAACCAATAAAAATAATTCAAGGTATGTGGAGAGATTTATGCCAGCTCCTAACCAAAATGTTGGTGGTCTTATTTCATATGTATTTGGAAGATTTGTCTTATGCTGATAGACTGTTAACGTGCCATATCTTTTTAGTGGCCAAATGGCTTTTGGTGAAACGGTGGAATAAATCTACAGTTCCATCAATTAAGGAAATAGTTAATGCTATAAATTTAAATAGAGATATGATAGTTAATAACGAACAATCTAGTTTTCTGTGGAAAAAAACACTCATTGGTCAAATGGTCCAAATGGGACCAATATATGGCCTATGTCTAAGTATTTGGAACCCTAACATTTGTATGTATGTATGAGTGTTTTAGGTTATTTCCTTGATTTCTTTGTACCATGTTTTGTATTGAAAATAACAAAAATAAAAAAAGGTCACTGGAGGCCACCACTTTCTTTTACCTTTAGAAAATTATGCAAGATGGATTGACATCAAAGACTTTGTAGCTGGACAATAAAAAAATAGCACTTGGGTAAGCAAATGTTCAAAGGAACAGAAAAATGTTAGAGTTGTCCAATATGAGACAGGTGCCTGATTTCATCCATCTACCATTTTCTTTGTAATGTTGCTGGTCAATGCAATTTATGCAGCTGCTTCTTAGAGGCTTGAGAGCATGCAACATGTTGGACTTCCTGTGCATGGACAATTGAGAATTCATGAAATACTATACTATAGTATTGGCCATTGGCTCGATTGAGCAAACGGTCAGCTCCAGTATAGGGTGAGGGCTTCTTGTATGCACCCCCCGCTGCTCTGCACATTTAATAGGTTTTTGTAACTGACAAACACTAACAGAATAAAATATCTACCTCATATAACAAATGCAGTAAAACTAATCTTACCTAAGCTATTAAACATGCCATGCATCCAAATTAATATCACAATTTTGCCATTAGACTTTTCTTCATTTCACTCTTTTGCTGGATGTATTGCAATACAAAGTCCCCGTGTGAGTCAAGAAATGTTAATTAAGATAAACTAGCCAGGCTTTTTACTGAGTCCTGGGAACAATATTTATGAACAGTTATTAGCAAGGGGACAGAAGTAAGTGCCAATGTTATATGTCTAACATACATGTAGTTAACGCAAATGCATAGTTCATTATCAAAAGAATGAGGATAACTGACATGTGGAGATTGAGGTTTTTATGATGTGTACAGCATAATTCCCAGGTACAATTATTTGGAGGATAATAAAATCACAAACAACTTGAACTTGGTGGAGAAGGAAACAAGCACAACAAGAGTTCTGTCAAATGAACATAAAAATGATGTAATGTGTTGCTATAAATACAAAGTTCCAGTGGACTGGACTGAGAACTCACACAAAGTACATATTGAATGCAAAGGTCGGTGACAACATAGCTCTGCCTGAAGGTGAAAATATGGATGTGTAAAGGCTGCCCACCTCCTGTATATTATATATGTAGGAAGCTATAAATTATTAAACATATATCTAATTAAACCTGTTTGAACATACTAACCAGTAATATGGTCTGAAGTTGGTCCACCATGGGATGCTACCTCCCTGCCTTACATAGGTTTTACTGCCTTTATAAGGTGGCACACAATGGGCCATATTCAATTCCAAACCCGCAACTCGATTGCAGACAGCCCAATGTCTCTGAGTGTGTTGCGGGCTCCTGTTCGTCTCCGATTGCGATGCTATTCAATTGCTCAAGCCCGCAAGTTACTGTCCCAAAGCCGAAACCGTAAACCATGCACTGGCTCGCAGCAGTTCAAGGCAGGAACATGATCAATAAAGCAAGCCCGTAACCTCCCATTTCGAATCAGCCAATAGAAAATGAGACTGTCATTATTACGACAGTAAAACATGAAGGTTAGATGTCAATCAATTAGGTTCGGGGGTCCGATATGCGATCAGACTTGAAAAAACGCAAAATAAAGAATTATGAAAACTGTTCTAGTCCATATGGGTGGCCTGATATGTATTAACTCATAAATACCCAAGATCGATTTAACTCTGAAATTAAACATAAAAATATATGTCTTTTATCACTTTGCCCATCATTTACAGTGCAGTATTAATTTTCTATTTGCATTTACAGTGCTATGAATAGCAGCCTTATTAAATTGCAATTTGGCCAATTGAATAGGGCTCTATTTAAGCACATAGCATATTGTTTTACAGAAGTTTTTAGTTAGTGAACTTCTATCCAAAAGCAAGGTCTTCACTAACTTAAAACTAAAAACTCTGTAAAAAAAATATGCTATGCGCTTATATAGAGCCCTATTCAATTGGCCGAATCGCAATTTAATAAGGCTATAGGTGTTTAACCCCCTTGCGTGTCCTCTCTAGCATTCGTAGGATTTTCTCCTTCATTTCCCGTTTACGGGTGTGAAAACATTTGCGGGCTTGGGGAAATTGAGCAATTGAATAGCGATTTGTGATTTTAGCCTTGCGAAAGTGAAAGATCAAAGACTTCTGGAGGCTGTAAGTTATGGGTTTAACCATTTCAATAATTTCAAGGCCGTAAGCCATAACCTGTTTGGAGACCACAAAAAAACGCCAATTAAATAGCAAATAAACTTGCGACCTCACTTACGGGCTACCGGATCGCCCAATATCTTCATGCAGATTGGTGGTTGTTTTTTAGTTATTTTCTTTGAAGGAGGTTTCAGTGTTTGGACTTAACTGGAAAAGGAAGTGTGAGGTATTAGGGGGATCCTCCATATTATTTGTTGTTAAGTTTTTTATGTAAACAGAAAAATTCCAAAAAACAGACAAACACTGAGCAGAAAAACTAAAAACATGGTGACGAATTCCTTTGTATGAGGAAATGTGCCAAGGAGAGAAAATTGTCTATCTTTCAACTGAAGTCATTATACATTTTCAAATTAAAATAAAATGTATTGATTGATTTAGTAAAATAATGGACACATGCACACATATATTTATATACGTCCCATTTAAATGATCAAATATAGAAGATGACTTTAAATATATTAGGTGTCTACCTAGATTAAAGTAGAAGCCTCTCTGATTTTTTGCTGCAGGCATATAATTGAAATGACATCTCATGAGAGTGCCAGACAGACATAGTGTAAAATATGTGACTCAGACAGAGCCTAGTGAAGCAGATTAAGTCATATCTGTTATTAATAAATGCTTTGTGAGACATCTCTGTGTTATAGTGTGTCTGAGGCAGATCATTAGTTGAGGTATGATTTAGGCTGCTACTAAAATTCATTTGGTATACTTTTGTTCAACTAGTACAAGGCTATTTTTATCTAAATCTCTCTCTGATCAATTTAAGTTCTGCAACACAGTAGTAGTGCTTAGACATTTGCTTGTGTGATGCACTGCATTAGCAAGACAGTATCCTGAAAATACAATAGTCAAAATGACTCAATCATTAGGTTGAAAAGTCATTTAAATGCATACAGCCCTGAAAGTGGGTCATGTTTGGAAATTAACTGGAATATGCCCTGAAATCCAGCAATGATGTCAAAGTATAACGAATGTCAACATTTTTGTTTGTTAATAAAATTGAGCTTCCAACAAAGCCAAGCCCTGAGGCAAATACTCAATTTCTGCGAAGAATAATCTGCCCTTGTCACACACGCACACACACGGAATACAGTGCCTGACACCTACACATAATCTGTCTAGCACATATGTAATGCTATCTTGCACACACACTTATAACTTTGCTTGACACAGGTACACAAATTATACATTTTTCCCAACTATCCTATCTTCCTGGGTCTGTCCTATTTTTGAGGTTTGATTGTAAAGATATTACGGGCTGTTTATGAGGCATATGGTACTGCTATTACCCTAATAAGTGTTATGTTTGTTAAAGCATTACAATTATAAAGGTTTTTGAGAGCAAATCTTTTATTTACATGACTCTGATGACCACCTTTCCTAGTTGATATAAATTGAAAAGGTATATGATATTAAAAACAGACTTCAGCTTTATTAATTGTTTAACAATAAACCAAAACAAAACCATACAAATAGCTTTTTTTTCCTACTAACCAGGGGCGGCTGGTGCATAGGGGCAAAGGGGCAGGTGCCGCCCAAAAAATTATCAATCACTTTAACATTGTATTTTAAATTTATATAGATAATACAATTTAATTATATCTGTATATCAGCTTTCATGTCTTCTTTCATATGATTTTGTTAAAAATATGTATCTATCACTTTAAATTAACCCTTTGTTTGCCTTCCCCCTTGCCTGGTGTCTCTCTCCCTAGTGCTGCTATATTACAGTGTGAGTGTGAGCGTTGAGCTCTAACGCTCCACTTCAGCGTGTACAAATTCAGTGCTCAATTAAATGTATCAATTTTCCTGACTGGCAGCTTGCAGCTTCAGCCAATCAGTGATATAGGCTGCCTGGTTGCTAAGAACATCCCCTCTGACTGTTCCCTCTGAGCACCCACAAGCCTATGGAGGCTTATTGTTATGATACAACATCAGGAAGGCTATAAAACCCCCATGATTACCCTTCCCACTCTATTCCCGTTTTTTTGCCTGACTGATCCTTCCTTCATCTTCCTCCCTTTCTCCCATTATCTTCCTCCTCCTCCATTTCCCCTTATCCTCCTCCTCCCCCTCTCTCTCCCACTCTTCCCCACTTCTTTCCTCCTCCCCCCTCTTCCTCCCTTTCTCCCCTTATCTTCCTCCTACTCCATTTCCCCTCATCCTCCCTATCCCCCTGTCCCATGACACCCCCTTCCCTACAATGACCCCCTTTTTTTTATACCCCCATGGCATGGTTGTGGCCTATATTGTTCCGCTTGGTATTTAAAGTTTTTTTAGGTACGGTTTGGGCCTATATAGTCCTGATTGGTGTAATGTGGGTTTTTAATATCCGGTTGGGGCCTATATAGTCTGGCTTGGTATTTTAAGATTTTTTAGGTATGGTTTGGGCCTATATAGTCTTACTTGGTGTAATGTGAGTTTTTAAGGTCTGGTTGGGGCCTATATAGTCCCGCTTGCTATTTTATGTTTTTTTAGGTACAGTTTTGGCCAATATAGTCCTGATTGGTGTAATGTAGGTTTTTAAGGTCCGGTTGTGGCCTATATAGTCCCGCTTGACAAAATAGTTATTTTTTAGTTACAGTTGGCGCTTATACAGTCCCGCTTTTTATAATATGTTTTTTTAGGTATGGTTGGGGCCTAGATAGTCTTGCTTATAAGTGTTTTTAAGTACGGTTGGGGTCTTGCACTCTCTGATTTGTTTGCTTGTTTTATATCACCCCAGGTCCAAACACTCTGTGGCTGCGGACTATTTTTAAATACTACCCTTGAGGACACCCTGAGAAGGAGAGTCAACTGTTGGTGAGTGTCATTGCATTCATGCAGAAGAGAAATGTTATTATTTGCCTGAATCCAAAGATTCTAGAATTTTTAAACAGTATTAAAAAATCAGTAGGTGAAGTCTATTTCAATGGACGGGGCAAGTATAAGGTTATTGGGCGGGGCATATAAAGGTCAATATGACAGCAGGGGGAGGCAATTAAAATGGGTTGGGTCTGTGTAAGGGGAGGTGCCAAGTCTTGCTCTGGCACCCCTCCAACTTGAAAGTTCACCAGCCGCCACTGCTACTAACGTGTGGATCCAGATCTAGTACTGAGACATGATGTTGACTTAACACACCTGGAACTTCATGTCCAAGCAGAGTTAACATTGTGAAGCTACAACCCCACCAAATGTGGGGATCCAGAGGTAAATGGGCAACTACCTCAACCACAGGAATGCCAGCTCTATGAGGAATGACAATCCCTGAGCTGCACTAAAACTAAGGTCTGTTTTATGCCTTCCTTTAATGTGAAGTTAAATACAAAGATGGCCATCTAAATAAAGTAAATACCACACCAGTAGGTTGGAACAGACCCTTGGCTTGGAAATAACTATGCTTACAGTTTCCTGAGGCAGCTCAGATTTGTGTTTCCCCTCCCCCACAAGGCCCACTTGTAGCTCCCCCTTAAGTTATGAATTATAGCTGATTATGCCTATTTATGTTGCTCCACACACCATTGACCCACAAAATATGTTGCAAAACTAACTAAACCTGCTGCATCAATAAATAGTTGAAATTAATCATTAGAGGCCCTCTCAGTAATAACAAAAATCTGCCCTTTAAAGGAATCAGAAAAAACCTGAGACACTACCAGATGTGTTTAATGCTCTGCTGTGACTCCAATTAAATAATGAGGTTTGCTTAATCCTGCCATTACAAGTTAAACATACCTGTAAAATACCCACCCTATAGAGATGATTCAACAAGTAAACTTGGCTTTCCCCAAGAGTGCCTGAAGAACCTGTATGGTGACCTTCCAGGCACCTAAAACATCTGTTTTAGGTAAATCCACAGATTTATTTTACCTGGCAGCCTAAATCCAAGAATGATATTAGCAATAGAAGTACCCAAAACACAAAGATTGTAGGTCACATTCAAGTAAAGTGTTAAATACATCAGTCTCACGAGAATGATGTTATCTGGATAATGCACCAGAGATCTCACAACTACTTTGTATGCTACCGCCCAATGCAAAAAAATGTGCTAACTTTTCAAAGTATGAGCAGGAGATGGAACAGCCCATACAAAGACATAAGTCATTCCATGCATAAGACATACATTCCATGCAAATTGTATCTGAGCAGAAGATGGGCAGTAAATGAGAAACTGGTTCAGTATCTACTTTTTTACTTGTATTTGTTTCCTTATCTATCACCCATACCATATACTCTCTAATTAAGAGGGAAACCAAACCTTGGCTATGCTAGCTCCTGTGGAAGAACCCTTCTCAAAATGTGATTTTTTTTTTTAAACTAGCCAATAATTACTAATCTGATAACTGACTAGAAGGGGCATGACCGCTCCAAGCACATCAGTCAGATTTGATATGACACTCTTCAACAGACAGTGCAGTAGTGTTTTCATGTTGGGCCATCCAGCCAGCTGCTGCAGGCTCCACTGCCAAAAGCTCCAATACAACTGAAGAAACCCCTGGCCCTTTCCATAAGCCCCTTCAGACACCCAGATATTTGCTTACTTACCTACAGACTTCCAACCAGCAGGGGCCTGTGATCCAGCAGAACTCACAGTCACAATTTTGATGGTATTCATGTGCACCATTCACCTTGACATCATCACACAACCAGAGCTTATGAGGCAGCAAATAGGATCTAATTGCAGGAATCATGCCTCTAAGCCAATCCATTGCATTAATCAAATCTTGATCAAGTAACTGTGGAGTGGAGCATCAATTGATAAGGAAATGCCATGTTGTACTGAGTGGATGATGCTTACTCAACATGCGATTGTGCAAGAAAGAGGGATCATGGGGAGAAGTAATATATTATAAGCTTCACTACTCCCCATCATGTCCCCAACTCAAACTTTTAACACTCTTCTTTTGCTGCTCTTCAGCGGTTCCCTTTAGTGTTCTATCAGCAGGAGCTAATTATTTCAATAAGGCACTGATCTGTAATAAAATGCACTTTCAATGATTGCAAAAAACATTGGTGAATAATATAATTACTTTCAAAGGTCAGACTATGCGTCTCGTCTCCATAAGGTCAATGAGGGGAGTAGTATATGAATTAATGTTCTTAAAACCCTATAGACTGGGTCTTAGCAATCCCCCTTCTCATCTTATGATCTTCTCAGGTTGGAGGTAGATCGACTGGATGCTGATGCTCTAATCTTTAAAAGTTAATTTAATATTGAGTATTTGGATTATAAATAATTATATTGGAATTTAATGATGATCAGAGTATAACACATATCCCCTTAGAGCATTACAGTGATCCTTTAACCTCTATTACCAACTCTGTCTATCATTTACTGTTATATGTGTTTGCATGTCAGTCAAATATTATGTTTGTGTGACATTTATTACAGAGACCTTATCCCAACCCAAGCTCCAATAACTTCTGGCCTTCACTCAGACACCACTATAGAGAAAAACATATTTTACCCACTGTAAACCATGTGGGTCTCCATTAAACTCCATTAAAATGATTGCAAAAGATTTCTCTTTCATGAAATATTTCATTGGGGGTACTGGGGAAGGGTTTTGCACTCTGGAAAACCATTTTGAAATAGGGTTCCATAAGAGCAATGTTTGGTTCAGTGATTCAACCAAAGGTTTCTATGGTTGAATGGATTTGCATAGTTTTATTATTCAGTGTATCGATAGTCTGTACTTCTATACAGTGCAATTGCATTACCAGTGTACAGATATGCTATATCATTTTACACAGCAGTATTATCTTATTAGTGTATGCCATATGTAGCACATTATGAAAGTGTCACTCAAAAATTACTGTGTTGAGATGTCATATTTCTTTTACAGTTTCTTGCAATGTTGATTTAGTATTGAACGTGACATTATTTGACATTTGTATTATAATTTATATATTATTGTTCTCCAAAGCTGTATTATGTGTAATCTACTCCACTCATTGTAATTATTATGTACATTATATAAATCTGTAGTAATATGATCTAAGGGCTGCACTATGAATGAGGACTCAAACGATGGTAAAATATACCTGTAACTATGCATAATATTATATAGTCTGACCCACACAACATTTTGTTCAGTGATATATTTTTGCCTAGGTCAACAAAACCTAGACCTAGGTCTGCACATCTTCATGGGACAGTATTTTAAGTAATTGCACACATAAACATCTGTTTACTTGCTAATTAAAATATAGATGAACTCCAAAAATGTAAACATCTACTCAGCCCTGTGCGCCAAATATCCAAACTTTGGTATATTTATCCATTTCAGAGTATTATGGTTTTTCCATGATACAAATGTTATTTATTCTTTCAAAAGCTCTACACAATATAAATTTGTATTTGTCTACTGAGGTGCAATATAAACAGTTACTATAACACATGTATAATTTCTCTGTTTCATTTTAGAGTGTATAAATCCAGGAAGAGCTCTATAAAAACAACAATAGTCAGGAATCCAATTTGATGTTAGAATGTATTGTTTGATTTAGCAACATTTAAAGCTGTGTCTGATATACACACATTGTGCCTGGCAAACACGTTGATTGAGTTTTATACACAAATAAATCCACTGGGTAGGACAAACATACACACACTATTTTTGACAAAAAAGGTTCAAGGTAAATACCCAAGGACTCTTTATCTAGACAAACATTTATACACACATTCAGAGAAGCAGTATGGACACCACAACTTATAATATACAACACATTGGAAGACACCCTATGTTGCTCCACTTGTCATAGGTTCTAGTCAATGGCTGCCATAGGTAGGGTAGGGGAGCAGCTAAGAAAAAGGGGTCCTGGGAAGGGGTCTGGCGGAGGAGCACTGAGTGATTGGGTCCTGGGAGTGCTCAGTAAAAAAAAGTTTTACAACCTCCCAAAGGGGGGCTGTGAAGATCGGTTTGCCCTTAACTAATATACTGTCATGTTTTAAAGGATAGTTGTATAAAATAAACCAGCCCATATCATATAGACCTGTTTGTCTTCCAATTCGAAGACGTTGGGGTAATTACAGGCCCTTTCTTCTGCTTGCTGCTCTGATTTTTTGTAGGTGCGGCCAAGTGATCCACCCACCAAGCCGGGCAAGCCAAGCCGGCCACATACCCCAGGAGGCACGGCTATTATTGGGTGATGCTAATCTGGAGGGGGATTTGAATATGTTCGGCCCACCATAATGAAACTGTAGAAGCATCCTTTTGTGTAGGCGCTGTTTTTTTAAAATGATGTAAGAGAATCCACATTAAACCATGCTTTCTGGAATACATAGGGAATGGTGTAATATCTTGGGGAAGGCACTTATTATTTTGCTATGCTAGAAATCACTTTGCTATGCTGAGCCTGTGTTCCTGATATGCTGTTGATCCTAATATGACTGCCGGTCACCGAGAGGCCCATTCCTTGTGAGAAGATTGACAGCTGTAAGAGGGGATTCCTGTAGCGCAAAGGCAGGAAGTGTTGGAGCTGAATAGCACCCCTATCTGGGATCTTCACAGCGGCCCAAAACTTATTATCAATTTATTGTGAGAAATATGTATATCTTACTGATAAACTTCTTATGTTCGTGGTTTAGACACAAACACATACACATGTAAACAGAAAGGAGAAAGGTTCACACAGATTACAATATCACACACAAATCACCTTGCACACTTACCCCCATCCAGTCTCTAGTGAGGATCCTCTATATGCTGGAGAACAGTAAGACCTGGGAAAGTGATAACTGACAACCTTTATTATTATTTCCTAATTTCTAAACCTTGAACAGGACAAGAATGCAGACATAGGGTCCCATTCCATTCTTTTACGCAGACATTTACAGTGCAAGTTTGTATGTTACCTGCGTACCTATCTATTACAATCACTATAAATTTCAGCACTGCGTGACTGCACTGCTGAATAGGCTAAAATGACCTTCGTCATCAAGTTACAGTCTGCTGTTCCATTGACTTTTACTCAAAGACTATTCCAATCACAGTTAATGCTCCTTACACAAGATACTGAAGCTGTGTAAGGCCTTACAGTGGCTAATCTTTTTAAAAAACATACATATACTGAATATCAACTGAAAGGGTTTCAAAAAGCCTTGCTGAGAGCGATTAGAAGCCGTTAAAGAGACAGTACTGTAATAAAATATCCTGAAAAACGTTTTAGTGTTAAATAAATATAATATTAAATATTCTCAGACTAGTTTTATGAGTCAGTCTGCATACATCTGCAAACATCAAATATTGTCAATAATACTCATCAAACACACATGTATCAACTTTAACATTAACTCCAGTACACAAGAGTTTATTACAATTCAGGAAAGCCATATGGCCTACAACAGGTGATGTCATTAAATGGCTATGTAAAGACCAGCCACACCCCAAACACTAGGCTATTCCACCATGGAGGCAGATCAGATCAGAGCAGTGAGAGCATACACGTGTGAGATATTTGGGAAGATATATATTGTACCCAAGGTTGTGTTGTGTGTTAGACACCCGGCTGTGAGACGGGTTATAATGGACAGGCTGAGGCATAAAAGAGCAGTGTGTCTGGCACTGAATGTGGGTGAATGGAGGCCTGTGATCCATGCTGGAGGTGATCCACAACAGGTAAATGACAATATAGCACAGGCTAGGCCATGTTTGTGGCAGAGGAGCAGGTAACTGACAGAGCTTTAGTGGTACAGGGACATGGGGATATAGGGGCATATAGGGGAGAAAGTCATTGATGTGGATGTAGATTATGAGGAGGTTCAGCCCTGATGTAACTGCTGGCAAAATCAATACATGAACTGTGGCCCCACAGGCCACCAAAAAATAGCAGCTCTATTATACATGTTTCCTGTTGTCCCATATGCCCCAACAAGTAACAGTGCATGAGTCATCTAATAAGCATACTCCGTATGGGTAAGATCACCCGTTATCACATATATAGTTGTCAGTGTGGGGAACGCTTATGTTGTTGTTCACACTTTGCAAGCCTCGCAAAGCAAGGCGAGCCGTCAACCACGCAGGACATAGGCTGGCTTATTGCACTGCTCTCAGTTGAGGCACGCAGGACTTAGGCAAAGCGAGGCGAGCAGTTTAGGCACGCTGCAAGCAATTTTAGTTGAGACACACAGGACTTAGGTAGCGAGCAGTTTTAGTTGAGGCACGCTGGACTTAGGTGGCGAGCAGTTTCACGCGACTGTGAGCCTCGCAAAGTGAGGCGAGCAGTTGAGTGTCGCAACTGCATCCCAAACGAGTAACTCTAAAAACCTGAAAACCAAACAAAATAATTTAACAAAAATAACACACACACACAGCACAGGGGAAGAGCCAGTAAGGCTGGGATTGAGGTTGCAAGTGAATTTGAGCCATACTTGACCGACGAAAACATTCTGAAACTGGATGAAAACGAGGCTGAGCAAAGCCAGGCACACGGGACTTAGAAATAACACAACGGCAAAGGCAGTAACACTTACAATACCAGGGACGCAGGACTTTGAAAATAAAACCAACAGCAGTCAGCGTGTAACATGCAAACATTCAGCAGACACACAGAGGAGTAGTACACAGGGAAGGGACAGGGGGGAGATGGTGGAAAGAGACACGTGGCATTCCCAAGCACTACACTTGGAGGTTAATGAAACCTACAATGAGCGGCCAGTACAGTAGGCGGTAAGAACCACGAGCGGGAGAGGCATGCAATGAGCGCCAAAGGTGCTCACTGAGAACCCTGCGATGCTCACTGAGAGCCCCCAGTGCAAAGCAGGAAAGTTGAAGTACACGGGGCGAGAGGCGCTCAGCGCGGGACTCTGAAGGTGCTCAGAGAAGCAAAAGCCTCACAATGTGTAAACAGCATTGCCAGCCTTGCAATTTTAATCCCGTCATTTTTGACGGGCAATTTCCTAGTTCACATGTAATGCTCAGTACAGCACACACGCACAGCTGGCAATACTTGTTATCAGTACAGATAAAATGAGATTTGCAGCTATGCTTGAGGAAAAAACTGAATATATTCCTTATAAAAAATAAGCTTTATTCAATGGGAATTTTACATACACAACTATGTCATATTGTGATTTATAAAATGCTCAAATCATGGCAGAAATAATTAGATTACTGATTATTATCATCTATGTAACATATTGTAATCTGCAGCATGAAGGTGTGAGATTAGCAATCATTCAACAGATCAAAGATAATTTGACATAAAACATAGGAACATTTCAGACAGGGATATCATGTATAGCCCTACAACAGTTGATATGTGTAGGTAATCAGATAACGATTGTCTATAACGTGTGTACTCAGCTGTGTAATCACAGTCATTGGCATGTCTTTGAGCTGTTCAGATTATCTAGTTCTTTAATTTGATACGTCTTGAAATGTATCATATGGTGATGACCAAACTATATCATATCATAAGTGACTGTGAAGTTTAATAACCATCACAACATCTCACTAATATATCTATGTCTCATTTGTGATATGACAGGTGATGCTGAATATGAGTGTCTTCAGCGGTTGATAACACTGTGAGCAACCCACAGACCTAGGTAGAGGAGAAGTACAATGGGGCCCCCAAAGTATGTCAGATGGCTACAGAGCGCATCTTTAGTATGCTGAAATTGTGCTTCCAATGCTTACAAGCATTAGGTGGGACCCGACATTATTCCCCAGATAAGTGTTGTAAGTCGTCACTGCCTGTTGCTGTCTTCACAATATAGCAGTTCATGCCAACTGTCTGGGGGACAATGAGGAGGCTCATAACATGTGCATGTGTGAGGATTCACATAACATATCAGCTCAATTAATGGAGACCTACCTTCCATGTTACACAGACCTCTCATACGTAAAGATTAAGCTGTCCATTGCCAGAAGCCGCTACTTCAGCTGTGTCCTGTGTGAACATTCTTCATGACTGATATCATCATGATCATATCAAAGGTAAAGTAGCACATGTGGATACTCAATATATTATCAAATGCATTAAACTGGTAATCAGCTGCTATTTCAATAGCGTTTTGAAATCTCATTAACATTACATGTAAAAGAGATAGGCAAACCTACCCAAATGTGATGCTAACTTTTGAATGAGCTTGTGAGATATAATGTGAATTGTTCATCTTAATTTATTTATTGTATCTTTTACAGATCATCAAGACGTATCATATGGATTAATGTAGGATTCATAAATGAAGTTCATCTACAAGCAAATCCATGAATATGCATATCCCTTAAATATGTTAGTAATGTTAACTTATTCCGTGTGATATTTGAGAATTACTGTGTTGATCCTGAGAATCTCTGTAAAGCTTCACTGCCAGATTAAGGGGTGGATCTGACACCAGTGCACTGGGACCCTACTTTGGGAATGGGGCTAAGTACTAGTATTTAAATTATGCTCCTGTATTACAGTGGACCTCCACGGTCCACAGCACCCCTTTTACTGTGGACTTCTTTGGGGGTATCCATGGATTCATTGGTGGTTCAGCGCTATCCTTCCCCTGGCGGTGCTTCTTCTTGCTGAGGCAGGGCATTCCGAATGATGGAGGACCTGAGAATGTTTTTTCCACCTGGCTAATTTGTAATTAAATATATAATCATTTTTTATATATCACCAGGTGGATCATCCCAGTGCATGTGGTATAATTTGTGGGTAATGTTTACTTCAAAGTAATGATTTTAAACTGAGGTCTAATGCCAGTATTGATGAAGAATTGAGTGTAAAGATTTTGATTACTTTTATTTAAATATATGCTTATGTGTATACGTATGTAATTGGACAATTTGTTAGGAAAGAAAATTAAATGTTTATTTTCACATATAGACTAAACAGTCTGTTCACTGCAATCCGGATGTTAAAATACACAACCCGTGTAGGGGGCAACATTATGTTTATTGTCCTGCATTATGATACACCATAATTATAGTACAGATGAGCTAAACTTTATCATTCCTTGTGTTACAGGATTCATAACGTCTCGTTTCCTACTCATTCACATCTATCTGAGATATCACGCTGGTGAAAAGATGGTGAATCATCTTTGGCACATCTATAGGTCTGACACAAATACAGACCTTAGACTGTTGTCTGATATACAGAATAGCACACATGCATGAGCATAGGACATTCCCCCCAGATTATATAAAGAAGTTGATGGAGGAGGATTGAAAAATTGTATTCAAATTAATAGTAAACACAAAGGAGTGGTCTATCGATAACAGCCCCACTTTCCCCAATGATTCCCTGCTCCCAGCTTCTCACTGAAGTTCTCTGGTGTAACGTCACCACTGTGACAGCCTCAGTGTGGATACTTCTGTCCTCAGAGCTAAACTTTTCATACTGCGTGGGTAGAGCTTGCCTAGCATGATAATGTGATGTGACAAGCCCACTTACATCCCACCCTTGTTTACTCTATTTTCATTTTCCCTTTTCTTCCCTTCCCTTCCACCCCCATTACTTTCCACCCATATCTTTCATCTTCTTTTGCCTCTCTTTCTCTCCATTCTCTCCATTCTCTCTTTCCCTCTCTTTCTTCCCTCCTCTTTCCCAATCTCTCTTCCCTTCCCATATAATTGTATTCTTGACCATCTGTCTCTTCTTTCCACCCCATCACTTTCTTGCCTCCCTCCTCTCACTCATGTCTTATGCTCTTACCCGAGCCTTCCCTTCTTCCCTCCTCCCTCTCTATTCCCCTCTTTATTGTATGAAAAAGCTGCACATTGAATTTAAAGGACCACTGTAGTTTCGTAAAAACTTCCCATGCTTGTGAAGTTTGTAACAAAATAATAGCAGGTATGCATGGCTGAAATATAAAAGCATATCAGAGAAAATATTTGATTTAGATGATTCTGACTGCGTTATGGGTATTTCCATCCTAGCCTGTCAGTAACTTGAGGGAGTGGGTTAACCTATGGGGCCTTATTCTCCCATTGACTACTATTGTCAAGGGGCTGTTTGAAGAGGACCAATTGTAATATAAATGAGTACAGAATCTTATCTGCATCTATCGTTCCTCACACTAGTTCAAGGTTTTCAAGTCCCTTTACAAACAAATGCAAAAGGTCGGTCATCATTAAAGTAAAAGTGAATACAACTGTCTGTAATATATTACTTTTAAACTGTGTAAAAACATTTGGTCCATTATTATGTCAAGTTCTTCAAAAGATCAAATTATAAATATTACACTGCAGTGGTCCTGTAAGCGAAAAACTACAACAGTATAAAGAAAAATGTATCTAAAAAGTACATGTTTGAGAACTTTACTAAGCAGAGAAAAAAGATAATTGTTCTATTTAATTAAAAAACAAACAGTTATTGCCTATGTTGAACCCTGGAGGCATCCTAGATACGCGAGTGGAAGTTGTGTGAATTAGAGGAGAATTTACAATGCTAGAGAAACAGGCATGCATTTATTGATGTAAGTTTAATTCTTCTGCTCATGCTTATAGCAAAGGAAAGGTACTAAATTCAATGAGATCCAATTATTTAACAAAACATCCCACAATTGATTAAAAAAAACTCCCCCATATGCTCCAACTATTGGGAACTGATGAAAGTTGAGACTCTTCTATACATAAACAGTCTTCAAGCAATTGGATTTTCCCTAGAAGTGTTTTTGTCCATGGCTTAAACAGATGCTCATGTTGTTATCTTATTACATACTTCTCAAATGTCAATTGTTTACAAACAGTGAACCTTTACATTGTGCTGTATTTTCCCTATGGAGCTAAGAATGATGGAGAATGGTATGTGTTTAAAATATGTGGAACATATTAGATATACTTATACAAAGCCAGGTTAGGTAGGGTAAATTTGGTGTAATTTATTTTTGGTGGCAAACTAATCTGGGCAACAGGTTTTTTGTCTCTACCTACCCCCACATAATATTGCCGGCTCCTACTCCCCTGAACACATGGACACACCGTTTCATGGGCGTATTTATGACTTATGCTTCCCTAGGTCATTCAGATCTGTAACCCCACTCCCCGCTTGCATCTCCTCCTTTCCTCTTTCTATATCTCAAATCATGTTTATGAGTTTTAAGTATCTATATGGTAAGTCAAAAAGTGTCAGTACACTTACAGACATAATTATCACTGCATATAGACATTTTTGTGCATATACAAACATATTTCAATGTACTGCATCTTCAGGTAACCTGTAGCCCCCTGATAGTATGCTACCCTAGGCCTAATGCTTCTCTATGGAGAGGTTCGATCAGAACTGACATGTAACAAGACAATTTCACAATCAGGAGCTTGTTATTTTTAGGCATACCGACAAGAAGAGAAACAGTGGTATGTGTTCATAAACATCACAGTGTTTTGAGTGCCAGCTTTCCATTAATGTTGTGTAATTAAGTATAATTTTCATCTAATCAAGATTACATACCCTATGCCCTGTAGTAACATGAAATTACTTATTGATGAGATTGTTTTGTACTCTTCAATATAAATTATAGTGTCGTAATAACATGTCTTGTAAATATCATACAATGCAAATGGCGATGGGATAATGAGCTTTCTGCCCCTCAAGGTAATGTATTCATATGACATTTATAATTGAATATATTTATTTGAAGTACATAGAACATGTTATTTGAAAAATCACAAAAGAAAATGTAATATTAAAATGCATGTGATTTGCAAACAGATATACTGCAGGCTGTGCTATTTCTACCACTCTTGCTGCTTTGTGTAACTATAACCGCTTTCACGTTGCTGTAGAATATGAGATTTTCCTAACTGTTAATTAGATTTTTTTTTTTAAAATAGATTAATTTAGAACTGTGTAATGCAGACAGGCACATTGCACATGGACTTGAGTTAGATTAGTGGTTTATCATTATACCTTCTCTGCTGGTAGGAATATATGCAAACATAGTACCCTATTTGAAATATCTGTATGTACAGTATACTAATACACAATGTGTCAAGAATAATTTTTCTGTCCATAAATTTAAATCTATAATGCAAATATTTTATCTGTGTATCACACATATATCTCTGTGACATGCACACATAGCTGGACTGACACATAAATCATTGTGAGTTACACAGATATCTCTGAGACTGGCACATATATTGCGCTGTGTCTGACATCACTTTGTGAAGCACAAGCTATGTTTCTGGTCATATATTTAAATATGTCATACAAATATATTACTGTCTACCATTCTCTGTGACATACAGATATTTCATTGACAGGCTCAAATCATTCTGATACACATCTCTATGACTGCAACATACATTGATGTGACTGACACACATCCCTTTGTGCCACACCTTGTGACAGAAACATCCCTGTGACTGCCACGCATTTAAACCTATAATATCCAGTATCTATAACTGACGTGCAGATATGTCACTCATCATTAATATATTTTGTAAAGAGTGTGTAACGCTCCATACACAGAGCATGCGCACTCTTGAAACGATCGAAAAATCCTGCAATGCTAGCGCAGCGCTAGCCGCGCATGCACAGGTAAGGCGCCAGCCGCACATGCGCACTGCACAGGGGAAAGGGAAAGGGAAAAGGAACAGAGAGGGGGGAAGCTGGAAAGGGGGAAAGAGACACAGGGGAGGGAGGAGGGAGGAAAGAGACACAGTGGAAAGTGGGAAAGAGATGGAGGGGGAAAGGTACACAGGGGAGTGAGAGGGGGAGACACATGGGAGGGAGAGTAGGAGAGACACAGGGAAGGGAGAGGGGGGAACAGACACCGGGGAGGGAGAGGGGGGAAAGAGACTCAGGGGAGGGAGAGGGGGAAGAGAAACAGGGAAGGGAGAGGAGGGAAGAGACACAGTGGAGGGAGATGGGGAAGAGACAAAGAGGAGGGGGAGAGACACAGGGGAGGGAGAGGGGGGATAGAGACACAGGGAGGGAGAGGGGGAAGAGACACAGGGGAGGGAGTGGGCGGGAAAGAGACACAGGGAGGGGGGGAGACACATGTAATATTATACTGTCATTTATGATGGGTAAATGACTAGTTGGCACATAGTTATTTCGTTTTGACACAGTTCCACTTCTCTGCAACTGGTCTAGGGCAGGCCTAAGTCTATGGCAGCAGTTTGTCACAATTTGCAGTACCATAGAAATGTGTGTGTATATACATGCAATGGCATTTCTGGATGTATGTGGCATTTTATGACATACTGTATTTATACATAAACAAACATTCACATCTGCTCATATGTATATGTGTGTTTATATACAATGTGATTATCTTAGGATGCGTAAAGTGCAGTGAGGAAGGAGGAGAATATGGGAGAAGAGGCAATTATACAAATGAACCTAGGACAGCATAAACCTAAAAAAATCACCACCAGGACTGAAGCAGTCACTTTTGCAGGGGCCCTCACCAACTGCCCAGTTGAATCCACCTTGGTTTATTTTAGCTCCAGACCTAGAGCTTCACATGCCACCATTCTTCTGCCTTTGAACTCACCTAACATTCCCTTCCACCTACCCTGTCCACACCCACCCACCTATGTTGATGTAATTTGCTATATAACTGAATATAATAGAAACCCATATAACTTGTTTATAGTTACATAGAACATCAGCTTTCTCACCATGATCACTTGTACAATAATATTATTCTGACTTGTTGTACCATGAAAGCAAAGTACTACTACAGTAGCCCATGATGATTTATGAAACCAGAGCAATTTAGTAAAATATAATGGCCAGGCTAGATTGGCCTACATGTTTAAAAATGCTGTTAAAATCTACTGTTTTGAAACATTTTTTGATTGTAGTTGACACAAATCACTCTTTGATGCAAGCATATCTGTGCCTTGCATACTTAAAGGACCAGTTAATTCAGCACCACTGGAAGCACCACAATGTAAAGTAATCATGAATTAAGTGTCTGTTTACATGAAAATCTGTCAAGTCCCCCAGGCAGACTGACAGCAATAGCTTGGTGCAGAGAGCAGAAATAGAAAGAGGGTTAACCCTTCCCACATTCATCTGTGCAGGGAAATGTTTGCTGGAAACTCCTGAATATGTTACTTGTGGGTTAACTGATGGCTGATTACATTCCTGAGAATATAAGCAGAGGAAAAACATAAATCTTGTGTTCACTTATAGTGAGGTAAATGGCTCTTTTAGTCCAGTAGGGGTTATAGCAAGCAGTATAACCCATGGTAATGGAAATAATTAGACTAACCAAAATTGGTCTGCCTACACTCCTTCCACACCAATAGTTTTAGCAAAACTGTCTATGACATGTTCAGCCATTATCTCTGACTGTCAAATACACATCTGTCTGTGGGACATGTACAACTGTAACTTACACACATGTTTCTATGAACGACATGCTCATCAGTCTGACACTCACAATCACTATGTGAACACCCATCACTATTAGACACGACTCAGAAACATGACACATAAATCTTTGTGACTGACACACAGATAACCATGACAAATCCTCAGATCACTACATGACATACAAATCTCTGTGACTGAAATACATTAGTCTATGACACACCCGTAACACTGCGACTGAATTACACAAATCTCTGTAACAGCCACCAAAACTCTTACAATGGGGGAGACAGGCTCAAGACTATCATTCACCCAAATTAAGCAACTTTTATGACAGTCACACTACATACTTTGTTATTCGCAGAATGGACACTCACTCAAAGAATCAAAATACAAAGAAGACTGTATATGTGTCTTAGAAATCTTATTTATTGCACAGAAAAAAATGCAACATTTCTTTTCATATAAACAAACAACACTTTTAATAATATAATAAGTTATTTTATAATTATTTTTTTTGCTCAAAAATGCATCATTCCATATATAACAAACCAGAGATCTCTACGAAATTTTAGAAAAAGACAAGGTATGAGGGAGAGAGGGAGATTACTTTCCTGCTGTACAGATTCTCATAACAAGTGAAGCTGTGAAGATGGACGTGCCCTCCCTCTTTCCCGTCATCTCTTTGGACATTTACGCTACAGCAGGACAAAAGTGTCAAGAAGGAGTTTGTGGGGACAGTGAACAATGTTTGCACATTTACAAAAGTGTGTTCCATACATAAGAGGTTAACACCCTTTTCTTTCATCCTGAAACTCTTTTTCTTAATCCTTTACTGTTAACAGTGTCTACAACACCTCACAACAGAAATTATTAAAAAGAGAGCAGATAGGTGAAAAGAATTAGGCAGGTGACATCACAGGACATCTGTGACATCACAGGAAGTGGTTTAGCCTGTTGCTCCATTGCTACGTTCTACGTCTTGCTGGGTTTCATAGTACAAAAAAAACTTCAGGAGTGATAGTTTCAGTTTGGGGAGGAGAGGAGCATGTCAGGTGAATACCCCCTCCACAAATGGGTGGAGAAGCATGTCTTCATTAATACCGTGATGTGGACACAATTGCCCTCATAAAGGACCAATTTTGTTATCCCATCAATTGCAGAAAAAATAGTAACGTTCAGTTAAGGGTTACAGTACATCCCAAATGCCCTTAGGACCATCTCCATTCATGTGAATGCCTCATGTCTATCTGTTAGCATTCTTTTTTTGCATCCTCGTCTGACCAGTATACCTAGTTTGGCTATAGTCACTAAAACAAGAAATTTCTCACTAGTACGATAAAACTTATTCTATTGCTACATTATTCTATACGCCTATTAACTAAATACCTCAATAGAACTACCTACATAAATAACCAAAAAAGATTGTATAAGCAGAATAGACAGTGGCCTAGTGCAGTGTTTCCCAAACTAAGTGAGCCACGGAACCCTATTCAGGTCTTGATGGAGCTGCAAAATGAACCCCACATTTGGCCCAAAAGGGTTTCCTAGCATATACAATGTTTGATAGCATCCAGGATCTTCATAATGCCTTTGCAAGATACTCTCAAGAACACTACATAACAGATTTTTTTTAGAACCCCTGGTCACACAAATAGAGCAGTGAACTAGGCCTTAGACTGTACAAACTGGACTTTAATTCTAAACCTTAAAAACATATTCATATATTTAAACATAAACGTCAACAATTTAAGCTTGGCATTTTACATTTATTTCTTTTTAAGAATTTGTTTTGTTTCATTTCTGTTTTTTCTCTGAATAGAATTCTTCTTAAATAAACATATTCTCAGTTTTATAATTTATTCTATGCAGTTGCTTTCTTTTTACAAAAAAAATAAAAAGAAGCGGTGAGGTGCCAGAGTGATAGTTCAACAACAACCCGGCACCCTGCCGTGCATTGATTACACCGAAAACCAACTTCAGTGAATATAGCCTAATGTCACTCCCAGCAGTACTGGGCCTAAGACGTGTGTGAGTGTAAAAATGTATTGTTTTACAAATGTCCACATATTTTTTTCTTTACAAAAATAATATACCACAAGCTGAGGAGAGAGACATCCGTGCAAAATAGGTAAATATACCATGCGTAAAATCAAACAATATTTACAAATAAATTGTGGCAGGGATGCTATTGCTGGATTATAAAACAGCTTTTTAATTACACCCTATAATGGCAGGTGCCATCTGCTGCTTGTCACAGAAAGTGATACCTGGAACGGTGTGAAATGGACTGGAAGGAGGTAGGATGAAGCTCGGGGAGGTAACAGTGCAGAAAGATAGTGATATTAGGAAAACAGGAAATTTGGAGAAAATATGATACGAGGAAACACATGAGATTTATTCACTAGTGAGGTGACCTGTCAAGTTCCTATATTATTTAATGGAAACTCATCACTGAAGTGTGAAGAGATCTCCCCATCTTAAGAAGGCTGCATAGAATAATATAAGAATTTGAGATGTGTCACCCCACCAATGAGAAAGATCTCAGTTTAATGACTATAACTCCTGTTATGGTTTAAGTAGTGATTATTACATATTTCTCTGAAAGCGGTGGTTGGGTTAACCCTCCTGCATGTTTAGGATTTACAAAGACAGAATAATATAAATGCATTCATGAATTACATAAAGGAATGTCATGAAATAATCTGTCACTTGTCATATCAATCAATCAAAGAGCTATTGTTTGGCTGCTGTCACCTCACAGAACATGTTAATTAAGTATTAGACTAGTGAGGGGGCAGTATGGTGATCTGGGACATGGTTAAGGTATAACAAGGCAGTGAGGAACAGCAGAATGTGGAAGGGTAAAGAGAAAGGTATAATAAAGCAGTCAGTGGAACAGGGTGTTGGAGTGTATATGGAGGGGTATAACTAGACAATAAATAAGTATCAGGGTGTTGGAGTGTATATAGAGGTGTATAACTAGATAATAAAAGGGTATCATGATGTTCAAGAACAAATGAAAGGGTATAACTAGCTATATTATGGTAATCAGACAATAAATAAATATCAGGGTGTTGGAGTGTATATGGAACGGTATAACTAGACAATAAATAAGTATCAGGATGTTGGAGTGTATATGGAGGGGTATAACTAGACAATAAATAAGTATCAGGGTGTTGGAGTGTATATGGAGGGGTATAACTAGACAATAAATAAGTATCAGGATGTTGGAGTGTGTATGGAGGGGTATAACTAGACAATAAATAAGTATCAGGGTGTTGGAGTGTATATGGAGGGGTATAACTAGACAATAAATAAGTATCAGGATGTTGGAGTGTATATGGAGGGGTATAACTAGACAATAAATAAGTATCAGGATGTTGGAGTGTATATGGAGGGGTATAACTAGACAATAAATAAGTATCAGGGTGTTGGAGTGTATATGGAGGGGTATAACTAGACAATAAATAAGTATCAGGGTGTTGGAGTGTATATAGAGGTATATAACTAGATAATAAAAGGGTATCATGATGTTCAAGAACAAATTAAAGGGTATAACTAGCTATAATATGGTAATCAGACAATAAATAAATATCAGGATGTTGGAGTGTATATAGAGCGGTATAACTAGACAATAAATAAGTATCAGGGTGTTGGAGTGTATATAGAGGTGTATAACTAGATAATAAAAGGGTATCATGATGTTCAAGAACAAATGAAAGGGTATAACTAGCTATATTATGGCAATCAGACAATAAATAAGTATCAGGGTGTTGGAGTGTATATAGAGGTGTATAACTAGATAATAAAAGGGTATCATGATGTTCAAGAACAAATGAAAGGGTATAACTAGCTATATTATGGTAATCAGACAATAAATAAGTATCAGGATGTTGGAGTGTATATAGAGGTGTATAACTAGATAATAAAAGGGTATCATGATGTTCAAAAACAAATGAAAGGGTATAACTAGCTATAATATGGTAATCAGACAATAAATAAATATCAGGATGTTGGAGTGTATATGGAGCGGTATAACTAGACAATAAATAAGTATCAGGATGTTGGAGTGTATATAGAGGTGTATAACTAGATAATAAAAGGGTATCATGATGTTGAGATATAAAGGGGTATGGTAAGGAATTGAAGGGGAGCAGTGTGTTGGGGTGTGTAGTGGGCTATAACAATACAGTGAGAGACAGCAAGATGATGTGTATATTAAAAAGAGTATAACAAGGTAGTTTTAATGAAGCATGTTTTGTGCATGGGAAAAGTATAACAAGGAAATGAAGAGACAGCACAATATTTGGTTAAATTGGCAGGGAAAACAAGAAGATTAGGAGACTGCTGGATGTTGGGGTGTATTGGGGGTGAATAGCAAGAAGATGGCAGGGAGGAGCCAGGTTTTGGCTGCCTGATTGTCTGGATATTGGTTCCTTATCAGCTAGTATCATGGTGACCGAGTTGTTACCTTGGAGTGTCTGTCACTAAGTGCTTTTTCTGCAGGTTGGTGATGATAACTGAAGTATCATGGGTTTACTCTGCCTTTTTATCCAGAATGAAAAATGCTCTGTGAGCTTTGCAATGAAGTAGTGATATGAAATGTTGTGCAGTTATCTTTGTAAACACTATTCCACTTTGAAGGCTCCCGACATGAATGGGTTTATGTAGCATGGAGTGATAGTCCACAGGTCTCCATTGATGCAGTACAGCCAAGTGGGTAAAGACTGTACTCCCAGAAACCTTATAGATTTAATATGTCTCATCACAGCAAAGCATGCATGGGCTCACAAACCTCAATAATAGCATTCACTGAAACTAATAACTGCTTCCAGATGCTGGTCCTGCACCAAAACCATATTTTCCTGAACGATTTTTTTCAGAGCAGCCATGTTTTTTTCTAGAGCAGCAATATTTTCTCCTCACAAACTTTACTCTTCTTCTCTGTTAGACTAGCAATGTACCACACTATGACTATTTTACAGCACAACTCATCATTATATTCACCAAGACCTATTTAAACAATCCCTGTATTCTCTCCAATTTTACGCGTGCGGCTTATATTTGAGTACTATCTTTTTTCTATTTTTTCCCCTTGCACTTTACGGGTGCGGCTTATATTCGGACCAATACGGTATAATTTATATATCAGGGCTTTAAGAATATTTGGGATAGAAAATTTAACATTATTAGTACATATACTGCTGTTTCTTTATGCGGCTTCAAGAGTTTAGAATTACAGTAGGGATGTATTTATATTTTATCCTGGCCCAGGTTATTCAGATTTATTCACTAGTCAGAAATGTCACTGCATACAGACTTTCCTGTGCTTGTATACACATTGTGCCATGGCACTGCACCATCACCTTCAGACAGCCTCCTGCCCCCTGAAAATGTGCTGCCCTAGACCTGGGTAACGTGGGCCTAGTCAGAAAAACACCACTGGGGTGAGTGCTGAGGAGGGGGGCTACTAATCTCTGATAAGAAAGAACTTAGCACAAGGGAAATTTAAAGGAAGGAGGAAGCATATAAAAAACCTAGATAAGAACAGTCTCATATTTAATTTATATTAGCATTCCTATTTGATTTATTCAACAAATTATCTAACATTGAGCTTCCTTCTGTTTTTCTATCAAAAATAACTGATATAGAGCTGCAAACAGTCATACTTAAGAAGAATATCTAAGATCAATAGGCGTATGTGGTTGTCTACTTAGAGAGCTGTCTACAGAGATGATCTGCAGCAGCTATGTGATCTCTGTGGTGGACAAGTGACCTCTCATGGTGGACCAGTGCATGGTAGTTATTCAAGACGAAAGAGTAATTCAGGGTTTCAGCAGCTGCTCTGAAACTATAATCATTTTTAATAAGCTATGGACATTACTAATTAGAAAAAAATGGCTGCTCTGAAATGCCCGAGGAAAACTATAGATTTGCAACAGAACTAAAACCAAGCATGAAAATTGAGGTTAATGAGCCTTAATTATACGTGTATGATATTTTACCTTTAAAGGTACAGCTCTCTACAAAAGGTGGTTGGGCGTAGTTCTCCAAGATCTGTGTAGATGTGAGGTGCAATATTTTGCAAGATGCCATAGCTACAAATGTGCAATGCTTTAAAGGTCAGTAGGAGTAGTAGTTGGGCACTCTGCAGATATAACTCTTTGTAACCCACTTCTGAGGTGCAGCTCCCTGTGATCTGCTTAGAAGTGAATTGCAATAATCTTCAGATCTGCAGGTTCCTGTATATAGCTGCAATGCTCTGCATTTCTTGTGTCTGTGGAAGCTCAAGGCTCGGGTTGTGTAGGTGTGCAGGATTCTCTAGCCATGGAAGTACAATGTTTGCAGTGGAGACGCACCAGATTGCAGCTCTTCTGACTGTGAAAGTGTAATACTCTGTAGGACTTCACCTCCACACTCTGCAGGTGTTACATCATGATCTGCAATTCATCAGGACCAGAGAAACAAGGGGCACCCAGTGGAGAGCACAGTCGACCCTCCTTTTTTACACTCGCACACACACCTGCTCTCATAGGAAGGGGAGCAGAGATGTCAGTGGGATCTCCTTCTCCCCCAGTAGAGTGTCTCTCTTCAGGCTGCTTCCTTTGTTCAGCACCTTCATTTTCAGCGACATCTTCTTGGCAGTTCCAGCCACCAACCCATCAAAGAAAAAGTCCTCATTGAAGACTGGGTTACGGCTGTTTTTTATGATTGTGCTTCTCTGGCGATGGACCTTTCCTGGGTTTAGATAAAGGACAACACAGCAGTTCACCCCTTTAAGATCACATAGCTTGTCGAACAAATGCTCTGCTGCAATTAGACGTACCCTGAGTCGGGCATTGGTCGGGTCGTACTCTGCTGATAACCTCATGCTGCCACCTTTGCTGAGGCCCAGGTTGTGTTCCTTTTGTAGATGGTCTAGGGGTAGCACACCCTGTTGACCAGTACCCACACCAGCCCCTTTGGCACCCCGTAGCCTCCTCCTGGGCATGCTCGGACTAGTGTCTGCTGAGCTGCACTCATCTGTGGAAAGTGAGCTGTTCCGGGCCACAGAGTGCTTGAATTTGATAAGTTTGGACTGGGTGTCTGGAGTGAATATCTTGAGTAGAGAAACAGAGCGTGACAACAGAGGGGAGCTGAAGGGTGAGGATTCAGCCGAGGAGCATGTGTCACTTTCCCCCCCACTAAAATACCTGTAAGGGTTCATCAAGGACATGCCAAAGTCTGAGGGGTTTAGTTGAGACCCTCCACTGCTCTCTGTTCCACTTCTTCTCTGGGAGCTGGGAGAGCTAGATTGAGATGGGCATGGGGAGAGTGATCCTTGCTCACTGTGAAAGAGGGACTCCTTGCGACGTGTATGGGGACTCTCCATCAGTGTTACAAATCCATATGAGGTCTGGGCCTTCGGTACATAAGGAAGAGACATGGCAGTCTGGGACTGGGGGTCAGCGTTAGTGCCCAGGTCTTCTTCTGATGCCCACTCATCAGCACTCTCAATTTGGATGATGTGACGATTGGCAGCTTTAAGAAGGTTGCGACTTTCAGAGGTAGCTTTTGTTGGGAGGCGGGGGCTTCGCTGGGGACGACGACCTGAAAGGTTCTGTTCAGATGCAGAGGTGCCAATGTTGGGTTTTGAAGGGATCCCCTCACTTGGTGATGCTCCCTCTGCACCTACTCCCTCAGCCGGCATACTGGTGAGTTTAGGGGGGATGAAGAAGTCTGGGATTTTGTCTGGGGTTAACACATTGCTGTAAGAACCACTCTTGGACTGTTTGTCACCTGAGTCACCACCCTGGCGCCCACTGTGGTCCACGCTGCCACGTATCCTCTCTAGGAGCCACATGCTTCTGTTTCAAAACAAATCAAGAAGAGGAAGGATGCCAAGGGAGGTAGGATCCAAGCTGTAAAAGAAGCAGAGTTTGGTGATAGGATGTCAGGAGATCAGAATATATGCTCCTCTATATACATGTACATGTTATATGTGCATATTCCTCCATAGCTGAACTCTGACAGATATACTAAATCACACAGATAAAACTATTCTATAATACATACTTGCATATATATAAGCAAACATGCTGCTACAGAAACATAGTGTTGCACACACCTGTGGTAAGCAGTGTATTTATGCAGAGGCCAATAGGCCCAACCCTTGGGAGGCAATTTAAGGAGTAATAGCCAATCAGCTCGGACTTTGTTTTTCTGCAGTTACAAACTAGCGGAGCAAGAAAGAAGCTGAAGAAGAAGAGAGCTTAGAAAATAAACAGACAAAGAAAAGTAAAGAAGAAAGATGACAGGGAAGAGCAGTAGGTATAAAAGTAAGAACAGGTGAGGATGGGGGCATGGGTGTAGGAGCCAAACAAAATCTGGGGGGATACCATATGGTATAAAAATACTATACAACTGCTTCTCTACACATAAACACACACACACTGAAAAATCTGGGGGGTATTTGTCTCCCTCGTCCCCCCCAGTTCCTACACCCACGGATGGGGGTCACACCTTGACTGGAGAGAAGGTAGAATAAACCTGAAGATATTTCTCTGTATATAAATACATACAGAGGGATACAAAGCAACACATACTGACAGACACTGATATTGTATCTTTAGAGTGCACAAAACAATAATCCTTGCACAGGGTTGATTATTGTGTGCCTTCCACCCAAGGGGTTATGGAGCTAAATCTCTGCTGCTCTGCAACAATCAAAGGGTTAATCAGTGCCCGCAGTTCCCTGGCACTCAGAGTCACCTGCTTCCTGGTACCTCCCATAATCCCTGTTTGTCGTCCTCACCCCCTCCCCTGTGTTTGGTGACCTGGGTGCGCCGGATGTTGCCTGTGCAGAGGGAACAGACAATGTGGATTCAATACTGGCCTCTGAAGTAGGTGCCAGGTCTGTGTGATCCTGGCGTGGTCAATTAACACCTTGGGTATTTGATTTGTAATCTTTTGGGCAAGTAATCAATTCATGTCAAGAATCTCCACAAAGAAAAAAAAATAATACTGTATGTGTGTGTTTATGTCTGTCTGAAAATCAGTAGAAGTTGATTGGCTCATTGTAAAATCACAACTAAATATAAAATGTGTGAAGGGGCTTGTGTACTTCAATGAAGCTGTGAGCTATACCATGTAGGGTCACCCAAGATGGGCAGGTCATGGCAGATAGGTCAGACAAATTGCAGTCCACTGGAGAAGGAACTGGGAACTCAATCCAATATATTTGCCAAGAAAACCCTTATGGATAAGCACAACCAGAGACATAATAATATATGTGCCTGAGGTGCAGCTCTCCATAGGTTCAACAAATTGCTTCACTATAACTATTTCTATTGCTCCAAATTACCTTCCAAATATTCTCTCTATATTGCACAATATAACCCTGCCCATAACTCTTTTTTGCTTAATATTCTACTCTATATAACTCTTCTTCTTATTATATATTCTCAGTGGTGTGGTTCTTCATAGGCATATGAGGCCCATGCCTAGGGTAACAACATTTTCAGAGGGCTATAGGCTTCCTGAAGATACCAGTGCATTGAAATACTGTGTAAAACTAAATACAAAAAAAAAACTATGCTGGAGATATACAGAAATGTCTTTGTCCTTTTATATAAGTTTTCAGAACATTAAGTAATAAATAAAAATTAAAACAATTTGGGGGGTGAGATTGTGGGATAATTTAAGAAATGATTCTCTTTTTTCTCCTTTTTCTTCCTCTCCTTCATTTCTACTCTTCTTCTTATATACATTGGCATTCTGACACCTCTGCATATTCCCCTCCATATAACTCCTCTTATGGCTCAATCTATATAGCACTTTAATAACAATGACCCCTCTAATGTGGGTGTAAACCATTTCCCAGCTCTATCAGTCTCATTCTCTATGCCAGCAGGCATCCTGCAGAGCATCGCAGTGATTGCATTAGCAGTGTGAGATCAGGAAGTCCTTTGGTCACAAAGTCAATATCATACAGAAATTACTTAGTCCTAGTGAGATGCAATATAAGTGCAGAGAGTGATGAGCAATAAGAAAGATGGGTTTAATAAAGTGTAGAGTGCATCAAGTAGAACTACATTATATGGAGAATCAATATTGTGCTTCACATTACTAGATAATATTCCTCTTAACTGTGACTGGTTTCAGATTGTACCCATTCTCTCATACAGCCTTGGTCTGCCTCTCACAAACAGTCCCTTCAACTGCTTCTGTAGCAGCATGTATACAGTGTGTGGGTGTTTGCATAGTTCAGTCATGTCTGACTCTCTGTGACCTCATGGACTGAAACACGCCATGCTGATCCACTTGGTGTTCATGGCAGAGATACTGTAGTGGGTTGCCAGTTTTTTCTCCAGAGAGCCACAACATAAAGCTCCTAGTATGCCTAGGTGGTATCCCATCCAAACACCAGGCCCAACCCTGGTTGGCCTCAGGGTGGTGTAACCTCTTAGATCCCTGACTGGAATTGAACCCAGGTTGCAGAGGTGAAAGCACTGAATCCTAACCACTGGACCACCAGGGAACCCATATATATATATATATATATATATATATATATATATATATATATATATATATATATATGTACTTATAGTACAATTGCTTTAAATCACATGTATGTATTATATCGCATTTCTACAGCTCTTACGTAACTTTTTTAAGGTCTGAATCTAGTTTTACATAATTTTTCTGGTTCTAACATAAACTTTTTGGGGTTTGCAAACGTGTAATAATGATGTCTGAATCTGATTTTAATGGGAATTTTTCTGATCTGAATCTGGTTCTTATATGCATGTTTGACATTTAAATTTGGCTCTTAGATTTCATTTTTAAGATTTAAAAAGTGAGGTTAGATTCTGGCAATCATTTATGACATTTAAACCTGTTTTTTTACATGGATTTTTTAGATCATTCATATATTTCTGATATGAATCGGATTCTTTACATGCATTTTTAGGTTTAAATCGAGTTCACATATATTTAAAAATTTAAATTTGGTTCTTACATGAAGTTTTATCATTAAGTTACACTTCTTGCATGAATTTGATGGGGACTGAATCTGGTAATTTGCATGCAATATTGAAGTTAGAATATAGCACTTTTTATATTGAAATATGGCTCTTGTGTGCTCTTTTAATGTCTGATATTGCCTCTTACATGCTATTTTGACACTGTAAGATTTGAGTCTGGTTCTAACATATATTTTTGAGGTTTGAATCTGATTCTAACATACATTTTTTGAATCGCATCCTAATATACATTTTTGAGTTTGAATCTGGTTCTAATATGCCTTTTTTGAGGTTTGGATCTGGTTCAAACATATAGATTTGGATTTTGAATCTGATTCTAAAATACATTTTTGAAGCTAAATCTGCTTCTAACATACATTTTTTGAGGTTTGAATCTGATTTTAACAATTATTTTTTCGAAATTTGACTCTGGTTCTAACGTACATTTTTGAGGTCTGAGTCTGTTTTTTTTGTTTAGATCTGGTTCTAAACTATATTTTTGTAATTTTGAATCTGGTTCTGATATACATATTTTGAGGTTTAACTCTGATTCTAACAAACATTTTTTTAATTTTGAACCTGGTTCTAACATACATTTTCGAGGTTTGGCTCTGGATCTAAAATAAATGTTTTGGTTTTGAATCTGGTTCTAACACATTTTTGAGGTTTGAGTCTGGATCTAAAATACATTTTTGGGTTTTGAATCTGGTTTTAACACATTTTTGAGGTTTGAGTCTGGATCTAAAATACATTTTTGGGTTTTGAATCTGGTTTTAACACATTTTTGAGATTTGAGTCTGGATCTAAAATACATTTTTGGGTTTTGAATCTGGTTTTAACACATTTTTGAGGTTTGAGTCTGGATCTAAAATACATTTTGGGGTTTTGAATCTGGTTTTAACACATTTTTAAGGTTTGAGTCTAGATCTAAAATACATTTTTGGGTTTTGAATCTGGTTCTAACATACATTTTTGAGGTTTGGATCTGATTGTAATATGTTGGAATTTCTTCCTAACATGCAGTTTTGAGCTTTGAACCACATTCTTCAAACACAGTCTTGAAGTTTGAAGCTCATTCTTGCTTGCGTTTTTGAGGTTGAATCTGGTCCTCACATGCATTTGTGAATCAAATATAGTTTCTACATACATTGGAGGAATATAGTGCTTGATCAGAGCTGCAAATTAATTAAAAAAAAAAACATTTTAAAAATAAGTATGTTTAATATATTTTTTAATTATACTTCCTGTTCTCATTCATATAGTATTTTTTTAAACTTTTTTTTGCATGGATTGTTCAGACTCAAATTTAGTTTTAGAGGTTCACTTTTTCATCCATTTATACATTTTTGAGTTGCAATTTTCTTCTCAAAAATTTGTAATGTTCAGTTATACATTTTGTAAGGACTTTTTCTAAACGTAATTAGATATTTTCTTGCTATATACTGTATATGCTTCCCAGATTCCATGATTATCCTGTCTAATGGGGCAGTGCCATGACTTTTAATTTAGTGTAATGAAAAAGTTATGCATTTTATAGATAAAATTTTTTAAAAAAAGAAGCCTCTGGGTCAAACATTGCTAATAGAAAGAAAGTTATTACTCCAATTTATATGTAAGTAATGAAGATCTAATGAATAAACATTAGAAAGTATGAAATTAAAGTGGATTTTTTCCAGTCTTATAATGTCTATGAATCCTTGGGATAGGTAAACAGAATATCTTAAAGAGACAAAGGATGTTTTTTGTATGAAGACATATTAGGTAAAACCTGTTTAAACGTCATTGAAACTAACATTAGATGCAGAGATCTCATTGGCTGTTACACTTTTGCATACGTTTTTGTTATCTTTATTGGAAAAAAGAATCACACTGTGACACATTATCAAATACCCTCTTTGTCATGAAACAAAGATACACATTCTTTCCATACTCCATGGTATTTCCTTCGATAGGTTTCAGTTTACAGTCAGTGTTCTGGGCCAGCAGATGGATATAGCATGTCGGAGACATACCACAGTATATGTAATACAGTCACACGGACATGCATAGATTGCACTCACCCCTCCACTAGTATGCTCACTCGCTAAGCAACATGTACTACAGAACAGACATGCCTGGGCACTCTCTATACAACATGTACTACAGGACAGACACTCCTGCCCTCTCTCTATACAACAATTACCACTGAACAGACACACTCCTGTCCTCTCTCTATACAACATGTATACTACAGAACAGACATGCCTGGGCACTCTCTATACAACATGTACTACAGGACAGACACTCCTGCCCTCTCTCTATACAACAATTACCACTGAACAGACACACTCCTGTCCTCTCTCTATACAACATGTACTACAGAACAGACATGCCTGGGCACTCTCTATACAACATGTACTACAGGACAGACACTCCTGCCCTCTCTCTATACAACAATTACCACTGAACAGACACACTCCTGTCCTCTCTCTATACAACATGTACCACAGAACAGACATGCTCTTGTCCTCTCTCTATACAACATGTACCACAAAACAGACACGCTCTTGTCCTCTCTCTATACAATATATACTATAGAACAGACACACCTGTCCTCTCTCTATACAACAAGTACCACAGACCAGACACACTCCTGTCCTCGCTCTATACAACATGTACTACAGAACAGACACACTCCTGTTCTCTCTCTATACAACATGTACCACAGAACAGACACACTCTTGTCCTCTCTCTATACCATATATACTACAGACCAGACACTCCTGCCCTCTCGCTATACAACATGTACTACAGAACAGACACTCCTAACCTCTCTATAGACAACATGTACTACAGAACAGACACTCATGTCACCTCTCTATACAACATGTACTACAGAACAGACACTCATGTCACCTCTCTATACAACATGTACTACAGAACAGACACTCATGTCACCTCTCTATACAACATGTACTACAGAACAGACACTCATGTCACCTCTCTATACAACATGTACTACAGAACAGACACTCATGTCACCTCTCTATACAACATGTACTACAGAACAGACACTCATGTCACCTCTCTATACAACATGTACTACAGAACAGACACTCATGTCCCCTCTCTATACAACATGTACTACAGAACAGACATGCCTGCCCTCTCTCTATAGAACATGTACTACAGAACAGACACACTCCTGTCCTCTCTCTATACATGTACTACAGAACAGACAGGTAGCACGTCCTTTGCGTGCTGGAGAACAGCGCACCGTCATCAGCGAGCCGACAAATGCTAGTGCCCACATCTGAGCACCAGAAAAGATTGAGCCCGTCAACTGTGCTCCACCCTGCATCCCATCTGCCAGAGAGACTGCGACTGCAGGTTAGAAGGCAAAAGGGCAGATAGGGAGTGGAGTGCAGGAGAAAGAGAGTGGGGATGGGTGCAGGAGAGAGAGGGGATGGGGTGAGGAGAGAGGTAGAGGATGGGTGCAGAAGAGAGGGAGAGAATGGGTGCAGAAGAGAGGGAGAGAATGGGTGCAGAAGAGAGGGAGAGAATGGGTGCAGGGGACAGAGAGACATGATGGGTGCAGGGGACAGAGAGACATGATGGGTGCAGGGGACAGAGAGACAGGATGGGTGCAGGGGACAGAGAGACATGATGGGTGCAGGGGACAGAGAGACATGATGGGTGCAGGGGACAGAGAGACAGGATGGGTGCAGGGGACAGAGAGACAGGATGGATGCAGGGGACAGAGTGTGGACATGGGGTGCAGGGGAGAGAGGAGATGGCGTGCAGAAGAGAGGTAGAGAATGGGTGCAGAAGAGAGGGAGAGAATGGGTGCAGGGGATAGAGAGAGAGGATGGGTGCAGGAGACATAGTGTGGAGATGTGGCGCAGGAAAGAGGGGTCTCTTGAACAGGTGGGATGCAGGGGGAGAGTGCAGTTGGAGCGCAGATGTGGGGGCAGAGGATTTTGAGACAAGACACAGCCAGGGAATGGAATAGATGAGGTGCAAAGGGTATAAGGGAATGGCAGGGAACTGGATAGTGAGGAATTATAAAGGGCATGGCAGGTTATGGTAAATATATGGGAAAAAAAGTTTTTGGAGACCTGATTGGTGACAATTATTTTGAAGCAACAATGGGTATAAGGATAGTGGGTAAAGGAGAGGGTATGGGAGATAGAGTCTTTAGGACAGGGAGTGAGGGCAATGTGTTGATGAGAAAGTATGGGGGTGAGTGTTGAGTAGAGGGAGGGGGCAGGGTGAAGAGAGAGAATGGGAGCAGAGTATTGAGTGATAAAGGGGGCAAAGTGTTGAGAGATTAAGGGGGCAGAGTGTTGAGAGAGAATGGGGACTGAGTGTTGAGAGAAAATGGGGGCAGAGTGTTGAGAGAGAAAGGGGGCAGAGTGTTAAGAGAGAATGAGGACAGAGTGTTGAGAGAGAATGGGAACAGAGTGATGAGAGAGAATGGGGGCAGAGTGTCGAGAGAGAATGGGGGCAGAGTGTTGAGACAGAATGGGGACTGAGTGACGAGAGAGAAAGGGGACAGAGTGACGAAAGAGAAAGGGGACAGAGTGTTAAGAGAGAATGGGGACAGAGTGTTGAGAGAGAATGGGGACAGAGTGTTGAGAGAGAATGGGGCCAGAGTGTTGAGAGAGAATGGGGCCAGAGTGTTCAGAGAGAATGGGGACAGAGTGTTGAGAGAGAATGGGGACAGAGTGTTGAGAGAGAATGAGGACAGAGTGTTGAGAGTGAATGGGGGCAGAGTGTTGAGAGAGAATGGGGACAGAGTGTTGAGAGAGAATGGGGGCAGAGTGTTGAGAGAGAATGGGGACAGAGTGTTGAGAGTGAATGGGGTCAGAGTGTTGAGAGAGAATGGGGACTGGGTGTTGAGAGAGAATGGAGACAGAGTGATGAGAGAGAATGGGGACAGAGTGATGAGAGAGAATGAGAGCAGAGTGTTGAGAGAGAATGGGAGCAGAGTTTTGAGAGAGAATGGGGACTGAGTTCTGAGAGAGAATAGGGGCAGAGTGTTGAGAGAGAATGGGGCAGAGTGTTGAGAGAGTATGGTGGCAGAGTGTTGAGAGAGAATGTGGGCAGAGTGTTGAGAGAGAATGGGGGCAGAGTGTTGAGAGAGAATGGGGACAGAGTGTTGAGAGAGAATGAGGACAGAGTGTTGAGAGTGAATGGGGGCAGAGTGTTGAGAGAGAATGGGGACAGAGTGTTGAGAGAGAATGGGGGCAGAGTGTTGAGAGAGAATGGGGACAGAGTGTTGAGAGTGAATGGGGTCAGAGTGTTGAGAGAGAATGGGGACTGGGTGTTGAGAGAGAAAGGGGACAGAGTGTTGAGAGAGAAAGGGGACAGAGTGTTGAGAGACAAGGGGGACAGAGTGTTGAGAGAGAATGGGGGCAGAGTGTTGAGAGAGAATTGGGGCAGAGTGTTGAGAGAGAATGGGGTCAGAGTGTTGAGAGAGAATGGGGGCAGAGTGTTGAGAGAGAATGGGGGCAGAGTGTTGAGAGAGAATGGGGCCAGAGTGTTGAGAGAGAATGGGGACAGAGTGTTGAGAGAGAATGGGGACAGAGTGTTGAGAGAGAATGGAGGCAGAGTGTTGAGAGAGAATGGGGACAGAGTGTTGAGAGAGAATGGGGGCAGAGTGTTGAGAGAGAAGGGGGGCAGAGTGTTGAGAGAGAATGGGGCCAGAGTGTTGAGAGAGAATTGGGGCCAGAGTGTTGAGAGAGAATGGGGACAGAGTGTTGAAAGAGAATGGGGCCAGAGTGTTGAGAGAGAATGGGGACAGAGTGTTGAGAGAGAATGGGGACAGAGTGTTGAGAGAGAATGGGGCCAGAGTGTTGAGAGAGAATGGGGCCAGAGTGTTCAGAGAGAATGGGGACAGAGTGTTGAGAGAGAATGGGGACAGAGTGTTGAGAGAGAATGAGGACAGAGTGTTGAGAGTGAATGGGGGCAGAGTGTTGAGAGAGAATGGGGACAGAGTGTTGAGAGAGAATGGGGGCAGAGTGTTGAGAGAGAATGGGGACAGAGTGTTGAGAGTGAATGGGGTCAGAGTGTTGAGAGAGAATGGGGACTGGGTGTTGAGAGAGAATGGAGACAGAGTGATGAGAGAGAATGGGGACAGAGTGATGAGAGAGAATGAGAGCTGAGTGTTGAGAGAGAATGGGAGCAGAGTTTTGAGAGAGAATGGGGACTGAGTTCTGAGAGAGAATGGGGGCAGAGTGTTGAGAGAGAATGGGGCAGTGTGTTGAGAGAGAATGGGGGCAGAGTGTTGAGAGAGAATAGGGGCAGAGTGTTGAGAGAGTATGGGGGCAGAGTGTTGAGAGAGAATGTGGGCAGAGTGTTGAGAGAGAATGGGGACAATGTGTTGAGAGAGAAAGGGGGCAGAGTGTTAAGAGAGAATGAGGACAGAGTGTTGAGAGAGAATGGGAACAGAGTGATGAGAGAGAATGGGGGCAGAGTGTCGAGAGAGAATGGGGGCAGAGTGTTGAGACAGAATGGGGACAGAGTGACGAGAGAGAAAGGGGACAGAGTGACGAAAGAGAAAGGGGACAGAGTGTTAAGAGAGAATGGGGACAGAGTGTTGAGAGAGAAAGGGGACAGAGTGACGAAAGAGAAAGGGGACAGAGTGTTAAGAGAGAATGGGGACAGAGTGTTGAGAGAGAATGGGGACAGAGTTTTGAGAGAGAATGGGGACAGAGTGTTGAGAGAGAATGGGGTCAGAGTGTTGAGAGAGAATGGGGACTGGGTGTTGAGAGAGAATGGGAACAGAGTCATGAGAGATAATGGGGTCAGAGTGTTGAGAGAGAATGGGGACTGGGTGTTGAGAGAGAATGGGAACAGAGTGTTGAGCGAGAATGGGGTCAGAGTGTTGAGAGAGAATGGGGACTGGGTGTTGAGAGAGAATGGGAACAGAGTGATGAGAGAAAATGGGGACAGAGTGATGAGAGAGAATGAGAGCAGAGTGTTGAGAGAGAATGGGAGCAGAGTGTTGAGAGAGAATGGGGACTGGGTTCTGAGAGAGAATGGGGGCATAGTGTTGAGAGAGAATGGGGGCAGAGTGTTGAGAGAGAATGGGGGCAGAGTGTTGAGAGAGAATAAGGGCAGAGTGTTGAGAGAGAATGGGGCAGAGTGTTGAGAGAGAATGTGGGCAGAGTGTTGAGAGAGAATGGGGACAGAGTGTTGAGAGAGAAAGGGGACAGAGTGTTAAGAGAGAATGGGGACAGAGTGTTGAGAGAGAATGGGAACAGAGTGATGAGAGAGAATGGGGGCAGAGTGTTGAGAAAGAATAAGGGGAGAGTGTTGAGAGAGAATGGGGGCAGAGTGTTGAGACAGAATGGGGACAGAGTGACGAGAGAGAAAGGGGACAGAGTGTTAAGAGAGAATGGGGACAGAGTGTTGAGAGAGAATGGGGACAGAGTGTTGAGAGAGAATGGGGACCGAATGTTGAGAGAGAATGGGGACCGAATGTTGAGAGAGAATGGGGGCAGAGTGTTGAGAGAGAATGAGGGGAGAGTGTTGAGAGAGAATGGGGACAGATTAATGAGAGAGAATGGGGTCAGAGTGTTGAGAGAGAATGGGGTCAGAGTGTTGAGAGAGAATGGGGTCAGAGTGTTGAGAGAGAATGGGGACTGGGTGTTGAGAGAGAATGGGAACAGAGTCATGAGAGATAATGGGGTCAGAGTGTTGAGAGAGAATGGGGACTGGGTGTTGAGAGAGAATGGGGACTAAATGTTGAGAGATAATGGGGTCAGAGTGTTGAGAGACAATGGGGACAGATTGTTGAGAGAGAATGGGGACTGGGTGTTGAGAGAGAACGGGGCAGAGTGTTGAGAGAGAACGGGGGCAGAGTGTTAAGAGAGAATGGGGCAGAGTTTTGAGAGAGAATGGGGCAGAGTTTTGAGAAGTGATAATAAGAAAAAAGTTCTGAGGAGAGAAAGTAGGGAGGAAAAATATCTCTAGGAAAGGTGGATGGAAGAAGTGTTTTGGGATGGAATTTGGCAAAGTGATTTGAGGAGAGTATAAAGGGCAGAGTTTTAGGGACTGAAGTCTTTGGGGATAGAGAATTGGAGTACAGTGATTTGAGGAGAGGGTGTGTGGCAGACTTTGGGGATATAGTATTGGACTACAGTGATTTGAGGAGAGGGTGTGTGGCAGACTTTGGGGATATAGTATTGGAGTACAGTGATTTGAGGAGAGGATATGTGGCAGACTTTGGGGATATAGTATTGGAGTACAGTGATTTGAGGAGAGGGTGTGTGGCAGACTTTGGGGATATAGTATTGGAGTACAGTGATTTGAGGAGAGGATATGTGGCAGACTTTGGGGATATAGTATTGGACTACAGTGATTTGAGGAGAGGGTATGTGGCAGACTTTGGGGATATAGTATTGGACTACAGTGATTTGAGGACAGGGTATGTGGTAGTCTTTGGGGATATAGTATTGGACTACAGTGATTTGAGGACAGGGTATGTGGCAGACTTTGGGGATATAGTATTGGAGTACAGTGATTTGAGGAGAGGGTGTGTAGCAGACTTTGGGGATATAGTATTGGAGTACAGTGATTTGAGGAGAGGGTATGTGGCAGACTTTGGGGATATAGTATCGGAGTACAGTGATTTGAGGAGAGGGTGTGTGGCAGACTTTTGGGATATAGTATTGGAGTACAGTGATTTGAGGAGAGGGTGTGTGGCAGACTTTTGGGATATAGTATTGGAGTACAGTGATTTGAGGAGAGGGTATGTGGCAGACTTTTGGGATATAGTATTGGAGTACAGTGATTTGAGGAGAGGGTGTGTGGCAGACTTTGGAGATATAGTATTGGAGTACAGTGATTTGTGGAGAGGGTATGTGGCAGACTTTGGGGATATAGTATTGGAGTACAGTGATTTGAGGAGAGGGTATGTGGCAGACTTTAGGGATATAGTATTGGAGTACAGTGATTTGAGGAGAGGGTGTGTGGCAGACTTTGGGGATATAGTATCGGAGTACAGTGATTTGAGGAGAGGGTGTGTGGCAGACTTTGGAGATATAGTATTGGAGCACAGTGATTTGAGGAGAGGGTATGTGGCAGACTTTGGGGATATAGTATTGGAGCACAGTGATTTGAGGAGAGGGTGTGTGGCAGACTTTGGAGATATAGTATTGGAGTACAGTGATTTGAGGAGAGGGTGTGTGGCAGACTTTGGAGATATAGTATTGGAGTATAGTGATTTGAGGAGAGGGTATGTGGCAGACTTTGGGGATATAGTATTGGAGTACAGTGATTTGAGGAGAGGGTATGTGGCAGACTTTGGGGATATAGTATTGGACTACAGTGATTTGAGGACAGGGTATGTGGCAGACTTTGGGGATATAGTATTGGAGTACAGTGATTTGAGGAGAGGGTGTGTGGCAGACTTTGGGGATATAGTATTGGAGTACAGTGATTTGAGGAGAGGATATGTGGCAGACTTTGGGATATAGTATTGGAGTACAGTGATTTGAGGAGAGGGTGTGTGGCAGACTTTGGGGATATAGTATTGGAGTACAGTGATTTGAGGAGAGGGTGTGTGGCAGACTTTAGGGATATAGTATTGGAGTACAGTGATTTGAGGAGAGGGTGTGTGGCAGACTTTAGGGATATAGTATTGGAGTACAGTGATTTGAGGAGAGGGTGTGTGGCAGACTTTGGAGATATAGTATTGGAGCACAGTGATTTGAGGAGAGGGTATGTGGCAGACTTTGGGGATATAGTATTGGAGTACAGTGATTTGAGGAGAGGGTGTGTGGCAGACTTTGGAGATATAGTATTGGAGCACAGTGATTTGAGGAGAGGGTATGTGGCAGACTTTGGGGATATAGTATTGGAGTACAGTGATTTGAGGAGAGGGTGTGTGGCAGACTTTGGGGATATAGTATTGGACTACAGTGATTTGAGGACAGGGTATGTGGCAGACTTTGGGGATATAGTATTGGAGTACAGTGTTTTGAGGAGAGGATATGTGGCAGACTTTGGGGATATAGTATTGGAGTACAGTGATTTGAGGAGAGGGTATGTGGCAGACTTTGGGGATATAGTATTGGAGTACAGTGATTTGAGGAGAGGGTATGTGGCAGACTTTGGGGATATAGTATTGGAGTACAGTGTTTTGAGGAGAGGATATGTGGCAGACTTTGGGGATATAGTATTGGAGTACAGTGATTTGAGGAGAGGGTATGTGGCAGACTTTGGAGATATAGTATTGGAGTACAGTGTTTTGAGGAGAGGATATGTGGCAGACTTTGGGATATAGTATTGGACTACAGTGATTTGAGGACAGGGTATGTGGCAGACTTTGGGGATATAGTATTGGAGTACAGTGATTTGAGGAGAGGATATGTGGCAGACTTTGGGGATATAGTATTGGAGTACAGTGATTTGAGGAGAGGGTGTGTGGCAGACTTTGGGGATATAGTATTGGAGTACAGTGATTTGAGGAGAGGATATGTGGCAGACTTTGGGATATAGTATTGGAGTACAGTGATTTGAGGAGAGGGTGTGTGGCAGACTTTGGGGATATAGTATCGGAGTACAGTGATTTGAGGACAGGGTATGTGGCAGACTTTGGAGATATAGTATTGGAGTACAGTGATTTGAGGAGAGGGTGTGTGGCAGACTTTAGGGATATAGTATTGGAGTACAGTGATTTGAGGAGAGGGTATGTGGCAGACTTTGGGGATATAGTATTGGAGCACAGTGATTTGAGGAGAGGGTATGTGGCAGACTTTGGGGATATAGTATTGGACTACAGTGATTTGAGGACAGGGTATGTGGTAGTCTTTGGGGATATAGTATTGGACTACAGTGATTTGAGGACAGGGTATGTGGCAGACTTTGGGGATATAGTATTGGAGCAAAGTGACTTGAGGAGAGGGTGTGTGGCAGTCTTTGGGGATATAGTATTGGAGTACAGTGATTTGAGGAGAGGGTATGTGGCAGACTTTGGGGATATAGTATTGGAGTACAGTGATTTGAGGAGAGGGTATGTGGCAGACTTTGGGGATATAGTATTGGAGCACAGTGATTTGAGGAGAGGGTATGTGGCAGTCTTTGGGGATATAGTATTGGAGCACAGTGATTTGAGGAGAGGGTATGTGGCAGACTTTGGGGATATAGTATTGGAGTACAGTGATTTGAGGAGAGGGTGTGTGGCAGACTTTGGGGATATAGTATTGGAGTACAGTGATTTGAGGAGAGGGTGTGTGGAAGTCTTTGGGGATATAGTATTGGAGTACAGTGATTTGAGGAGAGGGTGTGTGGAAGTCTTTGGGGATGGAGTACTGTAACAGAGAGTATTAAGCAGAGGGTATGTTGCAGAGTTTGGTCACTGATTCTTTTGAGGAGAAGTGATGAGATGCTGAGTCAGTATGGGCTAATATGTTGATAGAATAGAAGATAAAGTACTTTGTGGCTATGTGTTTCAGAGGTACTGGTGGAGAGATCTTGCAGATGCCAGGGACTGATTGGGCATATGGAATGGATATTGCTTTGATGAGAGAGCTGGTATCTTTATTAAGTTATGCCTACATGTAACTGAACATTTAATGCAGTCTACTAACATACATTTAACTAGATAGCTTGTAATCTGTTTATTTTTTTCAAACTTTTTTTCAGTCTTGTTACCATTCACCATTCTTTCTCTCTGCTAATAAATCTCCATTTCTCCCTCCTTCACTTTTACCAATCCATTCTTTCTTCACTCTCTTAAAATCTACCTCTCACTGTTTATTTCTTTGTCTGCCCAAACAATATAACAACCCAATGCTCATATATGGATTATACCCTTTATCTGGAGTGGTACCCTCCTCTCTTCGTTTTAATAAAAATAAAATTGATGAAGAATAAAGTGCAATAAATATAACTTCTAATCTTTTATCTATTCTATTTCATGTTATCAGTTTATTTATTTTTTAATTCATAAAAATGATACTATGGCATTATAATTGCCTTCCTTTCTCTCTCATCTCCAGCAAAGAGGGGGTTACAGAGCAAACTAACAATAGGCAGATGGATGAACATGAGAGGAGGTGACTGGAAAGTCTCCTGCAATTATATTTATAGCAGCAAATCATTTGTGGCTGGGTTATGTCATGGTAACCCATATATCTGCATTACAAAAATCAGCAAGCAAGTGAAGAGTTAATCCATAAACACATATAGAGAGAAGTAAATCTTATGCAATAAGACACCTGTATGTAACATGGTCATCCAACACCTGTATTCCTAGAGACATGCAACAAGTGGGTCAAAACCTATGGAGAACCATAAAGCATTGCCACAGAGTTGTGCCAGTCCAAGCTCCTATTATGTTAGTAGGATATAAAAGTGTTATAAAGTCAGCAGCCCGGGAGAGATCTTAGGAGGTGGTGAAGTTACATGTATTTGTTGGATCTTTTATGGGTGGGAGATTAGGGGGGGGGGGGGGGACTGCTGTCCTTGGTGCTGAGAGTACAGGGGGCTCCTACCTGTAGCTGCTGCTCCTGGCTGGATGCTGCACTGCTGATAGTGCTGCAGTTCTTCTCTTCTGGTCCAGTTGCTGGTCTTCTGGCTAGTGTTGGTGCTTTTGGCTAGTCCTGGTGCTCCTGGCTAGTCTTGGTGCTTTTGGCTAGTCTTGGTGCTTTTGGCTAGCCCTGGTGCATTTGGCTAGCCCTGGTGCTTCTGGCTAGTTTAGGTGCTTTTGGCTAGCCCTGGTGCTTTTGACTAGCCCTGGTGCATTTGGCTAGTCCTGGTGCTTCTGGCTAGTTTTGGTGCATTTGGCTAGTCCTGGTGCATTTGGCTAGTCCTGGTGCTCCTGGCTAGTCTTGGTGCATTTGGCTAGTCCTGGTGCTCCTGGCTAGTCTTGGTGATTTTGACTAGTCTTGGTGCTTCTGGCTAGTCTTAATGCTTCTGGCTAGTCTTAATGCTCCTGGCTAGTGTTGGTGCTCCTGGCTGCTCTCCCCTGTGTCTGCCTGTGAAGTGGCCAGGACTCTCTCTCTCTCTCTCTCTCTCTCTCTCTCCCCCCTGTATTATATACACAGCTTGCCCAGCCAACCACACGTATTCCTCCGAATACACACACCTCCCAGATATGGGCTGCACCACACACAGACTCACCCAGTGGCTGGTGTTTATATTTATGTCCTTGAGACACAGAGGTTGGATGCTACTGACACATGTCTGCGCTGTGTCTTATAATATATTCATATGGATCCTCAAGTGTGATCTTGTGCTGCATCCTGGCATTACCACCTCTGATGGAAGGCTGTTCCATGTACCATCTATCAGTGCTATATAAATCATAGGGTCCCATAGTATTCAAAGTCTACTATGGAATAGATGGAGTTGTGGCATTGAGATGCACACAGACACACACAACTGGCTAAACCCCAAATCTAACACAGGGATTGTTTCATTTACATACACAGTGTGTTACATTGTATTTGTATAAAAAATATTTTGTACAACACTAAAGTATAATTGATTGTGTGCAGTGTAACATTGTAACTGCTGTGTATCAGATGTCTGATAATATAATGTGTGTCAGTGTGTGATGTATGTTCTGTATCATTGTGTGATAGCATGTTGTGTATAACAATGTGTTCAGCTCTATGCTGATGTTTGTATGTGTTGCATAACAATATTTTGCTTTGTGTAATGCAGTATTGTGTGATGATATTATGCTACAATTACTATTTTCTGTGTTTGTAAAATTATGTGACTGTCTTTTGTAAGCACTGAATGACTATTGAGATTGTGACACTGTTAATCAGTGTGATGGCAATGAGTATTAGAATTGTGTTAGTGTGACAATGTGTAGTGTTGTATTATGTTACAGTAGTATGTAGTGTAGCTATGCATTGTGTAGTGTTACATTGTGTTGCAGTATTGTGTAGTGTAGCTATGCATTGTGTTCTAGTGGATGCATGCATTATGTAGTGATGCATTGTATAAAAATATAATGTAGTGTATGTATGGATTGTCTAAGTTTTCCTACACTATATAACATGTGCTATGTGTCTTGTGCCTGTGTTGTCCTATGATGGAGTGATAGTGCTGACACTGACAATACAAGCACAAATCAAACCCTGTATTACTGTGCTGTGTTAGTGTGACATTGTGTGGTGTGAACTTGTGTGACAGAGCCCTGTGTCCCCAGAGATCCCCAGCCCTATAGTTGTGTTATACCGTAATATACAGACTAGAGGCTGCCCCTGTATCAATATAGGGAAAAGCAGCCAACAAGACACGCACACACCTGGATATACACACCTACACACCTCACCTGCACCAAACACCTACACACACACATCTACTCACCTGCAGCACAACTCACCTGCACACATCTATACACACATCCAAATTCACCTGCACACATCTATACACACATCCAAATTCACCTGCACACATCTATACACACATCCAAACTCACATGCACACATCTCCATTCACCTGCAGCACAACACACCTGCACACATCTATACACACCCAAACTCACCTGCACACATCTATACACACATCCAAACTCACATACACACATCTCCATTCACCTGCAGCACAACACACCTGCATACATCTATAAACATCCAAACTCACCTGCACACATCTATACACACATCCAAACTCACCTGCACACATCTATACACACATCCAAACTCACATGCACACATCTCTATTCACCTGCAGCACAACACACCTCCACACATCTATACACACATCCAAACTCACCTGCACACATCTCTATTCACCTGCAGCACAACACACCTCCACACATCTATACACACATCCAAACATCTCCATTCACCTGCAGCACAACACACCTGCATACATCTATAAACATCCAAATTCACCTGCACACATCTATACACAAATCCAAACTCACATACACACATCTCCATTCACCTGCAGCACAACACACCTGCACACATCTATACACACCCAAACTCACCTCCACACATCTATACACACATCCAAACTCACATGCACACATCTCCATTCACCTGCAGCACAACACACCTGCATACATCTATAAACATCCAAACTCACCTGCACACATCTATACACACATCCAAACTCACATGCACACATCTCCATTCACCTGCAGCACAACACACCTGCACACATCTATACACACATCCAAACTCACATGCACACATCTCCATTCACCTGCAGCACAGCACACCTACACATATCTATACACACATCCAAACTCACCTGCACACATCTACACACACACTCAAACTCACATGCACACATCTCCATTCACCTGCAGCACAACACACCTGCACACATTTATACATACACCCAAACTCAACTGCACACATCTATACACACACCGAAACTCACATACACACATCTCGAATTCACCTGCAGCACAACACACCTGCACACATCTATACACATCCAAACTCACATACACACATCTCCATTCACCTGCAGCGCAACTCACCTGCACACATCTGTACACACATCCAAACTCACATACACCCATCTCCATTCACCTGCAGCACAACTCACCTGCAGACATCTGTACACACCCAAACTCAACTGCACACATCTCCATTCACCTGCAGCACAACTTACCTGCACACATCAATGCACACATCTAAAGTCAACTGCACACACCTTCACTCATCTATACTATATATGTCCACACACAACTAAACTCAGCTGCACACACCTCCATTACACTTCGCACAGCTTGCCACATCTGCATTTTAGAAGTTCATTCAGCTGTAGCACCTGCACTCACTTACCCAGAGCAATGTAGTCCACTACCATACAATAAACACTTCTACTGACCTGCTGCACACACATCCACTCACATGTTGCACACATTTCTGTTGATATGCACACAATGACACTTACAACCTATAACACACTCCCACTCTCATGCTTGGTACAGAACTCCAATCATATACACATACTTGAGTGGATATACATATACACCCTCACTGAAGTGCAAACACCTGCCCACTCATATACCCAATGATCACTGTCCTCATTTTCTCCCATATCACACACCCATGACCAGCTTTACTACAAGGCAGAGTAGGCCGCTAGGGGCACCTGCCAATAGGGACTCAATGTTGCTACACTGATACAATACTTCTACAGGCTTGTGTGACTTGCACACATCTCCATGCAAGAAGTACTGAGTGCTTTATGGACAAGAACAGCAAAACATTACTCTGATTGAATTGTGTTGCCAGTCTATGCACTTCCTCTCTTCACTGAATAGCATTTTGGAAGGTATAGTCTTGGTTTAATAGCATATGTATTAACTACTATATAAGGTGTTATGTGTGAATGTATAAAAGGTTTCCATTGCACTCTGGGAATTCTGGGTGCTGAAACACACAAAAGGAATATACAATTATATACACACATGCACTATCATCTATCACATTCCCTATAGCTTTATTTTTATGTTGTCTGGGCTACTTTCTAAAACTATCAATATTAAAATTCACATGTATAAATCAGTGTGTATGGCAGGGTTAGGGTGAGGCGTCTGAGTAATCCTTGCCTTGGGGCACCTCTAATGGAAATCCAGCCCTGCACATCATAACTCACATAAACAGCTAACACACATCTGCAATGACATACACAACGCAGACTTTCTCTAGTAACCATTCACAGAAAACAAGCTCCCTTATATGTACACACTTTCACATTCATAGCACACCCAACACACACCTCATATACACCTTCATTCAGTGGTGGATTTAGAGAATGGAGGGCCACAGTGCAAAAAATGTTGCCCTCCCCCACCCAAGTGTGGGTTGTAAAAAATATTTTGTGGTATGGGAAAAGGTTTGGGGGAGGAGAACATACTCAGTTCTCCTCTTCCAAACCCCTTCCCATAACAGACCCTCTCTCCCTAAGACCCTTTCATAAAACTGCAGACCTCCACAAGACCATATACTATATGCATATACTATCTCTATATAGCACCCAGACCCTCTTAACATCCAGCTCCCTACAGCACCCATCCCTCTTAGCATCCATCTGTACATAGCATATAATCCTTGTCAGTAGCCATCTCTACATAGCACTCAATCCTTGTCAGTAGCCATCTCTACATAGCACCCAGTCCTTGTCAGGAGCCATCTCTACATAGCACCCAGTCCTTGTCAGCAGCCATCTCTACATAGCACCCAGTCCTTGTCAGGAGCCATCTCTACATAGCACCCAGTCCTTGTCAGGAGCCATCTCTACATAGCACCCAGTCCTTGTCAGCAGCCATCTCTACATAACACCCAGTCCTTGTCAGCAGCCATCTCTACATAGCACCCACTCCTTGTCAGCAGCCATCTCTACATAGCACTCAATCCTTGTCAGTAGCCATCTCTACATAGCATCCAGTCCTTGTCAGTAGCCATCTCTACATAGCACCCAATACTTGTTAGTAGCCATCTCTACATAGCATCCAATCCTGTCAGCGCCCATCTCTACATAGCACCCAGTCCTTGTCGGTAGCCATCTCTACATAGCACCCAATCCTAGTCAGCAGCCATCTCTACATAGCATCCAATCCTTGTCAGTAGCCATCTCTACATAGCACCCAGTCCTTGTCAGCTGCCATCTCTACATAGCACTCAGTCCTTGTCAGCTGCCATCTCTACATAGCACCCAGTCAGTAGCCATCTCTACATAGCACCCAATCCTTGTCAGTAGCCATCTCTACATAACATCCAGTCCTTGTCAGGAGCCATCTCTACATAGCATCCAATCCTTGTCAGCTGCCATCTCTACATAGCATCCAATCCTTGTCAGGAGCCATCTCTACATAGCATCCACTCCTTGTCAGCAGCCATCTCTACATAGCATCCAATCCTTGTCAGCAGCCATCTCTACATAGCATCCAATCCTTGTCAGCAGCCATCTCTACATAGCATCCAATCCTTGTCAGTAGCCATCTCTACATAGCACCCAATCCTTGTCAGTAGCCATCTCTACATAGCATCCAATCCTTGTCAGCTGCCATCTATAAATAGCATCCAGCCCTTGTCAGTAGCCATCTCTACATAGCACTCAGTCCATGTCAGCAGCCATCCTCTCTCAGCAAACAACCCATCCCCTGTACTTCGCTGTCATCTAGCCCTTCCCTGATACACATCCCCAGAATGTTGAACAGCTCCACCCTGCTACCTCTTGGATCTTCAGTAGAAATACTCTACAAAAAATTAAATTAAATTAAAACAAAACATACAAAGCTCTGAGTCCTTTAAAGAAGGGCCCTGGTGCATTGCACCACCTGCACCATTGGTAGCTCCGCCACCTGTCTTCATTGACATAAAGAGCACACATCAACTCAAGCACACACAGGACACATCAGACAGCCCAGCAGGTGTTGCTTTGTACATGTGGCACAACATCCTGACCTTCTTGTATTCAGCAGACCTCCTCTTTAGCCTCCTTGTGGGGTCTGACACAAAGAGCAGAAAGGTTGGACCAAGGGAATGGCACCACAGAATTACTGGAGAGTGTGCATACAGATGTGTGTATAACTGCATAATCGGTCTGCACAAAAATATATTGTCTTTAAGCAGAGCCCTCTACCAATTTGTGAAGCAGCATCTTTATACAGAATAGTGCCAATTAATATGCTGTTTATGCATAATAGTGTATCTGTATGCAGAGGAGGGTCCCATAAATTAGCAGTGATGTATCTGTATGCTGATATGTTTCTATGTGTGAGACTTACACTGCATGAAACGCACACAGCTATGTGTAGAGAGTGTGTTGGGAATGCAAGAAGGTGGTGGGAGGGAAGTAACATTGAGGTTCAAACATCTGAAGGAACCAAGGCAGCAAAATAGTTTAAACAGATCTTTGCACCCCCACTCACATTCACGTACAGCAACCGACTCCACTCACTTGCACAGACACACAAGTCATTAGCTAATTTCATTCAGACAAAGCAAACCCATACTAACTTGCACCCACGCAAAACACTGCCACTCATAATCATAGCACATATATCTAATTATCATTCAGCATGCATCTCCACTCACAGGCAGCACACAACTCCACTCACATTCAGCATGTACCTCAATTCCTATTCAGTGTGCACCCTCACTTGCATGAAGCACCCCCCCCCCCCCCCCCCCACCACCACCACTTATTGCACTCACTTTTGCTCAATTGAAGCACACAATCATATGCACAGGGAAGTAGGAACTGGGGGGGGCGAGGCAGGGACAACCCCCCCCCCCCCCCCCCTTAGATTATATGAGTCGCACAATGATCGGCTTTGCCTCTCATTGCTGGCCTTGGCCAACCCGCCACTTGTCTTGGCCAACCCGCCCTGTGTCTTTTCCCCACCTCTCCCTCCCCTGTGTCTCCTTCCGCCTTCTCCCCTGTGTCTCCTTCCCCCTCTCACTCTCCTGTGCCTCCTTTCCCTCTCTCCCTTTCCCCCTCTCCCTCCCCTGTGTCTCCTTTCCCCACCTCTCTTGTACCTCCTTTCCCCTCTCCCTTTCGTCCCTCCCCTTTGTATCCTTCCCCCCCTTCCTCCCTCCCCATGTATCTCCTTTTCCCCTCTCTCCATCTCCTGTTCCCCCTTTAGCCTCTCCCTTTCCCCTATGTCTCCTTTCCCCCTCTCCCTTCCCCCATCGTGTTTACTTTCCCCCTCTCCCTTCCCCCCTCGTGTCTCCTTTCCCCCTCTCCCTTTCCCCTCTCTCCCTCCCATTTCTCCTTTCACCCCTCTCCCCTGTGTCTCCTTTCCCCCTCTCCCTCTCCTGTACCTGCTTTCCCCCTCTTCCTCCCTTGTCTTCTTTCCCCCATCTCCCTCCCCTGTGTCTCCTTTCCCCCCTCTCCTGTTCCTTCTTTCCCCCTCTCCCTTTCACCCTGTGTCTCCTTTCCCCCTCTCCCTTTCCCCCTTTGTGTATCCTTTCCCCCTCTCCCTTTCCCCCCTTGTGTCTCCTTTCCCCCTTGTGTCTCCTTCCCCCCCACTCCCTCCCTTGTGTCTCTTCCCCCCCCCCTCCCTCCCTTGTCTCCTTCCTCCCCTCCTCTGTGTCTCGTACATGGATGCAACTCTGTACTCAGCCCCCCCCCCCCCCCCCCCCCGCGTCTCCCGTCCTCTGGCTGGAACTATTTTCTGGATCAATCCGCACATTTGCGTGGCTTGACCCATAAATTAGTTCCGTCCGGAGGATGAGAGACGGAGTGCTAGTAACGCCCGGGCCTGGCGAAGAGCGCCTGCCGCTCATTGCAGTCTAAGTCCCGCGTGCTTCAACTGCTCGCCTCGCTTTGCGAGGGCCGCAAATGTGTTACCAACATCGCAAACGTTCCGAACAGTCCTGCAGATCCACAACTATTATAGTGATATATAAATATATATACATAAAAAAAAATATATATATATATGTGTATTTTTTGTCTCTTTAAACTTTATAAAACTTTATCCGCCCCCCCCCCCCCCCCCCCCCCCCAGATTGTTTTGGGCTCCTATGCTCATGCATATACACTACAAATCACCACTCACGTGCAACTCCCTCTCTCATGCAGTATGCACCTCCACTTACCTGCATACACTCTCTGCATACACTCTCACTCCCCTGCACACATTTAAACACATCTGTATACTTCCTTGCATAACATACATCAATTATCTTGCAGTATCTATATCCACCCACCTCTAGCTGGTGCCTTCAAGTACCTACATACACACCTCCACTCACTTGCATACTCATCTTCACTCACCTACATACACACCTCCACTCACTTGCATACTCATCTTCCCTCACCTACATACACACCTCCACTCACTTGCATACTCATCTTCCCTCACCTACATACACACCTCCACTCACTTGCATACTCATCTTCCCTCACCTACATACACACCTCCACTCACTTGCATACTCATCTTCCCTCACCTACATACACACCTCCACTCACTTGCATACTCATCTTCCCTCACCTACATACACACCTCCACTCACTTGCATACTCATCTTCCCTCACCTACATACACACCTCCACTCACTTGCATACTCATCTTCCCTCACCTACATACACACCTCCACTCACTTGCATACTCATCTTCCCTCACCTACATACACACCTCCACTCACTTGCATACTCATCTTCCCTCACCTACATACACACCTCCACTCACTTGCATACTCATCTTCCCTCACCTACATACACACCTCCACTCACTTGCATACTCATCTTCACTCACCTACATACACACCTCCACTCACTTGCATACTCATCTTCCCTCACCTACATACACACCTCCACTCACTTGCATACTCATCTTCCCTCACCTACATACACACCTCCACTCACTTGCATACTCATCTTCACTCACCTACATACACACCTCCACTCACTTGCATACTCATCTTCACTCACCTACATACACACCTCCACTCACTTGCATACTCATCTTCCCTCACCTACATACACACCTCCACTCACTTGCATACTCATCTTCCCTCACCTACATACACACCTCCACTCACTTGCATACTCATCTTCCCTCACCTACATACACACCTCCACTCACTTGCATACTCATCTTCACTCACCTACATACACACCTCCACTCACTTGCATACTCATCTTCCCTCACCTACATACACACCTCCACTCACTTGCATACTCATCTTCCCTCACCTACATACACACCTCCACTCACTTGCATACTCATCTTCACTCACCTACATACACACCTCCACTCACTTGCATACTCATCTTCCCTCACCTACATACACACCTCCACTCACTTGCATACTCATCTTCCCTCACCTACATACACACCTCCACTCACTTGCATACTCATCTTCCCTCACCTACATACATACCTCCACTCACTTGCATACTCATCTTCCCTCACCTACATACACACCTCCACTCACTTGCATACTCATCTTCCCTCACCTACATACACACCTCCACTCACTTGCATACTCATCTTCCCTCACCTACATACACACCTCCACTCACTTGCATACTCATCTTCCCTCACCTACATACACACCTCCACTCACTTGCATACTAATCTTCCCTCACCTACATACACACCTCCACTCACTTGCATACTCATCTTCACTCACCTACATACACACCTCCACTCACTTGCATACTCATCTTCCCTCACCTACATACACACCTCCACTCACTTGCATACTCATCTTCCCTCACCTACATACACACCTCCACTCACTTGCATACTCATCTTCACTCACCTACATACACACCTCCACTCACTTGCATACTCATCTTCCCTCACCTACATACACACCTCCACTCACTTGCATACTCATCTTCCCTCACCTACATACACACCTCCACTCACTTGCATACTCATCTTCCCTCACCTACATACACACCTCCACTCACTTGCATACTCATCTTCCCTCACCTACATACACACCTCCACTCACTTGCATACTCATCTTCCCTCACCTACATACACACCTCCACTCACTTGCATACTCATCTTCCCTCACCTACATACACACCTCCACTCACTTGCATACTCATCTTCACTCACCTACATACACACCTCCACTCACTTGCATACTCATCTTCCCTCACCTACATACACACCTCCACTCACTTGCATACTCATCTTCCCTCACCTACATACACACCTCCACTCACTTGCATACTCATCTTCACTCACCTACATACACACCTCCACTCACTTGCATACTCATCTTCCCTCACCTACACACACACCCACCCTTACTTGCATACTCATCTTCACTCACCTACATACACACCTCCACTCACTTGCATACTCATCTTCCCTCACCTACACACACACCCACCCTTACTTGCATACTCATCTTCACTCACCTACATACACACCTCCACTCACTTGCATACTCATCTTCACTAACCTACATACACACCTCCACTCACTTGCATACTCATCTTCACTAACCTACATACACACCTCCACTCACTTGCATACTCATCTTCACTCACCTACATACACAACTCCACTTACTTGCATACTCATCTTCACTCACCTACATACACACCTCCTTCCACCTACAGCACACACCTTCACCGACCAGTACACACACTTATACTTACCTGCAGCACGCACCCCCACTCACCAAACAACACACCTCCACACAACTGCAGCACATATGTCCACTCAACTGTACATGCATCCTCATTTACTTGCAGCACACACATTCTCTCACCGGTAGCACACATGTACACTAACATGCGTCCCATATTCCCCTGCAATACACACATTCATTCATCTGCAGCACACACGTTCAGTTTACTGTAAAGAAATCCATTCACTTGTATCTACTCACAGCAAACATGGTGATGACCCAGTGTGGGGAAGAAGCACATTTATAGGGCCACTGGAGTTCAAGAAGAAAAGAAACATTTGTTTGTCAAGTATGTACCAAACTAGCCATATTAGCATCTGTGTAAGTCACGGGCATAAAAGCTTTTTGGGCAAATCTGAATTTTTGAAGACTGCTTATAAGTACAAGAACCTATTATTTTTTTAGTTATACCACTTCCTCAGAGCTGAATCATGAAGGTGTGTGTTTTCAGTGGAGAGAGGGATGGGGAAAGAGGGAAAAAAGAGCCATTGTAGAAATTATTTGATAAGACTGAAATAGACACAGCACCTCTTCCTTCTCAATGGCCCAGACCCCTTGCATCATTCATTACAACAACAGCTATCCAGAAATGTAAACCCCCCATCTCAAACATGACTTCCACCAATTTATCATGGATCCCTCCAGGATCCTGCAGAGGTATCACAATTTGTTGTATGACTTTTTTTCTGATTATTGTGTCTTGAATCAGATTTAATGTTTTCAAAAGCATTTTTTTTCATTGTGTGGTGGTCCTTTAACAGTGCTTTTAAGCAAACAGAAATGCCACAGGGGGTGGAACGGTGCTGCTGCCCAGTGGTGCTGACCCTTTAGCCAGCTGGTGGCACACTGCTTCTACCTCTATTCACATGAACTGGTCCTGTGGTGTCTGTGAGCTCTTGTTTTATTGTATTGTGTTTGCTCTCTTTTTTTCCATGCTTTGTTTGGTTTATCCGGACATACAGAGCACACACCTCTACGTACACACTGGCCTAGAGCCCAGACCCACAGCTATTACACACATATATACAGACAGGAAAGGTACATGCGCAATATCAGATGTACACTATGAAACAATTACACATACAATAAAAACACATACGATGACATATAGCACTTCTACAGAGGATCAATTTCACAATAATAAGATCTTTCCTGTTTTTTGTCCCCTCCAGTGGCGGCCAGTAAGTTGTGCAATGGTGAAGCGCCAGACTTTATTCAGTTTGTTCTCAGAGTGAGGACTAGATTTAGGGTTAGGATTAAGGGCTAGGGTGCGCGCCACTATTTTACTATGTAAAACATATGCCACTATCCTAACCCTGAACCCTAACAACAAATTGAAGAAAGTCTGGGCACGCCACTTACTGCAGCCTGTCGCCACTGCTGGCGGGGATAAACCAAGAAAGGTCCAACAAATATATGCTGACACTCGTATACAGTGACAATGTACTTTGCAATGTTAAACTCAAACATACACAATGGCAAACACACTGACACTGGTAAAACACACTTCGACAATATTGGTGACACACATTCAACGACAAACATACACACAAACACATATACACTGTGATAAAAGCACACACTGATAGATGCACAGTACCAGATTGACACACTGTTATACACTGTGGCAAATGCAAGCACACACACACACTAACAAATGCATATTGTGGATTAAAGAGTGTGATGTACAAATACACATAAAGGGCACACAGACATATTACACACACTGACATATTCATAGAGAACTTTTGTTTACTCAGCTTTTTTTAATAAAACCAGTTAGCAGGGATGAAGCTGCAGTCCCCCTGTACATGGTGTCTATCTACTGGACACTCACCATCCATATCCCAACCAGGATCAGATCAAACCCTTGCACCCCATGTGGGCCATAGATTAACCCAAAGCAGCAAAGGAGCCAATGCAATAATACTGAAGAAAAATATGCATCTGAAAATGAATAGGAAGCTCCACCATAACCGCTCTGCCAAGTATCTCCATGCACTCTGTATTGTATGGACCTTTACCTTTTACCTTTTGTCCAAAATTGCTGATTTGCAGAATCTCATCAGCAAGTAAAAGTAAGAGGTGTGAATTTGATTGTAAGCTCTGTTGGACAGGAGCATCTTACACAAAGGTAAATGTATTAATTACAGTACTAATTGCCTCTTACATCAGCCACTAGATGTCACTACTACCTAATGACAATAATGCAAAGCCTTTAAAGATTTATATATGTTACATTTCCTACTTAGTATAAGGAAGTGTTATTCTTTTCCGAAGGCTTAGTGGTAGAGACATTGGTTAACCTTTCACCAGAGGTGGTAGATAGTATTATGGATTCAGCAATGTTTGGACATATAGTAAAGCCTGTATATAAAAGAAGACCAGGGATTAAATAGAATTAGCGGAGGTAGGGGAAGAAAGCAAATTGTGTGGAATAAAAGGATCTGGTATGTTGGCCCATTCTGTATTTTAAATCACATTATAGCTGTGAAGCGGGGCCTTCAAGCACATTGCTACCCACCCTCTTATCTCATTTTCCATTATTTGGCAGCAAAGGGATTATTGGCCTCTCCAGCAGCATGGAAAGGGTTACCGTAAATCCAGTATATATCTGGCTCTGGATGAGTCTCAGTTCTGCTCTCCTTGCTCTGTGTGCTCTCTCTGGTGGTGAAAGAGCAGTACAGCAAGGGAACTATAGGTAGAGGGACTGGGCACAGTCTGGCTCCAGGAAGTTTGGACTCAGCAGAGTAAATAGGACCCCTGGGCTTGGGAAGGGTCCTCATTGTCTCTCTCTGTTCCGGCTTCTTTGAATGACAACTTTGCTCTGTTCCCCTTCAACTTCAGGTTGCCGCATTCTGTATTCATTCAGCATCCATGTGACCCTGGAGTAGGGGACATAAATTTATTTATTCATGACAGATGTTTCCTGTACAAACAATTATGCATTCAACAAAAGGGGATATTCCAAGTTAGGCTGACCCTGAAAATAGTACCCAGTAATAATAATCTATCAGTCTATGGTTATTTTTTTGGCTTAAACACACAGAACATTGTGCTCTGCACCATAAAATAAGTGAAAGACAACATTGCTGCTGAATTGGTGACATTTTTAGTTAGGAGTGTAGAGCGCTTGCACACTTCTCTGGATTGTGGTATATAATGAGACTGCTGCAACCAAAGTATTGGAATTTGGTAGGGAGTGAAGAAATGCTGTCTGGGTTACATTTACCATGAAAGTTTTGTTGTGGTATAGCATTTAACACTCATTATCACTCATGCGGAGAGATACCTCAATAGTAGAACATATAACTCTGTACTGTGTCACCATATTGACTTTTCCTCTCTCTGACCACCACCTTATAACCTGCAGTCTCATAGCTCCACCTCTATCACCTTAATCTCTACAAAGCTATTGAGATTTCTCTTCCACTGATCCGAATCAACTTTCTAACTCACTAAAGCCACTCCTCTCCAACATAACCCCATTGTTCTGCCCAAACGTTATGATCTGCACTTAACATAACAGCTCCCACCACGTTACGCCATCCCAAAAGTGTTCAGCTACAACCGTGGCACTCAAAACAAACACATTATCTTCAAAAGTGCTCCTGCACTGCTGAACACCACTGGATGTAATCACACACTCATGCAGACTTCCTCCAGAACAAATGTATTCTCTGAAAAGACAGAATTCTCACCCCTCATATCCACTCTGCTCTCCATCTCTATTCTCAATATTCATCTCTCTCCCCCGTCCACCTACACCCCTCCCACTACCACCTTGTCAGCCCAAGACATTGCAGAACAACTTAAAATTGATTCAGTAAGAGAAGACATCGCTCTACACAACATGTCAATCTCTTCACTATGGACAGCCTCCAGTTTAACAGCCTCACTCAGCCTTTTCACCTTAGTCACATAGCATGAGGCAGCCTCATTCCTCTCAGCCTCTCATCTAACATGTCCACTTGACCCTGTACCCTCACAACTCATTCCCTCTCTCTTTTACCGTTATACCACCTGTAACCCAGATCATCTACCTCATAACTGGCACATTTCTCTCTCCCTTTAAGAAGTCACTTATTACACCAATCCTCTGCAACTACCGCTCTATTTCTCAGTTTCCTTTTGCCTCCGCATTACTAAAAAGACTAGTGTATAACCTTCTGACCCATTTTCGGTCATTAAACTCCTTACTTGACCCTCTGCAATTCGGTTTCCTTGTACACAAGTGTACGGAGGCAACACTTTGCCACATTCTCTATGTATCCATCTAGACCTCTCCACTGCCTTTCATTAAGTTAACCAGTCGCTTCTTGTCCAGACTCTCAGATCCCTTTGCCTCTGTGACACTGCAGCCTCCTGGTTCCATTCGTATCTATCTATTTGCTCATTTAATGTTAAGTATTTGTCACATTATCACTCATGGTTGGGGTACCTCAAGGATCTGTTTTGGGTTCCTTGCTTTTCCAAATCTACACTGCCTCATTGGTAAACTTATAAGCTCTCTTGGACTCTAGTATCATCTTTATCCTGATGATACTCAAATGTATATGTCCTCTCGTCACCTATCTTCCTCCTTGCTAACTCATATCACCACCTGTCTATCCAACATCTCCTCCTGGATTGCCTTTCACAACATAAAAAGTAACATGTCAAAGACTAATCTCTTAATGATCCCACCCTCCCCAGTTCTAGATATCTCCCCCAGAGTCAACAACTTCTCCATCACACCTACACCACTGTTTTTCTCCCCACATCCAGTCACCTACTAAAATCTGATGATTGTGTTTCCAAAATCGGTCACTTTCTCACACAAGAAATATCCTGAAATCTTAATTAATTCACTGATCATTTCCTGCATTGACTGCTGCAATTAACTCCTAATTAGCCTTCCCCTTATTAGACTCCCCAATCCAATCCATCTGTATCCTCTGTACATAGCGCTATGGAATATGTTGGCACTTTATAAATAAAGGATAATAATCATAATAATAATAATTTAGCTTCAGTGATGTTGTGTTATAATCTAGTTGCTCTTTTTTAAAAATATTTGTATTGTTTTTTCTAGATAACAAAACAGAAGACAGTTATACATTTAAATGAATTGATATAAGTAAACATTGTCTCTGAAGTGAATTCCCCTACTGTACACAGCCAAAGTATCACTCTATTCACCGATTACTGAGTATTGCAGAATATCACTTCTCCACTGCTGATACAGGTTAAATTATTCCATTCTTTTTCTGGTGATGCTGTGATAAATGTTTACACAATGTCTCTGCTGAGAGACAGTTCTGCTTGTTTCTCTTTATGGCTCAATCAACTCAGCTCCATTCACTTGTTTTTCTGGCCATGTACAAGCAGCTAACTGGCTGTATGGCAAGAATTAATATGCAATATATATGCAGTTGCTTGCAAATATAATCTAGGGCTATTTTTAGCAAAACATAATGATATACTTGTTATTGCTGTTTAATTGTTCAGTTGTGTCCAACTCTCCACAATCCTATCGACTGCAGCATGCCAGGCACATCTGCCAGCCACTGCACTTCTGAGCTCACTCAAACTTGTGTTCATTGCTTCTTTGACATCATCTATCCATCTCAGCCTCTGCCGTCCCCTTCTGTTTGTGCCCTACATCTTTCCCATCATCAGAGTCTGAAGTTGGGAATCCCGTCCTCTCATGATATGGTCTAAATATTTGAGCTTTAGCCTCATGATTAAACCTTCCAGGAAATAGTTGATTTCCTGTAGTGTTGATTGATTAGATCTCAAGCTCCCCAATTCAAAGGCATACATTAATTACCCAGCCTTCTTTATGGTCTAATTCTCATATCTATGTGTCATTACTAGGAATACCATAGTCACACTTACTATGAGGACCATTGTTGAAAGAGTAATATCTTTACTTTTTTAATGGCTTGTCCAAAAACCCCAGACTGTCACAAACCCCAGGACCTATTTGGCTTCTGGAAGTGGCCACCAGACTTCTATGTACTCTATCCACATTGACCAGATGGATTAAGGCTATTGCAAAGGCCACAAAGACATTTCTAATAGAAGGACTATATTACTGTATCCTGGCTATAGGACCAAAATGTGAATGTGAACATGTTTATTATCATTAATGTTTCCCCAAGGCCCTGGTTATATGTCCTGGACCCCCAAAAGTTATCTCTGCAGGTCACCCGAGCCCAGATTGTTCTGGGTCAATTTTAAAATGTTTGACAGTTGTTTTATGTGTATCACATGTTTTAGGGTGTATACATTGCTAAGGGTCAATAAAACTATTTTGAGTGTAGTTATCACTTTATGGGGAACCAGTAATTACTTCCAGCAGCCAACCATGATACCCAGTTTGCTCCCAGTCACAGGGTTGGACTAAGTTCCCAGGTGAATTCGGGTAGGACCAGTCTCGTGACCTTTTCAAGTCCAACGAAGAGAGGGTTGTGACCCACACTTGCCGTAACTTTCTTCCCCAGAAGCAAACATATTTAATTTAATGGCTGTTATCACCATCTGCAGATATCTTGGATCTAGGAAAATAAAATGTGTCACTGCCTCACCTTATTCCCTATCTATTTGCCAGGAACTGAGATTGCTGTTTGCCATGCTCTTCGTCTTTTTAATGTTGAGCAGCAGGACAGATTTTGCACTCTCTTTTTTTTACCCTCATCAATATGCAATTTAGTTCATCGATCCGAGTAGTATCATCTAATTTTCTGAGGTTGTTGATATTCCTCCCAGCAATATTGATTCCAGCCCAGCCTTACGAATGGTGTATTCCGCATGTAAGTGAATAAATAAGGTGACAATATACAAACTTGTCACACTCCTTTTCTGATCCTAAACCATTCAGTTGTTCCATGCTTGGTCCACATACAGATTCCTCAGGAGGCGGATGAGATGATCTGGTACACCCAGCTACAGTAAGAATATGCAGAATTTTGCTGTGATCCACAAAGCCAAGCTTTAGAATAGACTATGAAGCAGAAGTAAATGTTTTTGGAACTCTCTTGCTTTCTCTATGATTCAGCAGACATTGGCAATTTGATCTCTTGAGCCTCTGCTTCTGAAAAAATGGGTTTGCACATCTGGTAGTTCTAAGTCCATACAATGTTGGATCTGAGCTTGCAGGATCCTAAGCATTACCTTGCTGTCATGTGAAATGAGTGCAATTGTTTGTTAATTGGAGCTCTTATTGGCTTCTTTGAGATTGGGATGTAGACTAACTTTTTCCAGTGCAATGGTCGTTGTTGGGTTTTCTAAATTTGTTGGCATAATGCAAGCAACACTTTCATAGCATCATCTTGATTTTACACAGTTCAGTTGGGATTCCATCAAATCTTGCAGCAAGACTTTCTAGGGCCCATCTCACTTCACTCTCCAAGATGTTTGGCTCCAGCTCATTGGATAAAATATTGAGATTATCACTGTTGTTAAGACCCTTCCTGCATAGGTCTTCTGTGTATTCCTGCCATCTCTACTTCATCTGAGCTGCTCCTGTTAAGTCCCAACCATTTTTGTCTTTTATCACGCTAACTTTGACATGAAAGCTTCCCTTGAAATCCCCAAATTTATTGAAGAGGCCTCTTGACTTTCCCATTCTGTTATCTTCTTCTATCTATTTACTTCACTCATTATAGAATGTCTCCTTGTCTCTTCTTGCTATCCTCTGGAATTCTGCATTCTGTTGGACAAATCTTTTGCTATCTCCACTACCTTTCCTTTTTTCCTGGGCTTCTTTCAAAGCCACATCAGACAGCCAGTTTGCCTTCTTAGTTTACTATATTTTGGGGATATTCTTTGTTTCTGTTTTCTGCACAGTGTCACAAACCTCTGTCCAAAGTTCTTCAGGCATTTCCTCTGCCAAGTCTAGTCCCTTAAGTCTATTCTTCACCTCCACTGCATATTCACATGGGATAGTATCTATTTTATGTTTGCTTGGTCTGATGATTTTCCCTCATCTCCTCAGTTTAATTCTCATCTTTGCAATAAAAAGGTCATGATCTGATCCGCAGTCAGCTCCAGGTCTTGTTTTTGCTTACTTTATAGAGTACCCCTATCATTGGCTACAAAGTATATAGTCAATTTGATTTCTATATTGTCTAACTGGTGATGTTCATTTGTAGAGTTGCCAATGAGGCTCTTGGAAGACAGTGTTTACTATGATCAGAGAATTATCTTGACAGAAACTTTGACCTTCTTCATTTTGTACTCCAAGGCCACACGTGCTCGTTTTTTTAGGTATCTTTTGGTTCCCTACTTTAGCATGCCAGTCTCCCATGATGAGAGTAACATCTTTTCCTGTGATATCTAGGAGGTGCTGAATATCCTCGTAGAATTTGACAACTTTAGACTCTTCAGCACCCATGGTTGGAGCTTAGACTTGGATAACTTTGATGTTAAATGGCTTGCCTTGAATTCAAATTGAAATCATTCTGTCATTTACTGGTTGTAACCCACCACTGATTTGGCCATACTTTCATTAACTCAATTTCTTCTGTGGGTTTCTTGACTGCAGTAGAATATCTGGTGGTTGTCTGATATGAAAGGTCCAATTGAGTTTACTAATTGCCAGGATTCAATCTTGTCATCTTGACAAGGCTCCTACAGAGCACTTGTGAGAGAAGGTGGTAGATGTTAAGTTCTAAAGGTTTAATTTATATTGCAAATCCACTCTCACTCTTCCTTTCTCCCCATCCCTCCTTTCAAGCTCAAAGCTATTAGGAAGTATTGAAGCCTTCCACAATAGGTGAACCTTCAAAAATGTTTTTCTCTAAAAGTAGTTTTATGATCATTGCTTACACATACTAGTTTGTTACAGTTTTCCTTGACTGTGATGCTCCTTTAATTACACACGTGTGGTTCCTAATGCCAGAAAGCCAAATCTATCAGGGTTGTGTAAATAAAATTCCATAGCAGACCCCCTGAAGATTTAGAATTCCCCTTCTTCCTGTAGCTGGCACAGCTAAAATAGCCTGAAGGCTCTTTCCATGAGGAAGGCTGTGTTTACGGTCAGGGCCATCCAAGCTAAGAAGTTTCTGGAGAGAGAGCCTTGTGGGACCATCATCGCGAGGCCAGCAAAGTAGAGGGGGAGAGGCTCCCATTGTGTGGCAAACAGCATTGCCAGGATTCACATTTTATTGCTGTAATTTTTGACGGGCAAGTTGCTAGTTTAGAATAATCCTTATAAAAAGAAAACTTGCCTGGTATGTCCTGCTCTTATATGTTCCTTACATAAGCCACATACCCCCTTATTCAGTCCATTTAAAGAAGCAAGCTTAAAAAGGCAGACTGATTAGATGTTTCCATGTAACAGACGTGGAGAGAGAGAATTTGAAAAAGCATGCCAAGGAGATGGCCCCGACAATCCTGTATCCATAGCTGCCATATCCCTATTTTATCTAGAATTCAAGCCTTATATCACTTTATGGATCACTATAAGGATTTAGATTTATACCCATTCTCTATTTGCTTTAACCTCAATAAAAAAAGAATTGCACAAAGAGAGATGGCACCTGGAATTAAACCTCAGACGTATAATACTACAAGTAAATGTTCTAGCATTGAACTATTTCACCACTTGATATTGAGTGTAAAAGATATAAACAACTACAACTGGATCTCTCAGCCATGTACAGTTAGTTTCAGTTCCTTTATTGGTGCAGTCTCATATATACAGCAAGTCAGGGAGGGGTTCAAACCCTTAACTAAAATGACTGTAATTCAGCAGCAACTTCAAAAAGGAAAATAACCACATATCTAAAGGTGCAGAGCTATACAGGATGTACTTGTGTGTCATGTATATTGTAAATATTGTCAGTTTGTTCACTACCAGCTTTGATGCAAATCAATGGTTTAATTAATATGCAAACAAGGTGCACATAACACTTACTTACATTATTAACATAAAACTGACATAACAAATGCACTTTACATACAGAAGATTTCTGTTAATTACAGCTCCTCTAAAGTGCTTCATTTTGTTCTTGGGGAGGCAAAATCTCTAAAAGGAAATTATGGTGTTTCATAATATAGAGTGTAACAGAAGCTTGGTATTTGAAAATGAATACATTTAGAAGCCTTACCCTGTGCTTTAGAAGTTATTCTCAGATACCTGTATCAGGGCTTATTACACAACTTGTGTGAGGCCTTCTCAATGACAAAAATATCTCACAATGTATAAGGAGATCAACAGAAGCAAACAAATGGTGGCCACAATATAGCATAATTGTAAATAATAGATATATTTTGTTTGTTTTTGTGGTTTGAAGATCTTTGTTTGAAAAAAGAAAACACGCTGTGTAAATATCATTGTTCTGATGCAACAGAGAAAAACATTCTTTCCATGTCCCTTTAACTGTAGTTTCATATATATGAGAGAGAGAATGCTAGATATTTAGGCAGCACTATCCTACCAGTTGTACAAGGAGGGATGAGTATTCATCCAAAACAGCAATGTTATCTAAACATTTTGCTATTTCTATTTATTCATTATTATAATACATTTTAATACAATGCCAACTGAGGAATTGCATGTTAACAATTGATTTTATACATTTGCACAGAGCATAGTTCTACAGTAATGAGGCAGCTACAAAGAAATCAACCACCCACACAGCCACCGCTTGAGTTTAAAGATGGTGGGGAAAACAGCAAGTTTTGGTGTAAGTTTCACAAAATTTCAACATGTTTTAATGTGTCAATTTTATTTTGTAACCTGTTGGGGCGTATACCAATTATCACAAATCTGTGTAAGATAGTTAAATAGTTTTTTAGAACAGTTGTGTAGCAGTTTTAATCGTCATTGAGTTCAGGAAAACTAACTGACACAAGTCAAATTTTTGCATGGGAGTATTTATGTTTTATGCCAATATACACCTATTAAAAATGTTGCTCCCCCACTGCCCTCAGGTATTTGTATGACCCCCCCCCCCCCACCCCTTCCAGTTACTACTCCTCCTACCTGCATGTTTTATCCCAATTCATAGTTTTATATGTACATATCACATATATACAGTAGTTGTCATTCTGTGAGTTGTCGACACGCTAACTTAGGCTGCAATGAGCGCCAAAGGCGCTCATTGCACTGCAAGATGAAAAACGTAGCACTTTGCCGCTGACCGCGAGGAACGCAGTTTGCTAATTTAATAGCCAAAATTAGTTCAAGCGCGTAACTTGAAAAAAAAACAGAAAACAAGCAAACCGCAGTTTGCTAATTTTTGATGGGCAATTTCCTAGTATATATATATATATATATATATATATATATATATATATATATATATATATATTAGAAAGTCTCAAATATACTTACAGACAGAAATGTCACTGCATATAGACATTTCTATGCATACAAATGCATTATTACATGGCACTTCACTAATATCTTGGGGCAGCCTGTTGCCTCCTGAATATGTGCTGCCACTGCATTTTTGCCCATGCATGAATAGTTTAGGGTAAGCTACACAAATGTTCTAACATATCCTAGTCAGATTTTCTGCTTCCTAAAAAAAACTTTTAATCACAATAAAATAAATAGTTGTCTATACTGATCTTTACTACTTAAAATGTATAAGAGCTGCACCATTACGCTGTCATTTTATGTTTAGACATTCATATACATGGCTGTGTACATGTAAACAACACTGTTTAAATTGATATTTATATGTTATATGCAAGTATGCATAAGTATATATATATATATATATATATATATATACAGTATATATATATATATCAAATAAGTATGCAGGTTTGTGGAGTTAGTTAAACACATTACATAAAAACGGATTTTTAGAATTTGTGATCCTGGTCTGCCCTTCATATCCTATCAATGAACTGTTTTCCTACATCAGCACATTTCCACCCCTCCTTCTTCTCACCTCCTTATGATGTCATCCTCCGTGGTACCACCTGACTCAGGTGTAGTTCACTCTCTGCCGCTACAATCGGCTGCTGGTTGTGCAGGTGATAGGCAATCAAGTGGCTGATGCTCTCAAACAGCACATCTTTTGTTCTCACCTTCAGAGAGGAGAGAAAGTGACAGCAGTATAACCATAAGAGCTTGTTTTTAGATGAAAAAAATCTCCATATTTATTTGTCTTTGTACAGGCTCAGTGTCCTATAGCTTTGTCATGTCTAAGTCACTGTGGTATAATCAGCAGAGTCCATGTCTTACAGTTTCACCCTGTCTGTCATCCTGTGGTGGATGAAACTGACTCTTTGTCACATTGCTCCCTCCTTTCTCTATCACCCTGTGGTGGGAGGGACAGGCTCCATGTTTCCTATCGTATGCCTGTCTCTTCCATCCTCTACTGCGGATTATAGATCTCATGTCTTATTGTGAGTTCTGTCTATGTTGCTGTATGAGGTCCTTACCACTCCCTCTGGGTCCACCAGCAGCAGGTGCTTGGGCTGTCCTTTGTGCATGCCAGTGAGGACATATTGTCCAGGATTAGTGATGCTGTCTCTCACTAGAAAATCTCCATCCCTCTGCAATAACTTTTCTGCTTCCCTCCTGCTCATCTTTCCCTGGTACCAAGGCTCCCGCCTTAGCTGTTCCTCTGTGGGAGCCACAGGTGCCCTCCTAGTGGGAGGGCTTGGCCACTGGTCATCCAATCTCTGTGGTGTTGAGAGGCCAGACTCATGGAGCTTGAGGGCGTCTTCAAATGGTCCTAAAAAAGAAAAACTTTTAGGTGCTGGTGAAGAACATGGGTTTTGTCTACTGAGGTTGAAATGGTTGGTCCTGTGTTTGTGACAATCAGTCATGTTTAAGAGGAATTTTCATCTAAACATTAGTTGCTCTTGTATAAAAGAGTTCACTTATAGAAGTTTAAATATATGTGTAAACGTTTTAGCAATTATATTAGATGATGCGAGTTGCTGGAAAACACACAAAAATGACAGTAACATTCACAGCTTGACTGGCTCTTGAACAGTCTCATGAACTTTGGCCCACTCATCATTCTATGTGTCAGTGACAAAAATGGAACTTAAAATGGCAGCTTCCTCTCTCAACGATCATGGAGGAGTAACTGGCAAAATAGACAAGTTCCGTTACTTTAACATAACATTTCTGTAAAGGGTGATATTTAACATAAAACAAAAAACTTTAGGTGAAAATTGCCCCTTAAAGGAGAGGTCTAATGGAGAATACATACATATTAAGACCGTAATAGATAAAAATGGAAACTAATGAGAGTCCTCATTGCAGTCAGTCTGCTCATAATCCTGACCTGTGTGCTCCATTGTGTCCCTACATATGACCCTCATCCTCTGCTGACAAGATCCCAGAAATAATTGGTCGGCAAGTAATTAGCTCTCATCTGTCTATTCTATCTGACTTTATACTCCATCTGTATTCCTTCTGTATTCCTTTAACCATTCATGCTTTTTGCCGTGCCATCCTAAATTCTCTATCCTCAATCTTGCCCCATTCCTTTTATTTATTCAAGTTTTAGCTCTCTCATCCTTTATTTTATCTATTTCCCTGTTCCTTTTTCTGCTCTTCCACCTTTCTATTTTCTATCTGAATCAAATTTCTTTCCCTTTCAGTTTTTTCCAAATGCCCCTTACCATACCTTTACCCTCCCACAAGCAATACTAGACATCATAGCATGAGTGCAGTATTTTTTGATTGCTGTCCACTTACTCATATCAAATATGTCCTTTTTAGGACTGTCCTCTGGAATCATGTAAGCTTCCTTGTCTGTGTTCCAATTGTCCATGCTTTGTGTGTTTACATACATATGTTCTTCATAGTCTCGCACCCCCAGGACACGGCCATTAGTCAGAGGGAGGCCTTCATTGGCCTGTCCTGAGAAAAGAGATGCATGGGATTCAGAATGATGGTGTCCACCAGTTACAAAGGACCCCCTGCTGACAATATACAGTGCTTACCCTGGACCTCCATCTCCCACTGAGACCCTGAATGTGACACTGGAGGTCTTCTGGCTGGAGAGCTTGTCTACAAAAATAGCAAGGAAAGACTCCTGAGTATAAATGACACCTGAAGTAGGAGGTCTATGAACATTTATATTATCATACAAAAGTTGTAAATAGATATGGCTTGTCATTCATGCTTAGCATGAACATATAAAGAGTAGATGCTCATCACCATAGTATAGATCAGTGCAACACAACAATCCTGCTAGGGTAGCCAACAGTCCAGGATTTTAATATGTCTTTCCTTACCACAGGTGAATCAATCAGAATAAATAAAGCTAAGTAACTCACAGTTGCTTATTCAGAGATAACTTGAATAAACAAGCAGAGCGATACAGAAATGCTGGACTGCAGCCCTTGTAGGATTGAGTTGCCCACCACTAATGTAGATACCAGTAATGACACTGTATATATAACTGCATATATACTCATCAGCATTATACTGTGCTGCATCCTCATTACTTATTTGAAAAACCTTACCGTCATTACATTAATTAATAGTATATAGATATTCATCTTCATTATGCTGTGCTACATGCTCCTTACAAGTTTATAGATACTCATCATCCTTATGCAGTGCAGAGTTACATAGGATGTGACACTTACCTGAGACCACAACCCATTGGTTGTTGTCTGTGCGGGGGCTTGCCCGGTGGCTCCCCCCTCCCTAATTCTACAGTCCTGCACTCCTCCCAGTGGGGGCTCTTTGCCTGGAATACTGTTATAGTAGTTGTGTTCTGAGTTATGCTCATCTTCTGCCCCCCAGGCTGGCTCCTCTCCACCTATAACCACCCTGTGAATATAGAAAGAGGAATTGGTGGGTAAATGCATATGTTAGAGAAGCTAGCATTTGAGATCATGCTTTGAAGTTGGCAGGCACAGTTAAATATGAGGAACTACTACTTTATAAAAATTAAAATAAGAAGGGGCGGGATAAATCCAAGACAGTCTGGGGGTTTTCTGCATGTAAGAAAAGGGAGTACAAGGAGGAGTATTTTTGGTTATATTTCTGATAAGAGATAGTTTTCTACAAATATTTTGTGAGCATATGAGGAAGAGATTGGATGCAAGGAGTTTAGGGGATTTGGTATCTGAGTTTCCCAGCCTACCTGTCAGGGGGCGCTGCCACTTTGGGGGGGCTGTGCAGGAACTGTTTGAACCTCAACTCAAAGGCTTGTCCTACAGTGCTGATCACACTTTGGGCCAGCCCCTCACAGCACTCCAGAATATGACAGGCTGCGGAGGATGGAGGTGAGATGTAGGGACACAAGGGGGACACATGGGAGGGAGGGGGTGGTCAAAAAGAGGAGAAGAGAGGGATGGTGCGAGAGACAAGAACACACATTAACACTGGCATGACATCCACAGATGGTGTGGAGTGGGGATGAAGGGTACTGGCGGGACACAAAAAATAATGTGTGGATAGTGTGCCTAAACTCACACCTATGGAGAAGCACCATCAGTCTGTCCAGGTAGTGATTCCCTTGAAATCAGCAGTTTGTTCACTTGAAGGGACCCAGCAAAGCTCCCACTTACAGCAGAATTGCAACTGATAGTATTGGTAAATGTGAGTGGAAGTGTTAGATGTTAGGTATGTTAGGTATTTTGGTATGAATTACCTAAAAAGATCATAACTCTCTGTTAAGGTATTTAATTACCTCTCACTTTAGAGATGGTAAACAGGAAGAACATGACCAGCTGGCATACATCTAAACAGTGACATTAACACTTATAATGCTCTGTGATTGTGCTTATTTAACTAACTTTTCTTGCTCTTCCTGCTTCTCCCTCCCACTATAAGGGTTGCTTATTTACCATAGGTAAAGTTAACCACAGATGACCTTACAGGTAATTTGTACTTATTATTATTATTATTATTATCTTTATTTATATTGCGCCAACATATTCCGTAGCGCTGTACAGGGGTTGAGTACATGGCAAAAAACAAACTTAACACCTTATAAAGAATGGAGGGCCCTGTTTTTGAGCATAAAATCAAACGTACGTAGAGCTTGTTTCCAAGTCACTGACACATTATTGAAAACTCGCAAACTTACAATCTACGTTTACTTAAAATATATAACTTTTAACATCAATTATGTGACATTTTCACTCACAAATTTTGACAACAGCCAAATGCAATTATGTTTATTAATGTGTCGTTTTAATTTCTGCAAAACTGTGACCTTTGCAGAGTCCCTTTAAGCAAATGAAACTAGCTGTATTCTGAAGCAAAGTTAGATATACTTACTAATGAAGACAGTGAAACTGAAAGGCCTCAGGATGTAAACCCTTAAAGCACCGTGTCAATCACAACTCATTAAACTATCATCTGTAAATGTAAAATGTGCTTTAGGGTCTACTATTTTTGCAGCCTTTCTTCTTGGTCACTAACATTTTGTTTAGATGTCTGCACTAAGACTAGAAGCAGTTTATTTGTCTAAAGATTTAGTGTTGGCCACCAACTCTCAGTACCTCCAGTAATCCCTTACTAAAAATTCAGAGCCAGTTAACCCCCCTCAGGCCTTTTCTACACCAGTATATCTCCATTACCATAGCAACAATCAACATCCTTCGTCACTGTCTCTATAGCAACCAGCAGCATCTCAGGGGATAACGTGGTGGTTACAGGTCCAGCTCCAGCCTCACCTTCAATCCACCTATCACCTCAGAGACACTCTGCTGCTATTCTCACGCCCAATTCATGCACATCGCGCTCCTTCATCAAACTCTTATCCGATTTCCTTATACAAACTCCATTCACACTTGCTTATCACACACTCAGGACTTACTACAAGGAGACAAACACCCATATAAAGCAGTCACACTCATTACAAAGCAGTCATGACCATTTGGAAGCAGATCAAAGGACCATTGCACAATAAATATATATGTATTTGAAAAGAATCCAAGAATAATTTGTCAAAAGAAGTCCTACAGCTCATTTTTAATTAGAAAATGTTGATGCCTCTGGAAAGATCCATGAAGTTGTATATGAGACAAAGTTTACATTCCTGGAGAGATGTGGTTGTGTTGAATGATGCAAGGTGTCTGCTTCTGGGCAAGTGAGGGGGGACAGGTGTGGTATCAATTTCCATCTTCTACTGCAGGGGAGGTCAAGTTCTGGAGAACCCCACACATGCCTGTATTTCAGGCTATGCTTTATGTGCACTTGCCCACTCCTGTTATACTGGACTTTCCTGTTCCCTCCTTCCTCACCACTCACTTTACTGATAATTACAAACATACATACTCATCATCCCGCTCTCAAGATGTGATGTGACAAACACAAAGTGCTCAAGTTCAGATTTTCCCAAAATATGCTGTTTGGTACATACTTAACAAACAAGTGTATTTTTCTTGTTCAGTGGTCACTTAATCTAAGTGGTGACTTTTTCACTGTGGGCAGTTATTTCTCTAATTAGGAGCTAGCCTCAGGCAATGGATAAATGTTACTCAGCATATGTCATTTTACTTAGACCCACTTGTGACCCATAATACATAAATTAAATCATAAACTGATTAGGGCTTTAGGACCTATCCTCTTATAGTAGCGCAGCACAAGGCAGCAGCAATGGCGGTGAACATCCACTAGATGGTGCTGCCGATATTCCGGTGCCATATCATAGAGTCAAAGCTTAGGTAAAGGAGGGTTAGGGTTAGTTCAAGGGTTAGGCCAACACTATAAGCTTAGAACTTCTCTCACATATCGGCAGCGCTGCAATATATCGGCAGCACCATCTAGCGGTTGGAGGCCGCACTGCAGCAGCGGACCTGTCCCAACACCATAACAGGATAGACCTGGGCTTTATGAATAGATAGCATGGCCTAATAAGTTCCTGTCCCTAGAAGCGTAACATATTTACCTCTTTGGTTAATTGGATCCTTGGCTACATACGCAACATAATCAGTTGTGTCCTGTCAGAGGAAGGAGAAATGTTAGCCATGGATCATAATCCCTAGTCTAGGAACCAATCAGAAGCTTTGAATAGTCCTTACCGCATCCCCTCCTGATGCAAAAGAGATGGCTTGCATATGGTGATTGGCTATAACCTGAGAAGGAAAACAGAGATTTACCCAGATTATTTAATAATGTGCCTAATTCATTTCAGTGAGAGATTTCTTAAATAAAACGACAAAAGACAATGGCTTTCCACAGTAAAATTATTTGCATGTATTAGTTAAAGAACTCTGTAGTTTTGTACAAAACATGGCACCTGCTCGTGAAGTATGTAACAATATACCAACATTAGCAGATATGCAAAACAGAAATATAAAAGCAATTTAGAGTAAATATCAGAGTAAGATGACTTTGATTGTATCATGAGCATTACACTACAAGTCTGCGTGTAAGGGTGCGGGGTATCTTATCTTACTCTTCCACCGCATTTTGTTGTGTAGGTGGCTATATCAAGTGACAGTCTTTAAACAGAACTGAACGGAGATCTTATTTGAATCAACTGTTCCTCCTAATCCTCCCAGGTTTCTAATTATTTTAGGAAGAAAGACATTGTCTGTCAACATTATAACAAAGTTGAACACAATAGTAAAAAAATACAGGCTCTGTTTATTTATTTGAAACGTTTTAAAAACGTGAACATTATTAAGTCTATTTCTTTAAAATAGAAAACTATAAATATGACACTTCAGTGGTCCTATAATAAATATATATTTGAGGGTACAGTGATTCTTTAGAGTAGACTTGCAGAGCATGAATACATTAAATTGATGGGTCGTTGTAAAGGTGCTGATTGGCTGTATTGATCCTGCAAGTCTATGAATAGCTAGACTTACTGAATCCAGTTTGTCTATCAGGTACATATTATTATTATTATCTTTTATTTGTAACAAGCCAACATATTCCATACATATCGTCAAAGTATTCAAAATACCACATTAGACATGTCTGCAGCATCAGTGTAATTCTAGAAACATCATTAGGCCTGCCCAAAGACCATTACATGTCAGATATTTTTGTTGAAACTGCTGGAGAGCTGTCCAAGATATTTTTGCATCTTGTGTTTTCTGGGAATCTTTTCCCATTTTGTCTGATCATAAGCCCAAACTTTAAAATCTGGCATGGAAGTGGTCCTTGATGACTATAGTTATATACTGTTGTAAAGATTCCTATTAGTTGATTACAGTGTAAGTGAAGCAGATAGGTTCATTAATTAGTTGTTATAGAGGGGCCTCTGTTTATTTTTGGTTGGGATCCCCAGCAATTTGTAGGTTAGAACTTGAGTTATTTTTCTAGGAATTCCTCACCTGCCGGCTTGTTGGGATGCTCAGGTTCAGTCCCTCTATAGAAATATTTACAGATATGCTTATTCCAGCAAAGCGAAGGTTACTACGCCCCAAGATGGATGATAGTGACTTGTTTGGTGCCTGTGAGAGAGGGAATGAAGATTACTGATGAATGGACCCATACCTCTTTGCAGTATGAATGAGACAGAAAGATGCTACTCTAGAGAATGTCTCTTGGTATTCTGGACTTTCAATCATCACAACTGGCTCTGCTCATGGTATAATTTTAAAAAGGATGCACACTCACCTTCTTCTTCCAAGTTCCCCTAACCCCTGGTACAGCCTCATATAGCCTGTTAATGGCTTCCCTGTAACATAAAAAAGTGAACATCAGCATGTTGTGTTCTCCATCTGTGTTTATGTTACCATTCTTAGTTAAATAGGTCTGTGTATATATCTGTATCTATTTTTCAAAGAGCGCTCCAATATGAGGCTGTACATTTTTATTTGGACATAACAATTCATTATTTAGTACTTGCTTTTTGAGTTCAGCTCACGTCCTCAGGTCAAGGTAGAGAGGTGAATGTCTGAATCATCACATAAATAATTAAATAATGATTTGCTTCTGCAAATAAAAGTTAGCACCGACTTACTTCACACAGTTAATTGATTTAGATATTGATGTTATTGTATAGTCCCAGATATTCCTGGGGGATGTCACTCACCGTGTGACTTGGGTCCGTGTGTTAAAATCCAGAGATCTCATAGATCGTAGAACTTCAATGCAGCCCATGTACTAGAAGATGGAGAGAGTGACAGAATGACAGAGAGATATAATAACAGTAACAGAGTGGCTTATGGTAATGGATGTTACTGTGGAGACAAAGTGCAGTCCATGTACCAAAAGGGGGAGGCAGAAGAGACACAAAGCATATCCACAATCCTTTTCCATGAGGACATAAAGGACCACAGCCCCTATTATGGTAGAATGTAGTTGTTGTTCAGTTATTCAGTCATACCTGACTCTCAATGACCTAATGGATTGCAGCACGCCAGGCACATCTTGACTCTCAGACTGTGCTTATCCATAAGGATTTCTTAGAAAAGATACTGGAGTGGGTTGCCAGTTCCTTCTACAGTGGACCACAAATTGTCTGACCTCTCTGCTATGACCTGCCCATCTTGGATGACCCTACATGGTATAGCTCACAACTTCATTGAAGTACACAAGGCCCTTCACCATGACAAGGTAGCGATCCAGAAGGGGTGGTAGAATATTACATTAAAATGATTAATTAATTACTATTGGAAGATATTAACATTTATTTTAGTAATATATATTTTTTATTTTTTATTTCTTTTAGCTGTTACTCAGTTCAAAAAAGCTTTGGACTAAACTGGTCTTATTATAAGGACCTAATTAACCTATGATTAAGGACTTTCTTTTGCATATGGCTTCTGATGTTTCAACCTATGATCAGTCAAACTATATTGATAACACAGAAGTCATATGCAAAATGAAGCCATTAATCTGTTAATTATACCTGTAAATGATATCTTTTAATAACTTGCAGATATTAATACTTTTATAGTCACTTTATCCTGCCATAATTGGGACCTCTGCTGTGGTGCATTAAGCTCTTAATTCAGTTTGAATCTTTTAGTAGACTGTAATATTTCTTATGTGCCCAGGGCTGCACAATGGGGCTATATCATATTACTCCTGGTAAGGTTCTAAAGAATACAGGCACAGGCATACAGTGCAGTCTATATACTAGATGTGACAGATTGACACAATGCCATCCATGGGTGTGACAATCAGAGTGACACAATGCAGCAAATGTACTGTACAGACGTAATGTATAGGGGAGAAAGACAGACAGTGACACAATGTGACCCATGGAGGTGACAGACAGAGTGACACAATACAGTCTGTGGAGGAGATATAATGACACAATGTAATACATGATGGCGACACACAGAATGACAAAATACAGTCTATGGAGCATATAGAATGACACAATGTAATACATGGCGGTGACACACAAAATGACACAATGAAGTTGATGGAGGAGATAGAATGACACAATGTAATACATGGCGGTGACACACAAAATGACACAATGCAGTCTATGGAGGATGTAGACAGACAGTGACACAATGCAGTCTATGGATAGTAACAAAATGCAGTGCATGTACTCTGATGGGGACACGCCAAGTGATTGCAAGATGTAGCCACAGTGCCTCCCATACCCTATATGGCATATATACTGTACATAGTGAGAGACAAAAACACATAGACTGCCTGACACATTGACAGAGAGCCAATGAGAGGACCAGGCATGGAACAAAGCATGATGTGAGAATCTCTGCACTAATATATTTACCAATTAATAGCAACAGTTTACATATAAATACTAAAATAATCAATATATTATATTATGATAGCAGGTTAATACACAGAAGCATCAACCTTCAGAACCCACACTAAAATTAACCTCCATGAATGTGAAACACATAGCTTTTTATGTATAAGTAGTGTACAAATATATATATATATATATATATATATATATATAAATATACAGTATATATATATATATATATATATATATATATATATATATATATGCAGTATATATATATATATGTATATATATATATATATATATATATATATATATATATATATATATATATATATATATATATATATGCATATGCCTCCTCTTTTGTCTCCTTGCAGCCCTCTGTCTCTCTCGTCTATCCATATCTACTCCCTGCCTCTCTCTCCGTCTCTTGCTTCTGTCTTGATATGGCAGTAATTTGATTAAACAGCGTGTTTTGAAAGATGCCAGAATGTATAAGAGACAGTAATTCTCACCCTTGGGAATGACATCAGAGACGGTTCATATCCCACACTCTTTACATATACATAGAAATATAGATATCATGGTAAAAAGACCAATTTAGAATACCAGTTCAATCTACTTAAAATGTACTGGTTTAACTATGATTCAGGGCAATCTTGTGGATATCCCAAGCATTACTGAAGTGTCTAAATGTATTTATCTGTACCACTTCTACTGGAAGACTGTTCCACTTATCTAATACCCTTTATGTAACCTCTGTATCTGCTATCATCTACAATTAAATCAACCTACTGTTGGCAAAATTATCTCCTTGCTCGCTCAAAATATTTGAACAAAATACTAGAAGGTGAATAAATACAAGTTCATAGTGGATACATGGAAGTCATTTCAAGTAAAGGTGGTAGGATATAATCGAGTGAGGCAATCAAGAAGTGTTGGTATAGACATTGGTTGAATGAATAGAATATGAGGTCAGAGATAATATATTATCTGAGGCTTTAGGGCAAGCATTACAAATGAAGGCTATCTGGTACAGCAGCACTTATCTGCTCTCACATTCTGAGAGAGCTAATAGGAATTGCTAATTGTAGATTATTTATGGATGAATGGTTTGCAGTATGGGAGAAGAGAGCCTGTATTTTTATATTTGGATGACCAGGCCTCCCCTTTAAGGAAGGCTTATAAAAAATGCATTGACGTTGCTCTTCTGTTCCAAAACAGCCCTGCAATATGCATTTTTTATAAGCATCTCCCAGTAATGAGGATTATATAATAAAATAAACATAGGGTGAACATTTATACAGGGCTGGCTGGTGTTTGACAGATATAACAATAATGCTATCATATTGCAACTGGATAACTTAAATGGCCACTGTAGTCAAAATAATTTATTAATGTATTTAAAGGAGCAAGCTTTTCCCATGGAAAAAAGCATTACATTGCTTGAAGAAAATTAGCACTAAAACAACAAATACACAGATCAAACAAAATAAGTGTCTGATCTGCCATTATCTTAGCAGTGAGTATAAACTAGGGCTCAAGCAGACCCTGTTCATTGTGTTTTCTTATATGATTTACATTAAACCAATGGGAATAAAAGCACGCTATACAGCAATTAAGACATCCATAAGGCTCACTGTCCATCTGTTTCCTGTAATTTATCAGGAGTGAAGAGAAAATGATCCCAAGCTGTTTATTTTAATTTAGTTTTTATACAATAGATCAATTATTTCTCATACAAAAATAACTTTTTTTTTTATGTTTAAAATATGATCTTTCAAAAGCATGCTAGAAATGTTTGGACTTCAAAAGCCCTTTAATAGGTCTGATGTCATGGAGCAAAATTGTAAAATGATGTTGCTAGCCCTATGATGTCACACCATGGCTGCTCGGCACATCATAATCACTGGCCCCTCCCCTCCTTCTTCAAAAACAAAGGAGTTGTTGACCAATGGTTGTATTGCAAAACAAAGAAGAAAAACAATGCATCAGCACTTCTACCAATTAGCAGCAAGAATAGGAAGAGTCGGCCAAGCACACCACAGGACACAAGATGCTTGCCCCGAACCAGTGCTTAAAGGTGCCATGCACAGGAGGAATGTGATAACACCTAGGGCGTATCACTCAAAGCTTTCTGGGCTCTGTTGAAAACCAATCAGCAGTAAATATAGGGGTATATTTTAAGGGGCATCGTGAAGTCATCTAGGACAGAGTATTTTTTATCTATGCATAAAAGAGAAGCAGACGAGATGGAAAACGGAGTACAAAGAAAGTAAAAAGAGAAAGAAGGGGAACAGGGAAGAGCAAAAGTAAATCCAATGAGTGGGTGGTGGGCTCCTTCCTGAGTTAGCCTATAGTACAAATACATCTTTCTGAAGTTGTGCTACTTATTGTTCCATCTACCCGCAACCTGTGTATCTTCAACTATTCCACACATTTCACAGGCCCCCCAGTCCTCATTCCATACTCACCCTAAATAGTTAGCCACCTACCCCAAAATTCCTTGCTCTTCCAATGTAAGAGAACTTACCCTCACAATATATGAGACCCCAGGACCCTGCAGTCGGTCATCAGGGTGCAGCCACCCCTGGGCCGGTTTACTAATGAAAGTCCCTTTTCGGTTCCAGTCCTCCCCTGGAAGTTTGTATCCCTCTGTCCGTGTGGCCTTCCTCACTCCCCCTCCTCCTCCCCCTCGCAACCGATTTATCACCTGCAGAGTGCAAGGTGTGGAGCACACAGGGTCGCAGGCACCAAACACAGACCCTATCCCTCCTCCTGCCCCAGGCTTGTCCAGTGTTAGTTCTTTGCTGGTTCCAGATGGAGATCGACTTAGGAAAGATGCTGGGCTGGTGAATTTCCACTGTCCCATCCTGGGTATCATCATGCAGAAGGTTGTGGCCACATCCTGCTCTTCTGGGCCCTGTGGATCTGAGAATGCCTGGGCCAAGGCTGGGCCTGCAGTGGTGGGGGGGCCAGGGGCCACCTGTCCGTTCATGACTGTATTCGACAGTGGTGGCTGTTCCTCTGCTGAAGTTACAGAGTCGTTTCGAAAGCGATCATACCTGGAGTCAGCCAGCATGCCGTGTACTGGGAGCCATCCAGAGCTTTCACAGTAATTGCTCCTCTCTCTTTCTCTATCCCTCCTCCTGCTCTCTCCATCTCCCCAGGGAGGATCCACTCTCACACAATGATGTCATGCTCATATTACTCATGCACCCCCACCACCACATAGCATCCCAGCTCAGGTCAGCAGAACCTGCTGTGGGTACCAGCACCCCTCCCCCTGCAGTTAAGGCTATAGGGCAATACCTTTGTAAAAGGGGGCTTTTTATTATAATTCAATTACATTACAATAAAAATGGTGTGTCAGCCTTGCACATAGCCATCCAGTATTATTTGGCAGAGATAACTAAAAATATACGTCAAAATATGTTTGTCCTGATTTCAGTTAATTGGTGGGATACAAAAAATATAAATGCATTGATGTCTCTGTATAATGTGAAGGTAAGAAGTACATGTCCTGATGTCTGTGTATTAGGAGGAGGTGAGAGGTTCATGTCCTGATGTCTTTGTATTAGGAGGAGATGAGAGATGCATGTCCTTATGTCTGTGTATTAGAAGGAGATGAGAGGTACATGTCCTGATGTCTGTGTATTAGTAGAAGGTGAGAGGTACATGTCCCGATGTCTGTGTATTAGGAGAAGGTGAGAGGTACATGTCCCGATGTCTGTGTATTAGGAGGAGGTGAGAGGTACATGTCCTGATGTCTGTGTATTAGTAGAAGGTGAGAGGTACATGTCCCGATGTCTGTGTATTAGGAGGAGGTGAGAGATACATGTCCTGATGCCTGTGTATTAGGAGGAGGTGAGAGGTTCATGTCCTGATGTCTGTGTATTAGGAGGAGATGACAGGTACATGTCCTGATGTCTGTGTATTAGGAGGAGGTGAGAGGTACATGTCCTGATGTCTGTGTATTAGGAGTGAGAGGTGCATGCCCTGATGTCTGTGTATTAGGAGGATGTGAGAGGTACATGTCCCGATGTCTGTGTATTAGGAGGAGGTTAGAGGTGCATGTCCTGATGTCTGTGTATTAGGGTGAGATAAGAGATACATGTCCTGAAGTCTGTGTTTTAGGAGGAGGTGAGAGGTACATGTCCTGATGTCTGTGTATTAGGAGGTGAGAAGTGCATGTCCTGATGACTGTGTATTAGGAGGTGAGAGGTGCATGTTCTGATGTCTGTGTATTAGGGGGAGATAAGAGATACATGTCCTGAAGTCTGTGTTTTAGGAGGAGGTGAGAGGTACATGTCCTGATGTCTGTGTATTAGGAGGTGAGAAGTGCATGTCCTGATATATGTGTATTAGGAGGTGAGAGGTACATGTCCTGATGTCTGTGTATTACCAGGAGGTGAGAGGTACATGTCCTGATGTCTGTGCATTAGGGGGAGGTGAGAGGTACATGTCCTGATGTCTGTGTATTAGGGGGAGGTGAGAGGTACATGTCCTGATGTCTGTGTATTAGGAGGAGGTGAGAGGTGCATGTCCTGATATCTGTGTATTAGGAGGAGGTGAGAGGTGCATGTCCTGATGTCTGTGTATTAGGAGGAGGTGAGAGGTGCATGTCCTGATGGCTGTGTATTAGGAGGAAAGAGATGTACAGTATGTATTGTGATATCTGTATTATTCAGATGCATGTCATTGAAATACATATCCTGTTATCTGTGTATTAGGAGGTGAATAAATATGCATCTTGTTTTCTGTGCATTAGGATTTTAGTTGTATTCTGATGTCTGTATATTAGGAGGTAAGAAGTACAGTACATGTTCTGTAGTAGTGTGGTTACATAGAACAATATTTTTAGAAAAAAGAAAAGAAAAGACACCCTTTACATCCAGCAAAAATATCCTCATGAATAATTTGAAGAAAGAAGTGTAAAACGTATACATTTATTTTATAATTTTATTGTATAAAAACAGATGAACAACTTCCTGGAGACCGAAATACAATTATATAACCTAATAGATATATATCACCTTTGTTAATAAATCTTCTTTGTTTTTTTAAACTGCATCTAGACAAAGTTGTTTATGAAAATCTATTGTTTTATTTTGCATATACCTATATAGAGACTTTTATATTTAAGCCACTATAAAACTAGAAACATTCATATATAGCATAGTTTTTAAAGAATTAAGTGCTCTTTGGCATATATATTTAAAGTGCTAGTGCTATAGTGAAATAATTTATTGTAGAAGAGAGTATAAAACATAAGAAATAATTTTGAATAGTTGGAGGGGGTGGTCCCTGAACTGTCTTTTTTGGTGGAACTGGGGACCTATCATTTGTCCCGTGCTCTAAGTGCAACGGACTATGCTAATATAGTGAAAAAAAGATATAATGTGATAGCCTGGGGGCCCACCAATTACCCCATAGGCTAAAATTGTGAAATCTAATCTACTCTATTTACCTATATTTCTCCAACCCCTCAATATTGATTTTAAGGATGTGAAATTACATACTATATTAGTTGGAAAAAGATATGTATATGGATGTTTATATTCAGTTACTTAATAGGGATAGATTGTTCACATAGGATGCTAAGATCACATAATAGTATGTATATACAAAATACAATCATAATATTTAAGAAACAAGAAAATATTCAAGGCCTTGACAAAGCAAGCAGCGAAACGCGCGAGTCGGCCGTGTTTAGCAGCAGCACTTCCTGGATGTGGCGTCACCCACCAATTTGGAGCTGTGTGAGACGGTCTCAATCCACATCCATCGGGACTTCAAAACTGCATCTCTAAAGGACTTTGGATTGCAATCACATAAGTTGTTTCTAAAATATTATGATTGTATTTTGTATATATATATATTATTATGTGATCTTAGCATCCTATGTGAACAATCTATCCTTATTAAGTAACTGAATATAAACATCCATATACATATATTTTCCCAACTAATATAGTATGTCATTTCACATCTTTATTATCAATATTGAGGAGTTGGAGAAAAATAGGTAAATAGAGTAGATTAGATTTCACAATTTTAGCCTATGGAGTAATTGGTGGGCCCCCAGGCTATCACATTATATAGTTTTTTTTACTAGATTAGCATAGTCCGTTGCACTCAGAGCACGGGACAAGTGATAGGTCTCCAGTTCCACCAAAAAAGACAGTTCAGGGACCACCCCCTCCAGCTATTCAAAATTATTTTTTATGTTTTATACACTCTTCCATAATAAATTATTTCAGTATAGTACTAGCACTTTAAATATATATGCCAAAGAGTACTTCTCTATATAAGAATGTTTCTACTTTTATAGTGGGTTAAATATACAAGTCTCTTTATAGGTATATCCAAAATAAAACAATAGATTTTCATAAACAACTTTGTCTAGATGCAGTTTAAAAAAACAAAAAAGATTTATTAACATAAGTTATATATATCTATTAGGGTTACTATTAAATTATCTGATACGTAATTGTATTTCTTTCTCCTGGAAGTTGTTCATTTGTTTTTTCTTTTTAAATATGTTTTAAAAATTGATAACAAAGTATTTGTTTTAAACCGTACAAATACATTTATAAGTTTTACACTTCTTTCTTCAAATTATTCATGAGGATATTTTTGCTGGATGTAAAGAGTGTATTTTCTTTTTTTTTTCTTTCTAAAAATGGTTATCTTCACATCTTTCTAGCAGTTGGTCATATATAAAAATTAATTAACAGTATAGTATAGGTTACAGTTCCATAATTAGGACCATAATTATTCCCCTGAGATAAATAGTTATTCCAAAATTGTATTTATTACATAGAAAAATATACATGTTTGTCAGATCAGTTGCGGCTTCTGCCTCCTCATGAATAAATAACCTCACAACACTCCGCCCTCCATTAATAATATATTCTGACATGTTAACTTTCCAATTAAAGCTTCCCAGCTGCTGGCCCCATTAACACAATCTCTGACATATGAACTGGTCAGTAAGGCCCTCATTCAATTGCGATTTTGCCAATTGAATAGGGCTCTAAATAAGCACATAATATATATTTTTTAAAGAAGTTTTTAGTTAGTGAAAACCGTGCTTTTGGATAGATGCTTAATAACTAAAAACTTCTTTAAAAAATATATGTGATGTGCTTATTTAGACCCCTATTCAATTGGCAAAATTGCAATTGAATGAGGGCCCAACTCTTTAGTTCATGTGTTCATATGCAATTCATATAGTAGTACTGATTATAACCCTATTCCAGCATCTTTTCAGTGTTCTACAGCTATATGTACCGTTATTTCACATCTATTTATTGCTCTTGCACATATGCCTTTATTCCTATAAAATGTATTAATGTGTCAAATTATTTATGTTTAAAGAGTAAATGATAGCAAATTTGTTGCATGTAATATATATTCACTTGTTTTCTCGTAAATTGTTTAACACGTAGACAATAGCAAACTGTGTATTCCGTTACTTGTCCATAATTTTATTTAAGGCCAATATAGTCCCATATATATTTGCTACTGGGTCAATGGGCAAAATGTTTCAGAAAGTAGAGAAATCTGCTTTCACTTAATTACCTGTAGTTGGATCTGCTCTTTCATTTTCTAAATCTCATTAGATTGCATATCCTGTTGAGAAACCAACTCAAACAGGCATCTAAGACAAGACATAGTAAAAAATAATTGAATGTAATGTGTTTTATGTGGGGATGCATTGGGAGCGTATGGGACATGGTTATGTGAGAAGTGCATCTCCTGCAAAAATAGAACGGAGGGTTTATCTTCTAGTACAGAAAGCTTTCCTCCTCTTAAATTGGGAATGAAAGCCCTGTACATTGTGTGTCATAAACGTGTATTCTATATTAGCCATGATAGTGGTGATGACTTGAACGCTTAATGGGGTTTGACTAACCCAGCTTCAGATCCAAACCCAGTAGGGCAAAGAGACCAGATGGAGCCCGCTAGGTCAGCTCTCTAGCCCAGAAGAGCTGTAAAGATATGGAGCAAGGATGCTGCTTGTCATAGAAAGAAGAAAGGGGAAAAAACAAGAAAAAAACATTAGACATTCAAATTTTGAATGAGCTAAACATTGTAAAAAAACAAATTATTAAACATTCTGAGAAACATAACTTCCTTAGGCACATAACTGCAGTGGCACCATGGGGGGGTGGACTAACCATATCTCTAAAATACCCTCAATAGGAGGGGTAACAAGAAAACTTAAATAATGTATGACTCAGAGGTGTCATGATCCTCCTGAGGATTTTGGGGAAGGCCATTGCCCTGGATGCTTAAAGACACCTACCAGGACTGTCTCCTGGGAATATGTGGTGTGGGACTGGGCTAAGTCTGTTTATAGTTATTTAATGTTATATTAAGTTGATTACCATATCTATGTTAATTACTGTATGTTATGCTATGCTGTGTTATGTTGTGTTGCTTACTGTATGTTCAATTGTGTCCAGTGTATCAGAAGTTAACCGTCAGTTAGAATGTTATGAGGTGGCCAGTAACTGACAATTGAGAGAGTTATATAATCTGTTAGTTATGTAATGGTGTCTCTGAGGTAAATCCAGTCTGAAGGCAATCTGTGATGATTGTGACAGGAGAGAAGTGAGGTAACCCAGCTATTAGATACTCTGAGTAGCTTTATATATATATATATATATGAAATAAGATTTCTGGAGGATATATATGTATCAGAATCCATAGAACCGATAGGATCACATATTATAATTGTCCAACTACGATTCGTCGTCACGCTGTGTTGCGTGGTGCGAACGACTTAACAATGAGCGCCACAGGCGCTCATCGCCAGGCGAGCCGCACACATCGAAGCGATCCGTTAAACCGTAGCACTTTGGCAATGAGCGCCACAGGCACTCATTGCAGGCGAGCCTCGCATGGCGAGGCGAGCCGTTACGTTAGACCGTAGCACTTTGGCAATGAGCGTCACAGGCGCTCATTGCAGGCGAGGCGAGCCGTTAAACCGTAGCACTTTTTTACACAAGACGCAGGACTTAGAAAAAAAATACGAGATGAAAAAAATTACGAGATAAGCGGCGGAACAAAAACAATAAAAAAAAACACTAAATACACACAAAAAAATAAAAAAAAGGTCACTTACAGCATGGGGAACCAGGCAGGACGTCTGGGAGTGAGTTGGAACTCCAATTTACATCGATTTAGACGAGTTACAAAGATCGAAAATTGGCTAAGTGAGAAAAAAATGGCCGCCGAAAAAATGAAAACGAGGCTATACTACTACGAACTGCGTAAAACACAGCCACAGACGTATGTGCTCGAAAAACAACGAAACAAAGGATGCGCATTAACCGCACAATGAGTAAAAAGACAGTAGCGAGTACATTTTACAAAACGCAATAAAAGATTTACCCATTAACACAGATTTACCGTCTTTGTCTCGCGCCACATCGGATTTCCCGCCTAAAATAATGCATTTGATGAAATATAAGTTGAAAGTTAAAAAAATAAAAAGTAAAAAAAAAAAATGTGTATTTATTTGAAGAAAAAAAAAAAGGGACAAATGAGTCATTTTGTGTTGCAAACAAATTTCACAACATTTAATTTTTATTGACTGTCATTTTACCGTTTTACCAGATTTACGGTTAAACCGTAGTACTTTAGCGGGCTTAGCGATGAGCGCCACAGGCGCTCATCGCCGGCGAGCCTCGCACAGCGAGGCGAGCCGTTAAACCGTAGTACTTTGGCATTGAGCGCCGCTCATTGCAGGGAGCCTCGCATAGCAAGGCGAGCCGTTAAACCATAGCAAAAAAATACGGCCGCAACTCGCGAACATGAACAAAAAGACAAACACAATAAATCCACACAGCACATACATAAAAAGCTTACCGACAGCAAGAGGGAGCATCCATGACCTCAAAAAACAAAGTTACACCTTAATTTAGCTCAAAATAAAAGAGTTTAGACACTAAAAAACGGTTTTGGCTCGCACAGCGAGGCGAGCCGTTAAACCGTAGTACTTTGGCATTGAGCGCCGCTCATTGCAGGGAGCCTCGCATAGCAAGGCGAGCCGTTAAACCATAGCAAAAAAATACGGCCGCAACTCGCGAACATGAACAAAAAGACAAACACAATAAATCCACACAGCACATACATAAAAAGCTTACCGACAGCAAGAGGGAGCATCCATGACCTCAAAAAACAAAGTTACACCTTAATTTAGCTCAAAATAAAAGAGTTTAGACACTAAAAAACGGTTTTGGCTCGCGCACGTACACTATTACACTGCACACGTTCATCACGCTTACACAGCACCTCCACACCACTAATGCTGTGGCAACATCAACAGAGATTGCCAGCTCTTCAACACAATGCATAAAAATAGGTAAAGTATATTCATTTATTAATTTGTATATTTCAGTAGTACACACAAAACATCATTAGCTACCTTACAATTCCATATGTATATTAATAACTAAACAACTTTCCAAACATACACATCTCATTGCCGTCATTTTTTGACGGGCAATACGCTAGTTAATATATATATATATATATATATATATATGGAAAAGATATCTGGAAGATATATGTGTCAGAGAAAATGGCTGCCCTGATCCTGTACAATTATTGAAGTGTGTATATGCTCCTAACTGAAGGGGATGAAACATATCTAGAAGATATATGTATATGTCAACATTCCTAGAGAAGATAATAATGAAGTGGATGTTATGATGCCTTGCAGATGAAACCTTGTTAATATTACTTTATACGAAATCCAGAAGATACACAAAATGTTACAAAATTTTATCATGTTATACATCTATTAGACCTATTATGAAGTCTCCACAGCAATAAAAGCAGTTCCTGAGTTTTATAATGCTGAACCTGCATTCTTATTTTAAAATGCTGGTGTAGCGGAACCCATCACTGTTTTACCCTGTTTTATGATTATTATGGTTAAAATATGATCCTACTATATGTATGTTGGTTGATGCTCTGCAGAATATTGTCCCAGACATTTGCAGCTACTTGGCATGGGAGATAATCCTGTTACAGGGACTCCGCATAAGATAAAGGAAGTCTATTGTATACAGTGTTTTCATTCTCAGATAAGAACAAAGAAGTGTAATTGAATCAATGTCTGATTGTATCAAAGTTGCCAGGGAGGTGTGACCCACCTATTGTTCTCTTTATGTGTATTGTGCGGCCAAATATGGGCATGTGTATTGCCTGTGGGAAGAGATGGGTATAAATATTTCTGCAATAACAAAATAAAGTCAGTATTCATTTGACTCCCAAATTGTGTGTCGTCCAATATGGGAGATCGGGGATGGTGAAACTGTAGTGCCTCTTGGGTATTTTATCGTATACCAGCGGAGATTTTGGACTGCGTGTTCCAGCTCCGTTACATTTGGTGGCAAGTGGCGGAATTGTTCCCACGGCCAGAAGGACAGCTACAGGAGACACCATTCCGTGGAGTACAAATTGAGGGCAACGCTAGTATCCGTACAGCGCCCCTGGCTACAGCAGGATGGAACCGGCTAGTTTTCAGACAGCGTTCCATCATGAGGAGGAGGAGGCGGCCGCGGACTACAGGGATGCAGACAGAAAGGAACTCATGGTTACAGTACCTCGTATTACCCCACAGAATGAGTTTGGAAGAGAACTCCAAAGCAGACTGGCCTTTTTCCCAGGTACGCTTCCCATGAAAACCTTGGAATGGTTAATGACAGATGTCCACAAATTCATAATGGAAAAGCAGCGGGCACGGGAGCGGTCCATCTTGGGAGCTGCTAACCCACCTCCCACCATTAACCCCCCCCCCAGCACTGCGTCCGGGTGGTGGGAACTACCAAACCCCTGCACGGTACATCAGGTGCCACACGTGTAACCAGCAGGGTCACATGCAGAGAGACTGTCCCAGAAACAGAAACCGCTCCACGTGGAATACTCCAACTAATTCCCCTCCCCAGCGACAGTGTGTACCCCAGGGAGCTGAAGGTGTCGTCCTTCCTCCCCAGCAGCAGTGTGTACCCCAGGGGGCCGAAGGTGTCGTCCTTCCCCCCCAGCGCCAGTGTGTACCCCAGGGAGCCGAAGGTGTTGTCCTTCCTCCCCAGCGGCAGTGTGTTCCCCAGGGAGCCGAAGGTGTCGTCCTTCCTCCCCAGCGGCAGTGTGTACCCCAGGGGGCCGAAGGTGTCATCCTTCCCCCCCAGCAGCAGTGTGTACCCCAGGGAGCTGAAGGTGTCGGCCTTCCCCCCCAGCGGCAGTGTGTACCCCAGGGAGCAGAAGGGGCCGTCCTTCCTCCCCAGCGGCAGTGTGAACCCCAGGGGGCAGAAGGTGTCGTCCTTTCCCCCCAGCGGCAGTGTGTACCCCAGGGAGCTGAAGGTGTCGTCCTTCCTCCCCAGCGGCAGTGTGTACCCCAGGGAGCTGAAGGTGTCGGCCTTCCCCCCCAGTGGCAGTGTGTACCCCAGGGAGCTGAAGGTGTCGGCCTTCCCCCACAGCGGCAGTGTGTACCCCAGGGAGCAGAAGGGGCCGTCCTTCCTCCCCAGCAGCAGTGTGAACCCCAGGGGGCAGAAGGTGTCGTCCTTTCCCCCCAGCGGCAGTGTGAACCCCAGGGGGCAGAAGGTGTCGTCCTTCCCCCTCAGCGGCAATGTGAACCCCAGGGGGCAGAAGGTGTCGTCCTTCCCCCCCAGCGGCAGTGTGTACCCCAGGGAGCAGAAGGTGTCGACCTTCCTCCACAGCGGCAGTGGGTACCCCAGGGGGCCAAAGGTGTCGTCCTTCCCCCCCAGCGGCAGTGTGAAACACAGGGGGCAGAAGGTGTCGTCCTTCCCCCCCAGCGACAGTTTACCCTAACCAGGGGAGACACCAATCTCCCAGACGGCGCAGATGGGACCGTGGTCTCTGCGCCCACAGCTTGTCCAGATCCCCAACTACCGTCACTGGGACAACCGGAGGAGGGGGTAAGTACAAATTCCCCTCCCCAGCTAACTTCTAATGTGGCCCCAGGGTTAACAGAGGAAATGTTAACCCCCACTGACCCCCACGTTTCCCTGGCTACTGAGCCGGAATATGTCCCAAGTACCCCATCAGAAGAGCTGACAGCGGGGCAGAGTGCAGTCGGCCTCTGCCCTCCCTTTGTCCCTTGTACAGAGCAGGAGGTCCTGCAGGTTATACCAGCAGAAGAGCTGGCATCAGGGCAGAGTGCCGCTGGCCTCTGCCCCTCAAGTCCCCTCAGCGTGTTGCACCATCACCCCAGCAAAATATCCAGGTGCCTGGTTAGACTTCCCCCCAAAGGGGAGATGTGTGACGAAGTGCCCTTCGCCACTTTGGCTTGGAGAGGACTGTTTGCCAGCCTCCTGCCCTGCGACTATGGCCCTGGGACATATTGCCCTTTGGAACCAGTGTTCGGCCATACGAGAGTGTATGTCACTCATTCTGGCCCTTTACATACAGGGGGGTCATTCGGTACTTGCCCTGTATGAACCATGATACCCCAGATAACTGTGCCATGAAGCCCATTCATATAATGAAAGACTATGGGAAAGACTTTAGCTACATGGCAATTGAACTGTGTGAAGAGGATCTGAGCGCTATTCGGTAGTTTTGAGCGCTCAGATCCCAGCTATCTGGGGATATGGGAAATGTGAGTAAATGTGAATTGCAGTAATGCTGATGGGTTGTCAAACTAGAGAATTGACCAACAAATACTTTTGTCCGGACATCCCCAGGCCGATCCGTTGGGATCAGACCGTGTATGCCGGCTTATGGTCACGGGGGAGGTGTGTAGCGGAACCCATCACTGTTTTACCCTGTTTTATGATTATTATGGTTAAAATATGATCCTACTATATGTATGTTGGTTGATGCTCTGCAGAATATTGTCCCAGACATTTGCAGCTACTTGGCATGGGAGATAATCCTGTTACAGGGACTCCGCATAAGATAAAGGAAGTCTATTGTATACAGTGTTTTCATTCTCAGATAAGAACAAAGAAGTGTAATTGAATCAATGTCTGATTGTATCAAAGTTGCCAGGGAGGTGTGACCCACCTATTGTTCTCTTTATGTGTATTGTGCGGCCAAATATGGGCATGTGTATTGCCTGTGGGAAGAGATGGGTATAAATATTTCTGCAATAACAAAATAAAGTCAGTATTCATTTGACTCCCAAATTGTGTGTCGTCCAATATGGGAGATCGGGGATGGTGAAACTGTAGTGCCTCTTGGGTATTTTATCGTATACCAGCGGAGATTTTGGACTGCGTGTTCCAGCTCCGTTACATGCTGCATAAAGAGTAAGGACATTTTAGAGACATCAGCTGTCTTGGTGAAGGGATTAAAATAATCTGGTGTATCTGCTTGGGTAGGTTTGGCCATAACAGCCTTTCAAGCCCAACTGAAGAAAGCAGATCACAACAGGAGGGGGTGTCATGGCTCACTTGGCAGTCATCTGGAACTTGGACAGATGTCTGTCACAGGCTGTTGACACAAGAGACGATACCTGGGGGTTTGGGGCTCCCAGACCCCCTGTTATACTGTTATACTGTTATGTTATTATGATTATTGTCTACGGAAAGGAGCAGGGTTCCCATCACCATCAATGAAAGTCATCATAATGCTTGAGATGGATTGATGTGGAAACACTGCCCCAATCCCATATACTATGAGGACATTAGGTGGTTTTATATGGGGTGCGCTTTTACGCTTGTACTTAAATAGACTGACAATGTGTGGAAGATATACACATATGTATATGATCGTATGGGGTAGTCATGCTGGATACATTGCCACATACATCTTGCAATAGGAGAAGGACCCCAGCTGGCCACCAAGGCTAATCCTTTAAGTACACATACTTAAGTCAGGAACAATAGGGTCCCAACAGACACAGGGGCACGATCTCTCCAGGGGGCCTCTCTAGGGTCTCCCTACCCCAGATCCAGGGGCCTGGCCAGAGCAAAGAGATGTGTCTCTCTTGACTGCCAGGGCCCAAATGACTCTGTTAGCCACACCTAGGGGGCGGACCTGGGAGGAGCCTCATGTTTCCCACGGTGTGACACTCTGTGATTGGCCAGAGGTCATTTGGGGCTGGCTTAGGGTAGCCACTCCCCCTATCCTTGTGTGATGTGCTTAAATATGCTGTTCTGAAATAAAATGTTGTTCTTAATTTCATCATAACTTTGAGTACAGATGCATTATTGACCCAGGGGCATATGCTGGTAGAGGAGATCGTTCTGACTCCGTTCCAGATTTCCCAGGCACGCTACCAATGAGCTGGGACTTATGCTCTTGCACCCGCAAGGACTGTCCATTGGTCTGAGTCACCCAAATCTTAGGTCTAAAACCTACTGGGAATAAGAGTACTAGGATACTCTAGATCCCATCATCATAGTAAGTTGTGACAGGGGGGGAGGGCAAATTAAGTCTCAAAGAGTCTGAATATTTGGGGCAATCCCTTGACCAAAATTACGGTAACTTTTATTACAGAGGTTTAACAATATATCTGCAAATCTAGCAGTGCAACTTGTCATAGAAAAACTATACTTAGCTAACTGAGTCCATTCTGCACATTAGATCACTTAATACTGGACATAATTCCTATATATATATTAGGGCTTTAAACTATATATATGAAGCTCTATCAAACAGCAGAGAGACAATCACAATAAACAGCTGTCTAGAGGTAGTTGCAGTTACTGTTCTGCTCCAATAACTTCATATAACATTCTCAGGTTGGTTCTGTTGTGGGACAAGATCCTTATTTAGAAAGTCCGCCCTAAGAGGGCGCAGAGAAGGGCTGACCCCGAGGGGGGAGATTTCTTTGTTTGAGATGCAAAACTTCCTGCCATTGCCTGGTGGGAAGCGACTTGGCCTTGTGGGCTTGACTCTCTTCCGAAAGCAAGTGAAGACATTTGAGAAGAGTTTGGCAATCCTCCAGGGAATGAGCTGAATAGGAGCTGCCTTTAAATTAAAACAGAAAAGCAAATGGGAAGCTCCATATGTATTGTATTTTGTGCCAGATCAAAACATCTAGCATCTCCCTCCGCTTAGCCACTGTGATAGGGGAGAGATCAGCATATATATTTTGAGCACTGAGTTGTCCAGAACTTTAATAATAATTATCTTCCTGGAGGCTGCTAAAATAAGATCCGTGGACAAAAATCTAAATATAATATCCTTTGTAAAGTCCTGATTTCTTGATGCTCCCATAGCCCTATGGGCCCTTTCCCTTTCCTAAACTGATTCTGGCATATCTGGGATTAAACTGCTTATGGCTGCTTTCAGATACTGCATAAGATCTTGGATTGTCCTGAGTACACCTCTGATCCTGAAATTGTGGCGCCTTGAGCGGTACTTTAAATCCTCAAACTTCTCCTTGAGTATGGGAATGCGTGAAGAGTTTTGCCAGATCTCTATCTTTTCTCTCTCCTGTGCTTCCAAAGTATGGTCTGAGGTTTCCTCAAGCAGGTCCTTTGTCCCAAATAGCTAATGTCCTTTTAAAGAGAATCAACAGTCTTTGTTAAATGGGCAATAAACATTTTCTCAATCGTTGCCATGGATTCGGCTGAAATATACATATGTTGTTTGGGTGGGGCCAGCGTCTGAATTATCTGATAGCCCTGTTTAGGAAGCATGAGACGGAGTGAGGTTTGCTTCTAGAGGTCCACAGTGGTTAGTGACTATGCGATTTGTTTGCATACCTATCTTAGTTTTCCCCATTTTCATGTTTTGCTGTACTAGAGACCCCGCAGTATCTGAGAGGTTCAATCATAAAATGGATTGGGCTTGATAGCCTGTCCCTTGTCCTGAGTTAGAGCTTTCTTCCCAGCATAATCTGGGTGTATATGATTACTCCCTCTGTATTACACTCAGGTCAGGGTGCCCCCCCTACAGAGCCAGGTCAATCCTTGGGTGTCATCACTCGTACTATGTATGGCAATTTATTTCCACAAGGTTGCAGTGTTGGATTACTTTTTGTGCAGATTGACTTGGGTGTTCCCAGTTCTGTAAATTACTGAATTTCAGTCTCTGTGTTATTGAGGAATCACTTGCTTTTTGATGTGATATAAAGCAAACAATATATAAATTGATTGTAGTAAGACCAGTAGGAAATCATTTTCATCTCTGTTTGTAGTGGTTTCTGATGTCATTCATTGTGAATGCACTTTTTTTTCCATGTAATAGTTTATTCAGTTTTTCAGTACAATATCAATATTTAAAACAATAACATAGATTACAAAACACAACAACATAAATTACATAACTTCTCCTTGTTTTGCTAGATCTAAGTTTCCGATGGGGAGACCATTCCATACACATCTTAACTCAAGAATTAACAATTTAATAGTTCCCGATTTATTACATCTCTTTTTCATCAAGCATTATATTATAAATCGTATCACAGAGCCATTTTTTATAACATCAATATAAATATCTCCTGAGTTACCATTCGTACATGGATTACAATATTTTAATGAATCTCTTAATTTAAACCTAGCCTTATTCTAGGCCAGGCATCGGTGAGGTGGAAGGCAAGATAAATCTCTCGGTTTCCATTATGGAGGAAACATTTTTTTTAATACAGAGTTTTTAGTCTTTATAAATTTCGGACCTATAGTTTTCCCAAATTTTTCACCTTCATTTCTTGTTTATTATAACACCAAAGTCACTGATCTCTGTTTCCATTAAGTCATTTTTGTTGGTACTTTATCGATTTGGTGTAGTCTTGAAGGGACAAAATGCCACCTATTAATAATTTTACAGTGTTGCTCTCTTTGAGAAGCATTTTTTTATCACTGACTCAATGACCTTTAATGCTCTGTACCAATCATGTATTGGGAGTTCCTTTCTCAGATCTTTTTCCCAGCTTTTCAAGTTTGAACATAATCCTCTATAATCAAGCCAATTTGCTGGTATACTAGGGAATTTAATTTTTATCTCTTCAAAGGTTCCAATTCTATTGTTAACATAAGTTTCTCGTATCTATTAGATTTTATCTCCCCATTTAATTTAAACTTAGATGACAGAATTTCTAATGGGAGAATTGGACTCGGAAAAGATATTACAATAATCTATATTTTTTATTCAACTTTTTTCCATAATTTTATATTGCTTTTTATCAGTGTGCCTTCTGAAAAAAAATTGCTACAGTTGTAGGATTTTCTTGATAAAGAGTTTTCCCAAGTTCTCCTAAACCTGCACAATCATTTTCTTTCTGAACCCATTCATTTTAAGCACTATCTTGACTCCATTCAATAATATGTGATATTGAAATTGCCTCTTGAAATTTTGAGATTGACTGATAATGCCATCCCCCCTCTATTGAATCTCTGCTCTAAGATAGATCTCCTTATTCTTAAGTTCTTCCCACTATGGACAAAGCAGCCTATTTTTTTCTAAAGTTTATTTATTAAGTGATGCTGTAAAGGAAAAGGGATGGATCTCAAAAAGTAGGCGATTTTTGGTAGTAAAATAATTTTAGTTGATATTATCTTTCCTGCCTATGAGATATTTAATCCCTGCCAATTCTTAATTCATTGTTCTATTTCTTTGTTTATCTAATTTATATTGATTATCTTTTTTATATCCTTGTGTAATTTAATTCCAAGACGTTTCATTTCTTGTTGCCATTTTAGATTGTAGTTACTGTTTAATAAATCCAAGTCTTCCTCCCTTAGATTCAGCCATAAAGTCTCTGTTTTATGAAGGTTCAATTTATAATTAGCTACTTGACTATAGTCTTTTACAGAAGAAAATAGCTTCCCTATGGACTCCAGAGGATTACAGATAGTAATCATGATGTCGTTGACAAAGGCCATCAATTTATACTCTTTAGTACCAATCTTAATTCCTCTCAATGTCATATATTTTTTTATGAGAACTAATAGTGGCTCCAATGTTAATGTGAAAATCATGGGTGACAGGGGACACCCCTGTCTTGTCCCATTTGAAATCCAGAACTTCTCTGATGTAAAACCCATACCTCTGACAGAGGCGGCTGGAGATCCATACAGAGCACCCATTGCACATGTTCCAAACCTTTCAAATCCAAATTTGGTCAATACTTGATGCATGAATCCACAGCCGACCCTGTCAAAGGCTTTCTCCGCGTCCAATGAGAGGAAGACCGCTGGTATCCGTTTCTCTCCAACATAACATATAATATTTATACATTTTTTAACATTATTGCTTCCTTGTCTGTTAGGAACAAATCCATTTTGTTCTCTTGATACTAATCCCCCTAAAGGAGTTTTCAACCTATTAGCCAAAATTTTAGAATACATTTTTATATCTACATTGATCAGGCTAATAGGTCACAAATGTCTACTCTCTGGATATTTCAGTTCCTCCTTTGAAATTGGCACTATATTAACCTCTACCATTTCTTTAGGTGCTACACCTTCTGTTTTAATTTGATTAAATGTTTATTTTAAAAGGTACTATCAATGGTTTCGTACATATTTTATAATAGTGTGCTCTAAACCCATCTGATCCTGGCGATGTATTTAATTTTAAATTAGAAGTAACTTCCTCAATTTCTTTTTCCCTAATTTTTCCATCCAAGAACTTTAGCTCCTCTTTGGTAATTTTTAGTAGTTTGATCTTATCCAAGAATTCTTTTATTTCTTCTTGAGTAGGTCTTAAGAAGCTTTCTGTGACCTACAAGTTATATAATTGTTTATAATATTCTGCAGAACTTTTTGCGATAGCCTTTGGGTTAATCATTAGTTGATTTTTATATTTCAAATAATCAATCCTCTTATTTATCAATTTATTTGTTTTAATTTTATTTGCAAATAACTTACTTGCCTTATTTCCAAATTGATAGAGGTTTCTCTGTAATTTCCATACTGATCGATCTAAAATTTCCTGTTCTTTCTTTTTAATTTTTTGTTGGTAGAGTCTACTTTGTTCCTGAGTTACTTTGTTAAAATCTTTCTTTATTTGCCTACCTAATTTGGCTAATTCACAATATAATTGTTTTAATGGAAAACCTCTTTGTTTTTTGTATTGGTGATATCAACTGATCAAAATGCCTTGAATTACAGCCTTGTGTGCCATCCTGATCATTGTTTTAGAGTGGATTGAAGGACCATTTTCATCGAAATAGTTAGTTACTTGTTTTCTTAGATTGTCTCAGATTTTTTGATCTTTCATTAAGTTTATGTTGTATTTCCATGTTGGTCTCTGTAAGGGTAACGCTCCTATGTCGAGATCAACAGAAACCATACCGTGATCTGACCATGTTATGGGACCGATTTCTTTTCTATTTATTCTTTTTAAAAGACTCTCTGAGATAAGGATATAGTCTAACCTAGAAAAGGTTTTGTGCCTATGCAAAAAAAAGTAAAATCTCTCTCATTTGAGTGAAAGACTCCCCATGAGTCAAAAATATTTTGCTTAAACAGTATATTCTGAAAAAGTTTAGAATTTCTATTCCCTTGCAAATCAGGGCTTGATGATAGTTCTGCTTTTCTATCCAATTCCCAGTCTAGGCATAGATTAAAATCCCAGCAAATCACCAGATTTATATCACTATATTTTTTAATTAGTTTGCAGACTCTGTTTAGGAATCTAATTTGATTTGTATTGGGTACATATAAGTTTGTTTGTAAATTAAAAATTTTCTATGCAACCTTTCCATATAATATAACAAGCATTTGGATCCTTCTTACTCTTTTATTTTATATTTTAACTAGCGAATTGCCCGTCAAAAAATGACGGCAATAAGATTGCAAGGCAGGTAATGTTGTTTGCGTGCAAAATTAATTTTGTTGGTGTTTTAAGATCCTTCGGCGCTCATTGCAAGGATGTTGGTTGTTTGTGTGCTATGAGCAGCGTTGGTGTTTTTTTTTGGTATGGCAATGAATAATTAATAAAATAAGAAAATAATATACTATACCTATTGTGAAGTAATATATGCAGGAAGCATTGTGTTGAAGAGCTGGCAATCTGTTTTCATGTTGCTGCATCATCAGTGCTGTGGAGCTGCTTCATAAGCGTCATAAATGTGTGCAGTGTAATAGTGTGCGTGCGCGAGGCAAATCCATTAGGGTAGCTGTGTACTTCCGGATTGTATAAGTTATTGTTCTAAAATGGCGCCTAATGTGTGGTATGCGGCTGTGGCTGATTTAGCGTCCTTGTTTTCTGATGTCGTCTGACTTTTTCGGAAAATCCATAGGTGTTTGGTGGTGTTTTGCGTGTTTAGGGTCCTTTAGCCTTGTTTTTGTTTTGTTCGTCGGCCATTTTTTCTCTAGCTTAGGTGATTTTCGGGTGTCTAAACTCTTTTATTTGGAGTAAATTGAGGTGTCACTTCAGATTTCAAAGGCCTGGGTGCCCCCCTTGCTGTAGGTAAGCTTTTTATGTATTTGTTGTGTGTATTTATTGTGTTTTTCATGTTTTCATGTTCGCGGGTTTCGCCCGTTTTTTGCAAGGTCGTAACGTGTCTCGTATTTTGCTTTCGGAACTCCGTAAATTTTGCGAGGTCCGCAGTTGCTGGCAAGTATCGCCTTCGGTGCACCATGCCAGCAACTGCTGCGCGAGCCTGCAAGCGTTAGCAACAGCCCGCATGCTCACAACTATATATGTGAGTCTAATGTTCCATTACTTTTTTTTTTACCCAAAACAATTAAGTGATATTTTACTCTACCTTTTATATAAATGTATCGATTATGTGAACTAGTTCCTTTTTTTTATTTTTTTATGCTACTTTCTTCTCCTCTTAGTGAAGTATTACAAAACATTTCTTTTCTTTTCTATTGCGATCTTAAACATTATTTAAATCTGCTATACCCTTTCATTTGTTGACCAGCGCTTCAAGGAATTTATTTCTTATACCCTTTAATTATAAATTTAACATAAAATAAATTATTCTCCCCCCAGCCAAAAACTTATCTTATTTATCACTCCGTCTTGTGATGCTTTGATTTTTTTTTTGGAGGGATTTGGCTCTCATCCTCTGGTTTATTACATTGTATTTTTAATTCCCCCAAAGCTTTTTCTCCTTCTTCTTCATTTCTTACCAAAATTCTCCTTCCGTTTACCAATATTATCAAGTGCGTAGCATATCCCCATTTGTATATTATTTGATTTTCTCTTAGCTGTCTGGTAATATGCCTCAACTCTTTCCTTTTAATCAGTATCTCCCCCGATAAATCTGGAAATATCAGATTTGTTTTGTATGGATTCTCATATTTCTTCTTTTCATATGCTTTCCTCATTATTGCGTTTATACATGACAGAATGCAATCTTATAATAACATCTCTAGGATACTCCTCCTTCAAGTTTCTAGGGAGAGGAATTCTATGAAAATTCTATACAAGCATTTCTGAACTCAGTTCTGATGGGACCAGAGAGGTCAGGAAAGTTGTGGAATAGCTCAAGAGGGATACATTTTGAATGTCTTCACCTATAACCCTTAAAAGTATATTGTTCCTTCTTGAATAATTTTCTAGTTTTATGTTTTGAATTCTTAATAACTCTACCTCTTTTTTTGCCTTTTCTTTGCATTTCTTGCTCTAATAATTGATATTTCTCCTCAAGCTTGTCACTCCTATTTTCCAAGCTCTCTGTTCTCATTTGCACTATGTTTATCTCTGTTGTATTTTGTACAATTTTCGTTGTCAAATCTGAAATTATTTAGTCTCTAAATTCCTGCAATAATTCCTACATCATCCTAGCTGTTAATTTTTGCTCCTCTAATTTCAAGTTTTTACTTGAATCTTCTAATATTGAGCCCTCATTACTGGTTGAATGAGCCATAGTGCGGTCTAAATGTACTTCTGTTTATACTGTTGGAAATATTTCCTCATTAGAATCCAGTTTACTTAGGGGAGCAAAAAATCTTTGCCTAGCTTTTTTTAAGTTGTTGATTTTTTCCTCTCTTGCCTTAGTTTTACCCCCCTTCTTCTATAGAAAATAGAAATACTCTCCTAGACTTACTTACTTTCTTATTCCTCTTACTGTTCTCCTTTGTCTTTAAACCAATGTATAAGCTAATTCATAAGTTCACATATGAACCAGATGTATCCTATTTTTCAGGTTAATTACCCACCTGGCCAATAATCATTAGACACCTGGCCAGTACTTTTGATATTGATCTTAAATCTGTATCTCTAACTGGTTCTGTATCATTAATTATTCCCCCAAAAAATTTAAGATACATATGGACAATAACTTATAACAGCAAGCAAATACAAGAATATGTGGAATTTTTCCACAGTATTTTTACTGGCTAATTCAGGCATCAGCCTTTTAGTTTGATTTATGTCGTTTCTAAGGATAGTTTCAGTATCTGAAAAGGGTCTATATATTCCTGGGCTTAAAACAGTGCAAAAGAAGGATCCATTTTAATTTAAATTCTGTCTCAGAAATTCCATCCTCCGTTTTACACGGCACCCTCTGTTACACCCCAGCCCTGCACCAGTTCACTAAGTGGCTGAAACAGCTTTTTACTCACTGTGACCTCCTCATAATGTTCTTTGAAGAGCCAATGTGATATTCTTCTATGCTGTACAAAGGGTAATGCTAGGTAGAGAGCTGTACTTTTGTGACCCTGAATCAGGGACTCCACTCACTGTGTACATTCTCTGCTGCTCTCACTCCAGCCCCAGCTTCTGGTGTCTCTCTGCTTCTGCAGCCTTTCAGCATATCCTGGTTCAGCTGCTATGATATAGGCTCTCTCACTTAGGATATTAGCAGACTTATTAAATTGCGATTCAGACAATTAAAAAGGGCTCTATATAAGCACAGATCATATTTTTTTACAGAAGTTTTTAGTTAGTGAATTTCTATCCAAAAGCAAGGTCTTTACTAACGAAAAACTTCTGTTAATTGTCCGAATCGCAATTTAATAAAGCTTCAAGACTGCAGTTTACTGCAGATTACAGGAAGGTCATTATGTCTTCTCTTGTGGTGCAGGGTCATTGGGGGTGACAAGGGTTCTTTTGGTAGGAACTCTATATGCACCACTCGGGGGTCTGAGCAGGAGCACCATCCATTCAGTGTGATCAGCGTGGCTACTCCCTGGGAACTGCCACAATTGCCCTGTTAGCTGCAGCTGCTAACTCCTTCCTGAGTGTGGTCCATTCCTCCGAATCTCATTTTAATTGCACATTTATAGTTAGTTCAATAGGCTGCTCCCTGCATGATGACCAATAGATGGAAGTCAGAAAAACTCGAATGTGATTTACCTTTACTGGCAGCCAGTAATGGCCATGTCACAGCAACCAAGTCTGTAAAAGCATCAGAAGAATGTGACCTTGTAAAAATGAGCAGGAATCATTGATCCAAAACTTAAATTGTAATCAAAGATTTTGCATTGTATAGGCAATTTATATAGAAGTGGTATTTTAGGAAAGTATTTTTCCAAGAAGCCAATATATGTCAGTGTGTTTTCAGTTATTGTTATTTTCTGTAAAGTCAGTAGATGGCAGTATAGTTAGTCTTCTATTATATTTACCACCCAGCAGTGGAAGAGAAGAAAAAAACACAACTACATCACACTTGCCAAATATCTTTGTTTGTTTTCACAGCCCAAGCATTGAATATTATCAGAGTTCTTTATGGACTGGCCAGTTCAGCATAGCAACATCACTGTGGGTCTAGGAGGGGTCCAACTGTTTTACTAAGTGTATTTAATGTATTGGGGGGCCCCAGGTGTTTACTCACCTCCTAGCCCTTGGATCTGTCTCCAGGCTGGTCAAAGATCAAAATCTCCAGACACCTCCCACTATTGAGATGTTTTCTTTGTCTCAATGCTCAGGCAGTCATGTAGAGCTGAGAAATAACTTCTGGAGTTATCCACCATTACAGGGTGTGTTCTCTCAAGACAGTATGCCTTCTAGTCTGGAAAACAGTCTACAAGATGGGAACCTGGGTCCTGGTTTTCTATGAAAATGCCCAGAAGGTGCAGGCACCTATAAATTATATATATATATATATATATATATATATATATATATATATATATATATATATATATATATATATATATATATATATATATATATATATATATATATAAGGAATAGTACATTAGTGATTCCACTTGAATGTCTAAAAATAAGTTGATAAAAACTTATTTCCTGCTCAAATTTCTCAGAAACACAGTATATGCACTGCAATCTGGGAAAACTGGGCAGGACATGCAAATGAGGCCACATAATGCACCATCACTCTGTCAATCCAATACAGAGTGATGGTGCATTATGTGGCCTCATTTGCATGTCCTGCCCAGTTTTCCCAGATTGCAGTGCATATACTGTGTTTCTGAGAAATTTGAGCAGGAAATAAGTTTTTATCAACTTATTTTTAGACATTCAAGTGGAATCACTAATGTACTATTCCTTATTTGTACTACTGTACTTTGTACGGTGGAGGGCTTCTATCACTCTTAGCCCACCATATGTGAAATAATTGCTGTATAGAAATACTCTTTACAACAATCAACACACAAACCAGGCACTCACACCATACTGAGGATCGGCAGTATCCGTGAAACAGTACTGTATGTGGTTAAGTGACCTGGTTTGTGAAAAATCCATCCGTTGCTGTGTCTAAAACTGTGTAATACAGTAAGCATATGCATTAAAGGAGCCATGTTTAAAATGGTTTGGATTGACAGAGTGATGGTGCATTATGTGGCCTCATTTGCATGTCCTGCCCAGTTTTCCCAGATTGCAGTGCATATACTGTGTTTCTGAGAAATTTGAGCAGGAAATAAGTTTTTATCAACTTATTTTTAGACATTCAAGTGGAATCACTAATGTACTATTCCTTATTTGTACTACTGTACTTTGTACGGTGGAGGGCTTCTATCACTCTTAGCCCACCATATGTGAAATAATTGCTGTATATATATATATATATATATATATATATATATATATATATATATATATATATATATATATATATATATATATATATATATATATATATATATATATATATATATATATATATATATATATATATATATATATATATATATATATATATATATATTTGGAGCAGATTTTGTGATGTTTTCAGGATTTTTCAAGCTTTTTAATCCTTGTATGTAGGAGCTGTTTTGCTGCTGCTCTCTTCAGTTGCTGGCTCCTCTCCCTGGACACTTTGGGCCTCATTCAATTATCGGCCGTGAAACGTCCGCAAAGCTGAGATTCCTTGCGTGGCTCCCATTACCTTGCAATTCAAATAGACGGCGCCGCAAGGATTTCCCCTTACGGCCGACCGCATATCTTGCAACCGTCCGCAAGGTCTGAAAACTTTAAAAGCAAATATAAATTCAAGATGGCACTGTAAAGCTCTGTAAATGCTAGGGATCATAATGGGGGACATGAGGATTAATAGCAACCCCCTCTCAAGCTTGCACATCAGCCCAAATCCGATATTTCATTAACTGTTTATTTTCCGTCCGCAGCGTGGGCGGGTCTGAGGTGCTCCAAGCCCTCTGGACTTTTTCCACGGATATTTGACATAAATTAAATTAAAAATTATTTACGGATTTGAGTGTAGGGGAATGTTGTGCTATGAATGCTAACACCTACAATCACTTTATCGTCTCATCATAGTGCAGGATGGCTTTATTATGACTTTATTATGTGCTTAATTGTGTGCTTGCGGGAACTTTTTGCTGCAAGTAAGCTGCGCCTTGGTTTTAGCCTTTTTTTTTGCAGAGAGGGTTCCCGGAGCAATTGAATAGCAACCGGGATTTGCTTGCGGCCGAAACTCTTGCGGCCGTTTTAGATCAAAGGCTTTCCTCCGGCGCGTGCGGCCGCAAGGGATAACAAGGCGCCGGCTGCAAGCCTGCCGGAGTTCCCGGCCGGAAGGGAATATAATAGGCAAATAGCCTGCGGCCGGTCCTTGCGGCCCCGCATCTCCTACGGCCGATAATAGAATGAGGCCCTTTGTCTTTATTTCCTGAAGTAATGATTTTTTTAATCTTCTTGCAGTTCATGGGACTCTAAGCAGTTTTTGCCAGCACCGCAATTCAAAGGCATCAATTCTATGACGCTTTATGGTCTAGCTATCACATCAGTATGTTACTACAGGGAATATCATAGTTCTAACTATGCGGACCTTGTCATAGCTTTCCATCCCAGAGGCAAACATCTTTTAATTTTATGGCTACATTTACCAGAGATCTTGGATCCCAGAAAAAAAAGGCCTGTCCCTGCCTCTACTTCTTCCACATCTATTTGCCAGAAACTGAGATTGACGTTTGCCATGATCTTTGTCTTTTCAAATTTGAAGTGACAATATAAAACATTGTCACCTCCCTTTTCAGTTCTTGTACCATTCAGTGGTTCCATGTTTAGTTTTGACCGTGGTTTCCAGATTCACTTACAGATTCCTCAGGAGGTGATCTGGTGCTCCCATCTTTTTAAGAACTTGCTGCAATTTGTTGTGATCCATGCAGTAAAAGGCTTTGGAATAGTCTATGAAGCAGAGGTAAAATGTTTTTCTGGAACTCTCTTCCTTTCTCTATAATCCATTGGACATTGGTAATTGTGCCTTTTCCTCTGCGGAACCCAACTTGCACATATGGTAGTTCCCGGTCCATATATTGTTGGAGCTGAGCTTGTAGGATCTTAAACATTACCTTGCTGGCATGTTAAATGAGTGCAACTGTTTGTTAATTGAAGAACTCTTTTTGGGGGATTGGTACGTAGACTGACCTTTCCAATTCACTAGCCTCTGTTGAATTTTCCAAATTTGTTGGCATCATCACAGCAGCATTTTGAAGGATTTTGATCAGTTCAGCTGGGATTCCATCAACTTCTGCAGCCTTTTTATCAGCAAGGCATCCTAGGGCCCATCTCATTTCACTCTCCAAGATGTCTCCAAGCATATTAGAGAACAAGTTGGCTTCTCTGAATAAATGGGTTTTCATAGATGATTTGAATCTGTGAATACTGGGGTAGAGCCTGACAGAGCAGGGTAGAGATTTCCAAAGGGTAATGGCTGCACAAGAAAAGATTAAAGACAGGAATGTGAAGAGGTGATGGCAGATGAAGAGAGACATAATTCGTGGGCAGGACAGAGACGCAGCTAGGGGAGTATCTGGAAATTAAATCTGAGGAGCATGTGGTGTTTTTGAGCTCAGTGAGAACTCAGCGTTTTAGTTTACCAAGGCAGACAGTGCAGATTGTCAAAAGCAATGGACCCAAAACAGAGCCTTGAGGTACACCAACAGTGAGTGGTAGAAGGGATGGCATTGTATCTGAGTATGAGACACCAAAGGAGCAATTAAATATCTAGGACTGGTACCATAAAATAGTTGTGTAACAAAGACATTTATTTGTATAGATAATCAGTTATGTTTACTTGTTTACCTGATGTCAGAGACAGCAAAGGCATTGCTTTATATACAAGACAGGATGATGTTAATTGTTTAACTTGGTAATTAAACATTAGGATTATTTGTGCTGCTAAATTTAATCTCGATATTAGATTAACTGTTCTTTTTAGCAAACTGTAATTTATTTGTTGTTTTTTAGTCGTTCAGTCATGTCTGACTCTGTGACCCCATGGACAGCAGTACACCAGGCACATCTGTCAGTCACTGCCCCTCTGGATCATTGCTTCAATAACCTTATCTATCCATCTCTGCTTATGCTGTCTCCTACTTTGTGTGCCTTCAATCGTTCCCAGCATCAGAGTCTTATTTAGGGAATCCTATCTTCTTATGATATTCAATATATTGGCATAAAAATATTGATTATTTTTCTATAAAAATGCATGTTTTGGAAATAAGATTGAGCCCCCAGTTGTGATTCAAGACACTGTTTTTTCTCTGTTCTTCTATTGGTGGGCTTCAAGGGAAATATTGCATCTTTGCAGATGACACAACAATATGTGGATCCGGATCGCTACCTTGTCATGGTGAAGGGTTTGAGTACTTCAATGAAGCTGTGAGCTGTACCATGTAGGGTCAGCCAAGATGAACAGGTCATAGCAGAGAGGTCAGACAAATTGTGATCCATTGGAGAAGGAGCTGGCAACCCACTCAAAGTTTCTTTACCAAGATAACCTTATGGAAAAGCGCAACCAGAGACATGACATAATGATATGGCAAAGTAAGATAAGCCCCTCAGGTCAGAAGAGCAGAGTGCGAGTATGAGTTGCACCAGATCTAATGAAGTTGTTCGGCCAGCTGGGATGTGTCTGGAGGTTAAAGGGAAAGTCTGCAGCTGCCGTCACAAGTAATATTACATTTATTATTCATTATGTTACTTTACTTAGCTCATCCACAACTTGTAAACCCATGCCTTGTCAATAAATTACAATGCTTAGGTTTACGCAAAATATGGTGAAAAAGTAATATTATGTAGCTCAAACACCACTGCCCTTAGTGAGAATCCTACTTCCCCACTCACACCCAATGCCTAATATATGTAACCAATATATATATAACTCTATTGAGACCCCCATGGCACCTAAAAATTAACCCAGTGCCACGGGGGTCTCAATATGACCCCATGGCAACTAAATGTTAACCTCCACCAAAGGGAAACCATTAGGGACCCTTGTGGCAAAAACTGCATAATTAGCCATAGAGGTCCTGCAAGGATCTCCATGGCACCTATCTTAACATTATATGCCATGGAGGTCCTGGAAGGACCTCTATGGCTAATTATGCAGTTTGTGCCACGGGGGTCTCCATTGACCTTAAAAGTAACCCTCTATGCTTCAGGGGTCTATGAAGGACCTCTGTAGCATTACACATTAAACCGCAATACACATGTGTAACCTAATAAAGCTATAATCCCTTAATGGACCTTTCTGTCACTAAACATTAACTCCCGACATGGAGGTCAATGATTAAGGACCTCCGTGGCATCTAATAATTAACCCCATACCATGGGGGTCCTTTAAGTGTCGTTCCCAGGCATTACAATTAGATCACTAGCTATTATGCTAAAAAGGGTGAATTAAGCTATATAGAGTTACTGACCACTTTTTAGTGGTGTAACTTTATGACTTAGGGCATTGGTCCCCAATCTTTTTGGCACAGTGAACCGTTTCCATTGAAGAAAAACTTTAATGGCTCGGAGACAGAGACATACATACATACAGGCACATAGAGACATACATACAGGGACATATATATATAGAGACATACATACATACATATAGAGACATAAATACATACAGAGACATACATGCACACAGAGATGTACATACAGGCACACAATTGTCTCTTCCCCCTCCTCTCACTCCCCTGTCTCTTCTCCACCCCTCCCCTGTGTCTCTTTCCCCCCTCCTCTCCCTCGCCTGTGTCACTTCCCCACCTCTCCCTCCCATGTCTCTTTCCACCTCCCCTGTGTCTCTTTCACCCCTCTCCCCCCCTTTATCTCTTTCCCCCCTCTCGCCCCATGTCTCTTTCCCTTCTGTGTCTCTCCCCCCTGTGTTTCTTTCCCACCCTCCCCCCTGTGTCTCTTCCCCGGTGTCTCTTTCACCCTCCTCTCCCCCATGTCTCTTTCCCCCCTCTCCCCCATATCTCTTACCCCCCTCTCCCCGTGTCTCTTTCCCCCCTCTCCTCCTGTGTCTCTTTCCCCCTCCCCTGTGTCTCTTTCTCCCCCTCTCCCTCTGTGTCTCTTTCCCCCTCTCTCTCTCTGTCTATTTCACCTCTCTATCTGTATCTCTCCCCCCCTGTGTCTCCCTCCTCTGTGTCTCTTCTCCCTCTCCCTCTGTGCCTCTTCCCCCCTCTCCCTCTGTGTCTCTACCACCCTCTCCCTCTGTGTCTCTCCCCCTCTCCCTCTGTGTCTTTCCCCCCCCTCCCTGTGTGTCTCTTCACTCCCTTCCTCTGTGTCTCCCCCCCCCCCCCTCTGTGTCTCTTCCCTCTCCTTATGTGTCGTGCAATGCTCTGCTCATGTGTGGCTTGTGCTGCGCATTGCGCATGCGTGCAATTTTGCAATCAAATCGTTGTTAAACTGCGATTCGCCACAAGCGTGACGAGGAATCGCAGTTTGACAATTATAATATGTGATGGTCATAGAAATGCTGTAGAATACAGGGAAGACTTACTAGACGTGTCCGGTCGGTGCTGGGGTGTCTTGGGATCTGGACAGGGCTACTTAGCTGTGCCTCAACCTGCACAGCTGCGCGTGAGGATCCTTTGTGACCCCTGCACACTGCAAGGCACAAGCAAGGTCCCACAGCCCGGCTGAACAGAGGCCGCAGACCAGTTGGGGACCCCTGACTTAGGGAATTAAATAGGGTCCAAAAATGCTAGGGACTTAACAGGAGCAGATCAGATTAGTAAGAGGTGGCAGGAGTACACAGAAGATCTATACAGGAATAATCTTAACAGCATTGATGACCTCAATAGTTTGTCCAATGAGCTGTAACCAGACATCTTGGAGAATAAAGTGAGATGGGCCCTAGTATGTCTTGCTGTTAGCAAGGCTGCAGGAGTTGACAGAATCCCAGCTGAATTATTCAAAATCCTTTAAGATGATGCTGTGAAAGTGTTGTTTGCATTATGCCAACAAATTTGAAAAACGCATTAGTGGACAGTAGATTGGAAAAAGCCAGTCTAAATACCAATACCAAAAAAAGGCAGTGCAAAGAGTGCTTCAATTATCGAACTCTTGCACTTTTTTTTACATGCAAGCAAGGTAATGCTTAAGATCCTACAAGCTCGGCTCCAATGATATATTGTCTCGGAACTACCAAAGAGGAAGTTGCACTAGAGATCAAATTACCAATGTCTGATGGATAATAGAAAAATCAAGAAAAAGTGGTTAAAATAGAAAATAAGGGCCATTATTGTTTGAACCCCAGCTTACTTATGCCGGATGTACAGGAAATCAATGAATTCTGGAAAAAGTATGTTGATCTCTATTTTTGGCTGGATAAAAGAGAAAGCAAGAGAGTTCCAGAAAAGCATTTACTTCTGCCCCATAGACTATTCTAAAGCCTTTGACTGTGTGGAATCTGTACGTGGACCAAGAAGCCAAGGTCAGAACCGAACATGGAACAACAAGATCATTATAGATTGGGAAAGGAGCGCAACAAGGTTATATATTGTCACCTTATTTATTCAACTTATACACAGAGTACATCATGCGTAAAGCTGGATGAATCAGCAACCTCAGATACGTGGATGATACTACTCTGATGGCTGAAAGTGAGGACAAATTATTGATGAGGGCGAAAGAAGAGAGTGCAAAAGTACAGATCCAATAAATCAGTACTTCAGGAAATCAAGACAAACTGTTCACTGAAAGGTATGATCATGAGACTGAAGCTCAAATATTTTGGCCATATCATGAGAAGACGTGATTCCCTAGAGAAGACTGCTGGGGAAGATTGAAGGCACAAGAAGAAGGGGACGGCAGAGGTGGAGATGGATAGGTGAGATAATTGAAGCAATGAACATAAACTTAATGGAGCTCAATTGGGCAGTGGCTGACAGATGTACATAGTGCGCGACAGTCCATAGGGTCACGAAGAAATGGATACAACTGAACAACTAAACAACAACAATCTCTCGTCTATACTTTCTTTCCTCTATACTCTATCTCTCATTCTCTATATTGTACCACTTCTCTATACTATATCCCTCTTACTCTGCACTTTATTTCTCCTTCTCTAAGCTTTATCTCTTCAACAAATAATATTTTTATACTTTATTCTATAGCTCTTTATCTGTCACAGAAAACACAGCGAAGTGTCTGTACCTGAAGAATTTGTATTTGAGGGAGTGCAGTAGGATGTGCCTATAATTCTCAGTGGTTTTACCGTATTTGCAGATTTATTTTCTTCTTCAAACTTTTGAATATCCTTGTTTCAGTTTCTAACTTGGGTCAACTTTCTGACCACTTCCAGGTATGCTGCAAATTATATTTTCCATTAACCAGTTTGCAATCATAGTTTGTTTATTTTTATGATTGAAAGTCATGGTTTTGCAATTTTTTAGGTTTCTTTCCAAGGCCCTTGTGTTACAGTAGTTATCCAGAAGATCTAGATTGTACTGAAGACCTTTGTGGAAGAACTATCTTGTAAGTCTGAAGAGATCCTTTCTACATCCAAGTTTTCTCCAGGGTGTTTGATTCTGTTAGGGACAAAAGAATATATTGGCTCCAGTAAATGTCTACAGTAGTTAACAATCAAACATGGAACAACAGGATGGGTATAGATTGGGAAAGGAGCATGGCAAATTTGTATATTGTCACCTTATTTATTCAATTTATACACAGAGTACATCATGCTTAAGATCGGACAACCTCAGATACGTGGATGATACTATGATGGCTGAAAGTGAGGACAAACTATTGATGAGGGCGAAAGAAGAGAGTGCAAAAGCTGACCTGCTGATCAGCATTAAAAAGATGGGGGCAATCTCAGTTCCTGACAAGTAGATAGGGAAATAGATTGTATTGTCTTGGGCTCCAAGATGACTGCAGCCATGAAATGAAGACATTTGCTTCTAGGGAGGAAATTTATGGCAAATCTGGACAAGCTAGTAAAAAGTAAAGATATTACTTTGCCAACAATGTAGAATTAGAACTATGTTATTCCCAGTAGTAACATACAGATGTGAGAGTTGGACCATAAAGAATTCTGAGCGCCGTAGAATTGATGCCTTTAAATTGTGGTGTTGGAGAAGATCCAATAAATCAAAACTGTTCACTGGAAGGTATGAGCATGAGGCTGAAGCTAAAATATTTTGGCCATTTCATGAGAAGACAGGATTCCACACAGAAGACTCTGGTGCTGGTAAAGATTGAAGGCACAGGAAGAAGGGTGTGACAGAGGAAGAGATGGATAGAGAAAGTCATGAACATTAGCTTGATGAAGCTCAGCGGGGCAGGGACTGATAGGTGTGTCTGGCATACTGAGGTCCATAGGGTCACAGATAGCCAGACATGACTAAACAACTAAACAACAGGCAGTCCAGGAGGTTTAAGTTGTCATGCTCAAGTGGCCCCCTGTTCTACAGTTAAAACCTACATGATACGCCTATGGGCTGATATAATTTTCCCTGTTGCCCTGATACTATGGCCATGGACACATTGGCATTGAACTATTATAGACATGTCCGCCTGACCTAGTACACATGTTCCCTATTATAAATATGAGGTATGTTGTCATGCATATGCCCTATACACTCAGAATCAGGCCTCGGGCAGGAAGAGGCCTAGGGGGACAAATAATGGCCCATGGATTCGCTGAGGCTGTCAACTGGATGGATTTTTACAAGGTAGTTGGGGAGGTGGAGTAACATGGAGAAACTGCTGTGCTACCCCAGGAATGAGCTACAGAAAAGGGGGCAGAACAATGGATGCTTCCTGCACTCCCTAGACTTACCACTACAAGGTGGGACCGGGTTCTTGGACCCTGGAGATTGTTGGGACTGTGCCATAGCTTAACCCTCAAAGAGACAAGGACGATATGTGTAGCTAAGACAGTCATCCAATAGGATTATTCTCTGGGCTACACTAGTGGGAAAGAGGGGGCAGTTGTCATGCTCAAGAGGACTCCGGTTCTATTGAGTTAGTAAAATGCGTTGGGTAGTTGTTATAGCTATATAATGTTTTTTATGTTATGTTGATTACCCTATGTATGTTAATTACTGTATGTTATGTTGCTTCTCTATGTGTGGGAACTTTCCACCACAATAAAAGCAGTTCTGGCACCACTTGTCCAGATGTAGTATCCTATATGCTAATCCTGGGTGCTCACTTTTTTAAATGCTACATCCAAGGATTTTAGAGACGTTGACTGCCTTGGTGAAGGGATTTAAAAGAATCTGAAAGATCTGCTGGGTAGGTTTGGCCATAATAGCCTTATCAGGCCCAACTGAAGTAAGCAGATCGTAACATGTCAAATTAGTGGAGAAAATTACAGCACAAAAGGTGAGGTACAAAATCCTACTTTATAGATCCCTAATTGGACCTCATCTAGAATATTGTGTCCAGTTCATAGTACTCTTCCCTTCCCTCGTGACCCATCCCAATACTATCAGCTGACGAGGGCAAGAGGGCCCAGGGGACTATATTCTGGTTTGGTTCCATAACCTAAGTTGGGGAATGCTTCAAGCTGCAGTGAGCATGAGAAAGTCCCTAGCTAATAACACAGAATCTCCATTTGTCCATTCTGTGGCAAGGGAGAGTCTGTATATCATATTTATATTTGTTGCTCGTGGGAGACCTCCTCCTGCAGTTCTAACATTTCTGCTTTCAGTTATCTTTGTTTTGGCATCCAGTGTCCCAATGTGGGGTCAGGATCTAATCATCAATGTGCTCCTCGCATTAGCTAATCTGGCTATTTTTAAATCTAGGAAGCAGTGTCTGGCTGAGAAGGTTCCACTACCATGTGTGGCCATGTGTCAGGCTCCAAATCAATCCCATTTATGGGCAGAGTATGATTGCCTTTACCTCCCAGTGGACTGCAGATGGGTGCTGTGTACTTAATGCCCCATTAGGATTCCTTTATGCTCACCATCCTAATTTACTTTCTTTTTTACTTTGCAGCTTGTTATTCAATTATTTTTCTCTACCATCTGGTAGGGAAATGACCAATAATTAATGATTAGCTCTATTAAAGCCAGTCAGTGCAAACCTTAGTCTAATACACTGTGCCCAGTTCAAAAGGATATTGATAGACTTGCAGCCACATTAAATTCCAACAGTCTTAATAAATTGCTATACGGGCAATTGAATAGGGCTCTATATAAGCTCTGAATCGCAATTTAGTAAGGCTGTTGAAGCACGTAAGTGCAACGTGAACCCCGCAACAGCTGCAGGCTCAACATTTTGCCAAGTTACAGAGCTATTCAATTCGAGCAGGGTGCAAGTTTGGCTTGAGACGCAAACCCATAAACCATTTGTTGAACGATGGATGCGCGGCTGTGATTGTGATCAATTAGTCAAACCCATAGTTACAGGTTTAGATGGAGCCAATGGCAACAGAGATTATTATAATTACTCCACTGAAAAATGGAGGTGGGATTAAGACAAAGGTGCTTTTTCTGTCTGTCACTCCTTGGCATAAACTTATGCCATTTTGCCTTATTTTTTTTTATAACATAAATTTTATTGAGAAGTTCTGGAGTAGTAATGACAGAAAGAAAAGAATAATGAAAAACAAAGTCCACAAAGTGTCACATAATGAACAGCTTATTTCTAACATGTTGGAACCGTTTCATTTAAATAAAATCCCCATTACAACTCTTTTTCGTTTTTTTTTGGTGATTCTGTCTAAATATATTCAAACTTGTCTCTTGATATTTAAACAATATATACAGCTTATGAGGTCTCATTGATCAAATTACAGGAATTCACATTTCCATGGGTGGACCGGAGAAGAAAGAAATATGATAAAAGAAAATGAAATAAAAAGAAAACTGCATTGCATAAAGCGTAAGGTGGAGTGTCTTCCCCCAGTAATTCCCTGCTCAACCAATCTTGAGGTTACCATCCTCCCCCTCTGTACCTTTGGAATACTGAAGAAATATCTCTCTGGGTCCTCTCACCACCTCTTCCCGTCCGCTCCACACTCCACTCCCCAGCCGGAACATCAGGAATGGCTTCTTTATTGTGTTCCCTTAACTTAGTCGTTATATATTGCTATTTGTGAATAAAATCCAGGGTTCCCAAACCTCCAGAAAGCAGTTATGGGTATCTGATATGATATGGGTCACCCGCTCATTGACGCAAATAACATTTATTTTGTTTGTTACTTCGTGGAAATTAATGTCACTGCTCTTCCATCGTCTTGCGATGGTATTCTTAGCTGCTAGAAATATCAATTGGGCCAGTTTATTCCCCTCCCTTCCCAGTTTTGAGAAGCGTGTTCCCAGGAGACAGGCTGCTATTGATGGTTGGAGTGGGGTTTTGAGTACTCTTGAGATTAGTCTGGTCGTCTCAGACCAAATTTTAAATACCTTAGGGCAGCTCCACCATGTGTGTATGAAGTCTCCCCTTCCTTGGCACCCCCTAAAACATCTATCCGGGATTGTTGGGGATATCTTATTTAGTCGAACTGTAGTTGTGTATGCCCGGTGTAAAATCTTAAGAGAGGTCTCTAGCAAGCTATAGTTAAATGAACCCTTAGATAGGTTTGATAAGGATTCAGCCCATTTATTCCCATCCCAATTTTGTCCTAGGTCCAACTCCCACTTCGATACAAAGGAAGGCCTCCATGTGCTTGGTGGACTATTGAAGATATTGTATAGTGATCCTAAGATTCCTTTTGGACAAGGCCTCACTTTTACACACTACCGACATCCAAGATTCCCTCGGGGGCCCATAGGTTCTATGTATCTCTTCAATCCAGCTTCTAATTTTAATGTAATTGAAAAATTCCCGGTGTGGTACCTCAAAGTTCCTAATCATAGATTCTGAAGTTCTCATGTTACCTCCCTCAAACCAAGCCCTAGTTTATCTAGATCATGAGAAGTCCAGTATTACTTGGACTCAGCATTGATGGTGGTTGATAAGGAAGGTGATGTAAAGATTGATGTGAGGGGAGATACCGGGTGAGTTAGTTTGTATTTCCTCCTAGCCCAGTTCCAAACTCTCAGTGTAAACTTAGTTATGGGATTCTTTATTCTAGAGTAAAACGCGCTTGCACCTGGAGCCCAAAGTATAATACCCCACGTAAGCGGGGCCATCTGCAACTCCTCAACAAAGACCCAGTTATGGTTGAAGTGGAATGGAGTCAGCTAGGGGGATAGAGGCAAGTTGGGCTACTCTGAAGTAATTCAGGAAATTAGGACAAGACAGACCCCCCCTTGGATTTATGTACATACATTGTTTTTCTCGCTATCTTAGGGGGTCTATTTCTCCATATGAACTTAAACACTTGGGTCTGGAAGCGGGCCAATTCTGTAATTTTTTATCTGGATTGGCAGCGTCCTGGCAAGATAGAGCAGCCTCAGCAATATGTTCATTTTAACCGTGGCTACTCTGCCCGTCCATGAGATATGCCGTTTAGTCCAGTTTTCCAGGTCTCTCCGCAGAGCCCTGTAGAGAGATGGGTAGTTGGCTTTGTACATATCAGTTAATGAGTTGGTCAAATTGATCCCTAGATATTTAATGTGTGAGGGGGGGTATAAAAATGTATGATTTCCCTTCAGGTGATTCAGGGTTTCTAAAGGGATGCCAACACTTAAAGCTTCTGTCTTGTCTTGATTTAGATTCAGGCCTGACAAGTTGCTATAGTCTCCTATCGTGTCCATCAGGGCGCCTACAGAGGAGCTAGGGTTTGAGAGGGTGCAGAGAAGGTCGTCAGCAAACAAAGAACACTTTAGATGCTGGTGTCCCACCCGCACCCCCTCTATGGAGGAGTTAGCTCTAATCGCTTGAGACAAAGGCTCAATGGCCAGAGCAAAGAGAAGCGGAGACAGTGGGCAACCCTGTCTTGTACCTCTCTCGATTTTAATGCTGGCCGTATGGGAACTGGGCAATTTTAGTGTGGCCCTGGGAAGTGTATAATATGAACGCAACAGGTTGAGGAAGTTTCCTCTGAACCCAAACTTTGCCAATGTGGCGAATAGGAAGGGCCACTCCAGGGTATCAAACGCCTTTTCGATGTCCAATGCGAGCAGGCACACAGGGAGACCTCTAGACCTAGCCAAGTGAATGACATTTAGAGTCCTCCTAATGTTGTCACTAGTCTGCCTGTTTGGAATAAAGCCTGATTGGTCCTTATGAATTAAGGAGGGTAGGAAGATCGAGATCCTCTGGGAGAAAATTTTGGCCAGCAGTTTGACGTCGCCATTAAGAAGCGAGATTGGTCTATAATTTTTAGCTTCCTTTGGATCTCGACATTCCTTGGGGAAGAGCGTCAAGTCGGCATGGTTCAGCTCTGGGGGAGTTGTCTCTCCTCTCAGAATTGAATTGAATAGACTACAGAAATGGGGGGCTAGAATTTCTGAGAACTTTTTGTAGTAGATGTTAGTGAACCCGTCCGGGCCGGGGGACTTCCCTAGCTTCAGTTCTTTAATGGCGTCTAGAATTTCCTTAACCGTTACATCTTTATTTAAGTTTTGTAAGTCTAGGGGTGAAATCTGGGGTAAATCAAGGGAGTTTAGGTAGGATTGAATAACATTCTCTGAGGCCAAATTCTGAGTGGAGTAAATGTTTTGATAGAAGTCCCTAAAGACCTTCTGAATTTCGTTTTGGCTGTAGGTGAGATCGCCCTTCCTATTTCTGATTTGGGATACCCTGGCTTGAGCATATTTAGCTTTTAAACTCCTTGCTAGTAGCTTATCAGGTTTATTTGCCTTGGCATAAAACAAGTGTTGAGTCCTCCTTAATGCCTTGTCCGTTTTTATGGTCAGTATATTATCCAACTCTAGCCTGGTTTTATCTATCTGTTTTCTTAAAGCTATCGAGGGAGAAAGCTGATGTTGCCGCTCTAACTGAGTTAGTTTCCCCCGTTAGCTCCTTTTCTTTTAACCTGTTTTGTTTTCTGTGTTGGGAGGCTAGCTTGATGAACACCCCCCTTATGTAGGCTTTATGGGCCATCCAGACCCATCCCGCCCCTGTATCCCGGCCCGCATTGGACTCGAAAAATTCTGCTAACTCCCTCTCAGTTTGCTCCTGGAATCTGGGTTGTGATACTTAAGTATTCACTAAGTCTCCAGGTATAGGGCATCCGAAATTGAGCTCCCAGGTCCACCTCTAGTATGACCGCCGCGTGATCCGACCATGTACACAGAACTATAGTCGCTTTGTTTGAGCTGTCTAGAAGCGAATTGCTTATGTATATTGTGTCTATACGAGAATAAGTCCCGTGGGTGGGGGAGTAAAAAGTATATTCCCTCCCTCTCGGGTGCAGACCTCTCCAGGCGTCAACCAGGTCTAAGGAGTGTAGGAGTTTTAAGATATGCCTGTTTTTTTTGGAGAAGCGATCTTGTTGTGGAGTTTTAGATTTATCTGCCACTGGGTCTAATACCAAATTAAAGTCCCCTCCTATAATTAATTTACCCCATTCTCCCCCCTCCAGAACCCTCAAGAATCTGGTCAGGGTCTTATGTGGCGCTGTCGTAGGTGCATAGAAGGAGGCCAGTGACACTGGAGTACCCAAAATCGTCCCCTTTAAAATGATGTAGTAGCCCTCTCGGTCCACTATCTTAGTTGTTAATTGAAATTGGAGGCTCTTATAGAGCAATATCGCCACTCCTTCTTTTTTGGAGACCTGGGTAGAGTAGAAGAAATGAGGATAATTTTTGTCGAGGTAGGTTGGGGCTTTATTCCTGGCGAAGTGTGTCTCCTGTAAGAAGATCACCATGGGGTTAAGGGTCTTATAATATAGGAAAGCCTTCCTTCGCTTGAAGGGGGAGTTGAAACAGTTTACATTGTGTGTGAGTATTGTCATAGGTGTGGTCATGGGTAAACTGGAGGTGTATATATCTGATTCATTAGTGTAGCCTTACCCTTCCGGAGGAACGCTGAGGAGGGAGTGCAGAACGGATTTCCCCCTCTGAGGAACAGGAGTGGTTGAGCCCGGCCAAGAAGAGGTCTAGTATGATTAGCTCTGTGGGGGGAAAAGAGGCATGAGAATGAGTAGTTCAGAGGTGTTCCCAAGAGGTCTAAGGGAGGAAAGATAGCACCAAACAAATCTGATAATGTCTCTGAACTATTTGAACCCAACTCAATAGGCCTAAAAGAGATCCGTTCCAATAGTACCAGGGTTCCTCCACTCTCTGAAGCCGGGCAGCTTGGCCCACTGTCCAGCAGACAGGCCGCCGCCTCTGCCCAGCTATGTAGAGTGAACCCTGGTTTGGTTCAAATTCCCTTAAACAGCCAGAGAGAAAGAGATGGCAAGTATGTGGAAGCACTAGGTGACAGGTTTCAGTTAGGCAGCAGTGGGGAGTACAAGGGCAAGTGAGCACATGCTGATAAGTGGCAGGGAGAAGAGCAGCAATGAAAAGAACACAGAGGAAAGAGAGTACAGTTGTTACCAAGAGGTCTTGCTGTCCTAGGACTACCCGCCCTGTCTTAAGCATTCTACACTCTTAGAACACTAACTGCCTCTGTTCCAATTCCCGCCGGCAAGGACAGGTGAGAGTAATCTAGAGAAGCATTAAGGAAACAGTATAAAGCCAGAGCCATGGATAGCTGATTTAAACATTAATAACAGAATTTTTTATCTTAACTAAAAGCAGAGTAAACATTTAGACCTGGTCCAGTGAAGGAAGGTCCTGACAGACTGACTATACTGTCTTCAATGTGCAATAAAACTTATAACTTTAACAGTCTGCTAAAACCTGCTAAAAAGGGAGGGAAAGCAAAACATGGGTTAGTAACAGTTCAAAAGTCTTTGGTTGACGTGGCCCCGCTTGGGGTCCCAAGCTCTTTTGAGGTCCTATGTAAAAAAGTAAGAAAAATAAAAAGTCATGAGAAAAGGCTGGGTCTGTTCCAAGCGACTTCCATGTTGCTCTCCACCAGGGAATATTGGTATGGTGTTTTTAGACAGCCCTTGTAAATCCTGTGGATGCCGAGAGTAGTCTTTGGTAGCCTGGTGCCCTTTCAAGTGGTCTAGCCTGTTTGATAGTCTCTGAAGGTGGCATTAACTGAGCTATTGCATTTGCGAGTCCATGATCTGAGTGGGTCGCCCATGAGCGATTTTTGGGGTTCGGTCTGTAGGCCTCTTTTGCCTGGTCATTTCAGACCATTGTCTTTTTGGAAGAGATAGAGCTGCTGATGCGGATGTTGTCGAGGTCGGATCCCCCCCAGTAAGATCCAGACTCTTTAGCAGTTCTTGGCATTCGTCTAGAGAGTGTGTTGTATACTGGGTGCTTCCCACTGAGAAAATAAGGGCAAATGGGAATCCCCAACGGTACCTGATGCCGTGGTGGAGAAGGACTTCCAGGGCAGGCCTCATCAGCCTCCGTTTTTGTAGTGTGGAAGGGGAGAGATCCGCAAAAAAATGAAGTTTGGCCCCGTCTGGGCCTGTGATCAAAGTCTTTTTGCGGGTAGTTGCCAGGATCAGGTCCCTGGATTGTTGGCGTAGAAGCCTGACAATGATGTCTTTAGGTAGGTCCAGGTTACGACTTCCCCCAAGGGCTCTATGCGCACGTTCAACTTCCCATTCATGGTCTGGGTGACCTGAGAGGATCTCATTGATCGTGGCCTTAAGGTAGCGAGGGAGGACGACTATTGCCATAGGAACACCACTGATCCTCAGGTTGAATTGTCTGGATCTATTCTCCAAATCTTCCAGTTTATCCTCTATGCCAGAGATACGGGAGGTGTTATCAGCGATGTTGGCCCTGTCTCTCTCCTGGGCCTCTACCACCTGGTCAACGGTATCCTCGAGTTGATGGGTCCTATGGCCAATCTCATGTATGTCTTTCTGCAAAGATGTGACCGCCCTATCAATGTGAGAGGCCAGGAGTGCCTCGATTCTTGCCATTGAATTGCTGTTGATGGAAACTTCAGGCTGTGGGGCCACCTCCAGGGAATCCAAGTCTGAGGTGTCAGATAGCTCCGAGACAGGATCCTTCATCAGTGCCGCCTGTGTTTCTGAGGCCTTGAAATGTTTGTAATTTTTTTTTGATGTTAATGATTTTTTGTTTTTCACCATTTTTATGGTGCTGCTTCTTCCCGGGGTAGCCGTTGAGTGTCCAGACATCGGATGGAATCCACTGGGGGGGTCAATCCGTATTAGCTTTTTCCTCTTGAGTATTTAGGTCCGTTGTGATCTGTCTTGTCTGCTCGTATCTAGTTTCTGTAGTGGTGTCTTGGCATCTCTCAGTCCCTGCCGGCGGGAACTGTGCATAGTCACTTCAACTACATCTCCTTAAGCTGGTATGCTCCGCAATACTGTGCCCCCAACAGATCTGGGTTGTGTATTTATCAAAGTCCCACCAGGTGTAGTCAGTGCACACTTTTTAGTGGGGGCGTTGATATGAGTTTTAAGCTGCACTCCATTTTGCCTTTTCTCTGTGATTTGCACTATATTTATCTTTACTACAAATTCTTTCTAAAAAGAAGACCAAGTGGGATAACTTCTAAAATCAACTTAAGGAGCAGTCCTATCCAGATAAGGGTCTCATTGCTAACTTCATATTGGGTAAAGTATAGATGTGTCCCACTATCACTGTTTATAATAGATTTGAAAAAGTTAAGATCCATTCTTTCTGTTGAGATTGATAGGGTGGGTCCACCCTATAATAAGCTATTGGGGGTCATTTGTCCAGATATAAGCCCCAATCTGTCATTGTTTTCTCCTTGGTCCATTCTATCAAAAATAGACTGATTGTTTTGATAAATTAAGTTTAATCAATTCTGTTATAAAACTAATTATTAAATACTGTAATACCTATATGTTAAAGTTATTTAGTTTGCCATAAACATACATTACAACCCAAGTAGTTTTATTTACTACTGGATATTTCTATACTCTGGCTGCCATGTAGACTTTGATACCTGATTTTGCTATTTACTGTTTTCATACAGTAACATGCTATATCACTGAATATTAATACCAAATATATTCTATGGAATAGACATCTGATTGTTTATCAAAGTTTGATAAGATTTTATACACTTCTTATTGATTTCTAAAATGATCTAACAGAATATAGAATGTTTTAAAAATGGTTGTTATCCAATCATTTAAAAGGATTGTATACTCTTCTCACTGATTTTATTGTGATCTGAAAATAGTTTGTTTTCACAAGCTTAAATACATCCAATTGTTTATTCTTGGTTTTGCTATTGATTCAATAAACCTCTGTTTGGCATAAAGGGATGATTGAACTCAATAAAATATATTGATCCATACATTGTAATATTTTTGTCATATCCGAATTGCATAACACTATTGACAAGAAAGTAGTCAAATCTGTGACCTCTAGTAACCAATTGCAGATGTTGTAACAGTGATTACCTGTATCAAAAGCAGCAGAAAGGTCCAGGAGGATAAATAGGGAATAGTGTCTTTTTGCTTTGGCTGCCAACAGGTTTGATACTTTTAAAAGTGCAGTCTCAGTAGAGTGTTGTGACTGAAAACCATATTGCTGAGGATCAGAAATCATGATAGAGAGAGGCACAGTACTGAAAGGAATAGTTAAAAGCACAGAGTGGTGTGATATACAGTAAAGAGAGCAAGGGATATATATAAGGGGTTATATACTGTATAGAATACCCTTTTGCAATAATAATAATACTAAAATGCAATATAAGGAGAAGCACAGTATAGGGTCTGGAGGAGGGATGGTTCCATATAGAATAGATGAGATGGCGTTTGTTACTTTTTTATTGTGTCTATGTTCTCTGTATAAATAGCAATATTTATATGTTGATAATTGCAAAATGGCATAATGGTTTTCTTATTGACTGGATTTAGTAAGACATCTTTATAATGTGGTGAATGAGAAACAGTCAGTTATTTGTAGCTTACAGTATTGTTAACTTTTATTTATAAAGCTCAAACATTTTACATAGCATTTTATAAGGAGGAGCACAAGGAAAATACGAGAACATAAATATAAATACATATACTAGCACAGGACCCTGCTCACAAGAGCTTACAGTCTAGACTACAAGATAATTAAAAACTATGCGTACAAGTGTTTAAGGTGATAGCTATGTGGTAGGAGAGATATATTAATACCAGAAGCAGGGAGGACCAAGGCTAATCTCCACAATAATCAGTTAGGTACCTCTATGATGAGGGGAGTGGTGTATTCTGAGTGTCTGACTCCCATTGAATAGGCAGGAGCTTTTCCCTTGTGACCTGTCACCTTCTCTGGGCTGTAGGCCCCAGGTCCTGGTATAGTTACATCCACCTTAGCCTTTGGGTGTCTTCCCAGCATGGAGTAGGCTGGCCCCCTCCTCATGTAGGCACTGGGCTCAGTGTGCTTATAGTGTGCTGGACCAGGGGTCCGACCCAAATCCTCTGCATGGCCTCCATGCCTGGTCCTCCCTGATAGGCTGTATGCTGGTGCTGAGACCATCCCAGTAACGTGTGGGCCCAGCACAGGAGGCAGTGAGTACTTGTTGGCTGCTGGAACCTGATCCACTGTGCGGTACCTTGTTCGAGACCCCATGGAGAAGGATGGAGGTCTGTGCTGTGTGGGGAGAGGGCATCTCTCCGGGCTGTAAACACCGGGGCCAGGAGCCACTGTTTTCTTTTCTGTGAAACACAAAACACAGTTAAGCAATAAATAGACAAGAACAGAATTTCATACACAGCATTGCGAGACATGTAAATCTGCCACTGCAGTGCAGTAAAACTATTCTGTGGTTGTTCATAGATGAATGTACTGACTCAAGTATGCATGAAGCTGGAATCCTCTGGAATGTGCTCTGACAAAACCTAATTCTTTGTAAAATGCCAAACTCATTAATATGTGCATGAAATGTGTAGCCTAAAATTAACATGCAGCAGTTTAGTTTAATGCCAAGAGGTCAAGTTAGTTTAATGTCAAGTGAAGAAAATGTCTTTGGAACAGATAACAAAAAAATCAAGGTCAACTGAATGTCTGTAAAAAACATAACCCCTTCACACAAATGTCCAATTTAATTTAATGTAATCCATGTGTACTAAATGCAAATGTATTCTTTATGCTTTAGCCTAAATTGTCCAGACTCCATTAGGCAGCAATACACGTGCTCCCCACGTTCATATCTCATACCCATTTCCACTCTCTTTTTATTCTCTTTCCCCTCATTTTTCTTTTCAAATTTTACTTTATGTCAATCCTTTAGCTCTTTTCCCCTTACAAGAGAAGTTCTCTGTCCTTAGAAAATGGAGATGATTTGCAATTTCAATATATTCTAAATCAATACAGTATTGAGAAAATAAGTCAAATTATCATTCACTAACTATTATTGCCCGCTTTTCGAAGAATGTCTTTGATAGATTACAACCTGCTTTTGCCATTGGCATCTCGACAAAAGATACACGTTGAAAATGTATTTAGTTTGCAGTTGGGTCTCAGTTTTATGCAAAGCATTTATGTGGTACCGATGCTACAGGTCTCCTCATAGGGTGGTTGGTTAGGTGGGTGAATAGGTTACCCATAAATAGGCTTACCTAAGCTAGCAGTCAGCTATACAATTTAAACCCCTTTAAGACTCTACTGTCTATCTGACTGTATACAGATCTAAAACTCAATGCTCACAGAATACCACGGACAGATATGCATGTCCCCTTAACGCCAAACTACGTTTCTTAAACCTTTCACAACTTGCTTGTGGCATTTTTAATTAAAAATAACTGATTCACCATTTCCAGAAGTACATAAAATGTACATAATCAATCTATTTAATTGCAGTGTGTCGCATTAAACAGGCAAACACAGAGAAAAGGCAACAGGAGTATTACTTCAGACAGCAAGATGGACATCACTCTGCACCTGGCATATGTGAGCTCTGCTCTCTCTCAGATTCTCATGCAATCTCACACACAATCTTTCATGTCACAAACCATTATGTGCCAGTCAGACTGTGTAAAGTATTCTCTTGCATTGGGCCTCTGGGCTGAGGAATTCACTGTACTGGTGGTACCATGTTCATCTCTGGGAATATTCACTGTACTGTAGAGGTGGTTGTTTTACTGTAGTGTAATACAGGTGTGTTGTCCATAAGGTCACAGAGAGTCGGACACTACTGAGCGATGCCATTTACATTCACAATACTGGGTGAATTATATTTGCAGTTATATTCATGTTAAACATCCCTGATATTTATTTACCTGTATTGTTTTATAAACAGTTTTGTGGTAATTCAAGGTATACTATGTAACCTGGTATAATCATATTATTGTTTGCAAAAGCAGACCTAAAATGTGCTTTGTGGAGCCAACACAATGCTTTAAATGTTTTTTTGGGACAAGCACAAACAACCAGCTTACTAAATCACATATATATTTGTCGTACTTACGAATGATGATCACGAATGTTAAACGTTACGGGCTTGCGGCGCTCATTTCAGGTCTCGCAATGAGCGCCAAAGGTGCTTATCGCAAGGCCTGAAAGTTACAGATTTGCCGAGGGCTGCCGAAGGCGCTAATCACAAGGCCTGTACGTGACTGGCTTGGGGGGGGGAGAGGTTAAAAACATCTAATGAGTTACAGGCTTAAAAAAAATTACGGATTTAAGGGCAGCCATCTTTTTCAAGCCGTAACTTGGAAGCCGTCGGAAGCCCCCAAAAGACACCAATTAATTAAAAAATTTACTTACAAGGTTGCTAGCTAATTTGATATTTAATTAATTTTTTGGGGTTCAGAAAACGTCTAAGCGAGGGAAAAAATGGCGGCCGTAAAGCCGTAACTTTTTTTTCACGCCCGCCAAAGGTGCTCATTGCGAGGCCTGAAAGTTGCAAATTGGCCAACGCCTGCAATGACCGAGGCACGTAAAGTAGAGGGGGGAGTGGCTCGCAATGAGCGCTGAGGCCCACAATAAGTGCCAAAGGCGCTCATCACGAGGCCTGCAAGTTAGAGGGGAGAAACCTTGCATGGTGTGGCAAACAGCATTGCCAGGCTTCAAATTCTATTGCCCGTCATTTCTGACGGGCAAGTCGCTAGACGTCACATATTTTGCAACAGCTCTGAGGAATCAGGTAAGTCTAATCTAGTGATGTTAATTATGCGACCAAGTAATAGTGTTTAATGGCACTGTTCAATTACATTTTGTTAATGTTACTGTTGTATTTTCCCTATGCTGTATTCTGTACAAAACATAGATCTTCTGGTTAAGGCATAAGTAGTAGAACTAAGTTCTTTCCCTGGATGCTCTGCTTGTGGCTGTCTGATCGGATGAAAAGCTACCCAAATTCTGCTCCTTTGATCCAGATCATTAGGTGTGGAAAGCTTTTATCGATGGATATGCACATACTTGCAAGCAAATGCAAGCACATTTTCTCTCAAGTACGAACTTGAAATTTCATACATGCATACACTTTCATACATGCACGCATAAACTCTCACTCATGTTTCTGAACATGCATGCTTTCTTAAACACTCACATACACATAGATCCATTCACTCTCTTACCTTTGATTTTGAACGTTTTCACTCACTCGCTTTGCCATGCACATATTTTCTCACACACCTACTGTCAATAACAAAGACTTGCACAAATATACACTCATTCTCATGTATTTGCATGCACATTGTCTCACACACATTCATGCACTCTCTAAGCTATGCACGTGCCCTCGCATGTCCACGCTCATGAAAACACTTTCACATACATACATTTTCATGTATGTGCTTGGACTCGCTCATGTATTCTCATACTCACTCCTGTACGCTCACACTCTATAAAACCTCAATCTATATACTGTACTGTATGTTTGTCTACGTGTGAATGAATGTGTTTCTGAATCAACCTCAATATGTGTCCCAGGATCATGTAGGAAAGATGAAATTGGTTAAACATGAGAGCTACTAAAAAGGTCCAACCATTAGCTTACACTTTATTTTAATGAATGGCAATTATGCTATTAAATAATAGCATGTGCAGATGTAATCATAGGCATACTTATATATAGTTAAAGGACAATTCTGGTCCTAGATTTACAGTACATGATGATTATTCAGAGAACTAAACTTGATAATGAGCCCATGTTTTCAAAAAGTAAAACATATATTATTCTTTCAGTGGGCATCCACAATCATTGTAGCTACCTGATTTTGCTGATTTACCAACAGGGAATGACCTTATAAATTCATAAGATTTCATTGTTTTTTTCTTTTGAATTCACTGGCACTAAGGTATGCTTCATTTCAATTAAACCAACTTAATGTTTCTCCATATGTACGGTAAAAAAAATACACATAGATGCAGATAAAAGAAAATGGTGACTCCTTCTACAAAATAATTGTGTAAGGGTTCTAGATTCGACTAGGTATGTAATATACCTATGTATGTATTTATTTACTTGTATGTACCTGGTTTTATTAAGAATCCATTAAAAGTTTATTATAACAATCATAACACTCTGCTCTCTTTGTAAATCTTTGATGCCCAAACAAAATAAGAGATGGTGGGAATGGTCAGAGGCCGGAGGAGATGGAACTGGACAGGTAATGGACTTTAAAATGATTGTACTGTGAAAATCTAAAATAGGAATTTCAGGAACGGTTAACTCAATCTCATTCTCTAGCTTACTTTTTTACTTTAGTCAAACTTCCACATTTAATATAAAAGTTTTGAATTTTTATTTGAGCTGAATAGGAGCTATATTTCTTAAATAAGCTATTTTTAGCTTTAGGTGTATATCACACCGTGTTCTTTCAAAATTGTCATTTATTGTTGTTGTTATCCTTAAAAAAAGTGAAAATATGGAAGTAACGTAATGTGTAATTATATAATATTGGCTAATTAAAAAAAAAAAAAAAAAAAAAAGCTTCTTATAGACAGACCCATAAAGGAAATATTTCCATGATTGGTTTTAGCCAGGGAAACAGTGCTTTTAATGTCTTCTTAATAAAATTAAGTACATACATGGTCAAGTCACATTATTATGATCAGCTAATATCATAAATAACTGCCTTATGCAGCATGGACCACAGCTAGATGGTGTGATAGTGAGTCAATAAGATGCTGGACGGCGTGGTAGTCAATGCTGTATGGTTGGCAAGGGTATCAGGAGCCATGGAGTCTGCAGTGCATCCAACAGCTGCTGAAGAGTGCATGGTGGAGTATCCATATGCTGAACATGGAGATTGAGGTTCTCACACAGGTCCTCGATGGGGTTCGATCCAGGGAATATGGAGGCCAGTGAAGTACTTGGAAGTCTTCACTGTGCTCCTCCAATCACTCCTGGACAATTCTAGCCGTATGACATGTTGCATGGTCCTGCTAGAAGATCCCAATCAGTTGAAAATGTCTTCCAGAGGTATGAGTGGACCTAGAAAATGCCAACAAAACATTTCCCAGACCATAATGCTGCCGCCATCAGCTTGTGTTCTTCATATTATGGATGAAGAGTGTTTGTTCTCGGAGGTTTTTGGTGACTCATCAGAGAAGGCAACCTTTGGTGATCAGAAGAGGTCCAATTTTGGTACTGTTGTGCAAACTGAAGCCATTTCTGATGATGAATCCCTCGTCAGCATGGTTGCAGTGACCAGCTGTTTGCTTCGGAGCCCCATACGCAACAAGGTTCATTATACTGTCATTTTAGAAACACATCTGGTAGCCCCCTGGTTTGTTTGGACAGTGAGTTGCTTAACTGTAGAGTGTCAGTTGGCCCTCACACAACTTTGCAGCCGAAGTTCACCTCTGACATCAATGGCACGTAATGCTCCACAGTTTCCATGCCATATATTCGCAATCCTGCAGTTTGTCCAGTCACGGTACACTTTAACCACAGCAGAACGCGAACAGTTCACAAATTGCGCTGTTTCAGAAATAGTCACCCTTGGCCCGAAAGCCAGTGATTATCCCCTTTTCAAAGTCGGATAAATTGCACGTTTTTACCTATGACAGCCATGGTTGATATGTTTGCAGAACGCCTGCATGTCACCTTACATACCCACCAAGCCAGCTCATGGCATGTGCCGTATTTCATTGGCTACAAGCTGCTGAAGTCAAAAGTAGTCATAATAATGTGACTCGACCCTGTAAAAGTAAATAAATATAGGTATATTACATACCTAGTAAAATCCAAATACCTTCCATTTCCCTTTAATAAATTAAAAAAACATGATTTATTTTACTTTCTAAAAGCATTTTGCCAGTTATCAAGTTTCATTCTTACAAAAAACCATAATGAAAATATGTGCAATGGTCAGAATAATATGACTTCTCCCTGGTTCTGCTCCAGTTACATTTTCTGGACCTGTTAAATATCACTGGGTGTGTGGGGATAGTTGTGGGATTTAGACCTCTTGTGGACAAAATCTGAATTACAAGAGCTTAAAGTACAGGACACTGATGTACAAGAGAGTGAACAGCTCTGGGACTGTCACTGTTTAATAGTTTCCTTTTACCTGCAATTCTTCCTCTGGCCAGCATGGAATAAGCAGGACCAGCACTGCGGCCAAAGCGGGTCACACTGGGGTCCACATAATATCTAGGTCCAGGGCTCGAGTCATTCAACTGGGCTGAAGAGAAAGACCAGAAAAAAGAAGGAGCATCAGCATGAGAATAGATGAGGGAAGTGACAGTAAGGAGTGCAGTGATAGAGGAGATCACAGCAGAGTGATGAAGGAGAGGGGAGGGCCGTGACAGAAAGAAGTGCAGTGATAGAGGAGATGACAGCAGAGTGATGAAGGAGAGGGGAGGGCAGTGACAGTAAGGAGTGCAGTGATAGAGGAGATGACAGCAGAGTGATGAAGGAGAGGGGAGGGCAGTGACAGTAAGGAGTGCAGTGATAGAGGAGAGGACAGCAGAGTGATGAAGGAGAGGGGAGGGCAGTGACAGTAAGGAGTGCAGTGATAGAGGAGATGACAGCAGAGTGATGAAGGAGAGGGGAGGGCAGTGACAGTAAGGAGTGCAGTGATAGAGGAGAGGACAGCAGAGTGATGAAGGAGAGGGGAGGGCAGTGACAGTAAGGAGTACAGTGATAGAGGAGATGACAGCAGAGTGATGAAGGAGAGGGGAGGGCAGTGACAGAAAGGAGTGCAGTGATAGAGGAGAGGACAGCAGAGTGATGAAGGAGAGGGGAGGGCAGTGACAGTAAGGAGTACAGTGATAGAGGAGATGACAGCAGAGAGATGAAGGAGAGGGGAGGGCAGTGACAGTAAGGAGTGCAGTGATAGAGGAGAGGACAGCAGAGTGATGAAGGAGAGGGGAGGGCCGTGAGAGAAAGGAGTGCAGTGATAGAGGAGATGACAGCAGAGTGATGAAGGAGAGGGGAGGGCAGTGACAGTAAGGAGTGCAGTGATAGAGGAGATGACAGCAGAGTGATGAAGGAGAGGGGAGGGCAGTGACAGTAAGGAGTGCAGTGATAGAGGAGAGGACAGCAGAGTGATGAAGGAGAGGGGAGGGCAGTGACAGTAAGAAGTGCAGTGATAGAGGAGATGACAGCAGAGTGATGAAGGAGAGGGGAGGGCAGTGACAGTAAGGAGTGCAGTGATAGAGGAGAGGACAGCAGAGTGATGAAGGAGAGGGGAGGGCAGTGACAGTAAGGAGTGTAGTGATAGAGGAGATGACAGCAGAGTGATGAAGGAGAGGGGAGGGCAGTGACAGTAAGGAGTGCAGTGATAGAGGAGAGGACAGCAGAGTGATGAAGGAGAGGGGAGGGCAGTGACAGTAAGGAGTGCAGTGATAGAGGAGAGGACAGCAGAGTGATGAAGGAGAGGGGAGGGCAGTGACAGAAAGGAGTACAGTGATAGAGAAGAGGACAGCAGAGTGATGAAGGAGAGGGAAGGGCAGTGACAGAAAGAAGTGCAGTGATAGAGGAGAGGACAGCAGAGTGATGAAGGAGAGGGGAGGGCCGTGACAGAAAGAAGTGCAGTGATAGAGGAGAGGACAGCAGAGTGATGAAGGAGAGGGGAGGGCCGTGACAGAAAGAAGTGCAGTGATAGAGGAGAGGACAGCAGAGTGATGAAGGAGAGGAGAGGGCCGTGACAGAAAGAAGTGCAGTGATAGAGGAGAGGACAGCAGAGTGATGAAGGAGAGGAGAGGGCCGTGACAGAAAGAAGTGCAGTGATAGAAGAGAGGACAGCAGAGTGATGAAGGAGAGGAGAGGGCCGTGACAGAAAGGAGTGCAGTGATAGAGGAGAGGACAGCAGAGTGACGAAGGAGAGGGCCGTGACAGAAGGTAGTGCAGTGATAGAGGAGAGGACAGCAGAGTGATGAAGGAGAGGGGAGGACAGTGACAGAAAGAAGTGCAGTGATAGAGGAGATGACAGCAGAGTGATGAAGGAGAGGGGAGGGCAGTGACAGTAAGGAGTGCAGTGATAGAGGAGAGGACAGCAGAGTGATGAAGGAGAGGGGACGGCAGTGACAGAAAGAAGTGCAGTGATAGAGGAGAGGACAGCAGAGTGATGAAGGAGAGGAGAGGGCCGTGACAGAAAGAAGTGCAGTGATAGAGGAGAGGACAGCAGAGTGATGAAGGAGAGGAGAGGGCCGTGACAGAAAGAAGTGCAGTGATAGAGGAGAGGACAGCAGAGTGATGAAGAAGAGGGGAGGGCAGTGACAGTAAGGAGTGCAGTGATAGAGGAGAGGACAGCAGAGTGATGAAGGAGAGGAGAGGGCCGTGACAGAAAGTAGTGCAGTGATAGAGGAGATGACAGCAGAGTGATGAAGGAGAGGGGAGGGCAGTGACAGTAAGGAGTACAGTGATAGAGGAGAGGACAGCAGAGTGATGAAGGAGAGGGGACGGCAGTGACAGAAAGAAGTGCAGTGATAGAGGAGAGGACAGCAGAGTGATGAAGGAGAGGGGAGGGCAGTGACAGTAAGGAGTGCAGTGATAGAGGAGAGGACAGCAGAGTGATGAAGGAGAGGGGACGGCAGTGACAGAAAGAAGTGCAGTGATAGAGGAGAGGACAGCAGAGTGATGAAGGAGAGGAGAGGGCCGTGACAGAAAGAAGTGCAGTGATAGAGGAGAGGACAGCAGAGTGATGAAGGAGAGGGCCGTGACAGAAAGAAGTGCAATGATAGAGGAGAGGACAGCAGAGTGATGAAGAAGAGGGGAGGGCAGTGACAGTAAGGAGTGCAGTGATAGAGGAGAGGACAGTAGAGTGATGAAGGAGAGGGGAGGGCCGTGACAGAAAGAAGTGCAGTGATAGAGGAGAGGACAGCAGAGTGATGAAGGAGAGGGAAGGGCAGTGACAGAAAGAAGTGCAGTGATAGAGGAGAGGACAGCAGAGTGATGAAGGAGAGGGGAGGGCCGTGACAGAAAGAAGTGCAGTGATAGAGGAGAGGACAGCAGAGTGATGAAGGAGAGGGGAGGGCCGTGACAGAAAGAAGTGCAGTGATAGAGGAGAGGACAGCAGAGTGATGAAGGAGAGGGGAGGGCCGTGACAGAAAGAAGTGCAGTGATAGAGGAGAGGACAGCAGAGTGATGAAGGAGAGGGGAGGGCAGTGACAGTAAGGAGTGCAGTGATAGAGGAGAGGACAGCAGAGTGATGAAGGAGAGGGGACGGCAGTGACAGAAAGAAGTGCAGTGATAGAGGAGAGGACAGCAGAGTGATGAAGGAGAGGAGAGGGCCGTGACAGAAAGAAGTGCAGTGATAGAGGAGAGGACAGCAGAGTGATGAAGGAGAGGAGAGGGCCGTGACAGAAAGAAGTGCAGTGATAGAGGAGAGGACAGCAGAGTGATGAAGAAGAGGGGAGGGCAGTGACAGTAAGGAGTGCAGTGATAGAGGAGAGGACAGTAGAGTGATGAAGGAGAGGGGAGGGCCGTGACAGAAAGAAGTGCAGTGATAGAGGAGAGGACAGCAGAGTGATGAAGGAGAGGGGAGGGCAGTGACAGTAAGGAGTGCAGTGATAGAGGAGAGGACAGCAGAGTGATGAAGGAGAGGGGAGGGCTGTGACAGAAAAAAGTGCAGTGATAGAGGAGAGGACAGCAGAGTGATGAAGGAGAGGAGAGGGCCGTGACAGAAAGGAGTGCAGTGATAGAGGAGAGGACAGCAAAGTGATGAAGGAGAGGGGAGGGCAGTGACAGAAAGGAGGAGTACAGTGATAGAGGAGAGGACAGCAGAGTGATGAAGGAGAGGGGAGGGCCGTGAGAGAAAGGAGTGCAGTGATAGAGGAGAGGACAGCAGAGTGATGAAGGAGAGGAGAGGGCCGTGACAGAAAGGAGTGCAGTGATAGAGGAGAGGACAGCAGAGTGATGAAGGAGAGGGGAGGGCAGTGACAGTAAGGAGTGCAGTGATAGAGGAGAGGACAGCAGAGTGATGAAGGAGAGTGGAGGGCCTTGACAGAAAGAAGTGCAGTGATAGAGGAGAGGACAGCAGAGTGATGAAGGAGAGGGAAGGACAGTGACAGAAAGGAGTGCAGTGATAGAGGAGAGGACAGCAGAGTGATGAATGAGAGGGGAGGGCCGTGAGAGAAAGGAGTGCAGTGATAGAGGAGAGGACAGCAGAGTGATGAAGGAGAGGGAAGGACAGTGACAGTAAGGAGTGCAGTGATAGAGGAGAGAACAGCAGAGTGATGAAGGAGAGGGAAGGACAGTGACAGTAAGGAGTGCAGTGATAGAGGAGAGAACAGCAGAGTGATGAAGGAGAGGGGAGGGCAGTGAAAGAAAGGAGTGCAGTGATAGAGGAGAGGTCAGCAGAGTGATGAAGGAGAGGGGAGGGCAGTGAAAGAAAGGAGTGCAGTGATAGAGGAGAGGCAGTTGAGTGATGAAGGAGAGGGAAGGGCAGTGAAAGAAAGGAGTGCAGTGATAGTGGAGAGGACAGCAGAGTGATGAAGGAGAGGGGAGGGCCGTGAGAGAAAGGAGTGCAGTTATAGAGGAGAGGACAGCAGAGTGATGAAGGAGAGGGGAGGGCAGTGACAGAGAGGAGTGCAGTGATAGAGGAGAGCACAGCAGAGTGATGAAGGAGAGGGGAGGGCCGTGAGAGAAAGGAGTGCAGTGATAGAGGAGAGGACAGCAGAGTGATGAAGGAGAGGGGAGGGCCGTGACAGAAAGGAGTGCAGTGATAGAGGAGAGGACAGCAGAGTGATGAAGGAGAGGGGAGGGCCGTGACAGAAAGGAGTGCAGTGATAGAGAAGAGGACAGCAGAGTGATGAAGGAGAGGGAAGGGCAGTGACAGAAAGGAGTGCAGTGTTAGAGGAGAGGACAGCAGAGTGATGAAGGAGAGGGGAGGGCAGTGAGAGAAAGGAGTGCAGTGATAGAGGAGAGGACAGCAGAGTGATGAAGGAGAGGGGAGGGCAGTGAAAGAAAGGAGTGCAGTGATAGAGGAGAGGTCAGCAGAGTGATGAAGGAGAGGGGAGGGCAGTGAAAGAAAGGAGTGCAGTGATAGAGGAGAGGTCAGCAGAGTGATGAAGGAGAGGGGAGGGCAGTGAAAGAAAGGAGTGCAGTGATAGAGGAGAGGCAGCTGAGTGATGAAGGAGAGGGAAGGGCAGTGAAAGAAAGGAGTGCAGTGATAGTGGAGAGGACAGCAGAGTGATGAAGGAGAGGGGAGGGCCATGAGAGAAAGGAGTGAAGTTATAGAGGAGAGGACAGCAGAGTGATGAAGGAGAGGGGAGGGCAGTGAGAGAAAGGAGTGCAGTGATAGAGGAGAGCACAGCAGAGTGATGAAGGAGAGGGGAGGGCCGTGAGAGAAAGGAGTGCAGTGATAGAGGAGAGGACAGCAGAGTGATGAAGGAGAGGTGAGGGCCGTGACAGAAAGGAGTGCAGTGATAGAGGAGAGGACAGCAGAGTGATGAAGGAGAGGGGAGTGTCATGACAGAAAGGAGTGCAGTGATAGAGGAGAGGACAGCAGAGTAGAGTGATGAAGTGAGAGGGGAGGGCAGTGAAAGAAAGGAGTGCAGTGATAGAGGAGAGGCAGCTGAGTGATGAAGGAGAGGGAAGGGCAGTGAAAGAAAAGGAGTGCAGTGATAGTGGAGAGGACAGCAGAGTGATGAAGGAGAGGGGAGGGCCAGTGAGAGAAAGGTGTGCAGTTATAGAGGAGAGGACAGCAGAGTGATGAAGGAGAGGGGAGGGCAGTGACAGAGAGGAGTGCAGTGATAGAGGAGAGCACAGCAGAGTGATGAAGGAGAGGGAGGGCCGTGAGAGAAAGGAGTGCAGTGATAGAGGAGAGGACAGCAGAGTGATGAAGGAGAGGGGAGGGCCGTGACAGAAAGGAGTGCAGTGATAGAGGAGAGGACAGCAGAGTGATGAAGGAGAGGGGAGTGCCGTGACAGAAAGGAGTGCAGTGATAGAGGGAGAGGACAGCAGAGTGATGAAGGAGAGGGGAGGGCCGTGACAGAAAGGAGTGCAGTGATAGAGAAGAGGAGAGGAGAGGGCCGTGACAGAAAGGAGTGCAGTGATAGAGGAGAGGACAGCAAAGTGATGAAGGAGAGGGGAGGGCAGTGACAGAAAGGAGGAGTACAGTGATAGAGGAGAGGACAGCAGAGTGATGAAGGAGAGGGGAGGGCCGTGACAGAAAGGAGTGCAGTGATAGAGGAGAGGACAGCAGAGTGATGAAGGAGAGGAGAGGGCCGTGACAGAAAGGAGTGCAGTGATAGAGGAGAGGACAGCAGAGTGATGAAGGAGAGGGGAGGGCAGTGACAGTAAGGAGTGCAGTGATAGAGGAGAGGACAGCAGAGTGATGAAGGAGAGTGGAGGGCCTTGACAGAAAGAAGTGCAGTGATAGAGGAGAGGACAGCAGAGTGATGAAGGAGAGGGAAGGACAGTGACAGAAAGGAGTGCAGTGATAGAGGAGAGGACAGCAGAGTGATGAATGAGAAGGGAGGGCCGTGAGAGAAAGGAGTGCAGTGATAGAGGAGAGGACAGCAGAGTGATGAAGGAGAGGGAAGGACAGTGACAGTAAGGAGTGCAGTGATAGAGGAGAGAACAGCAGAGTGATGAAGGAGAGGGAAGGACAGTGACAGTAAGGAGTGCAGTGATAGAGGAGAGAACAGCAGAGTGATGAAGGAGAGGGGAGGGCAGTGAAAGAAAGGAGTGCAGTGATAGAGGAGAGGACAGCAGAGTGATGAAGGAGAGGGGAGGGCAGTGAAAGAAAGGAGTGCAGTGATAGAGGAGAGGCAGTTGAGTGATGAAGGAGAGGGAAGGGCAGTGAAAGAAAGGAGTGCAGTGATAGTGGAGAGGACAGCAGAGTGATGAAGGAGAGGAGAGGGCCGTGACAGAAAGGAGTGCAGTGATAGAGGAGAGGACAGCAGAGTGATGAAGGAGAGGGGAGGGCAGTGACAGAGAGGAGTGCAGTGATAGAGGAGAGCACAGCAGAGTGATGAAGGAGAGGGGAGGGCCGTGAGAGAAAGGAGTGCAGTGATAGAGGAGAGGACAGCAGAGTGATGAAGGAGAGGGGAGGGCCGTGACAGAAAGGAGTGCAGTGATAGAGGAGAGGACAGCAGAGTGATGAAGGAGAGGGGAGTGCCGTGACAGAAAGGAGTGCAGTGATAGAGGAGAGGACAGCAGAGTGATGAAGGAGAGGGGAGGGCCGTGACAGAAAGGAGTGCAGTGATAGAGAAGAGGACAGCAGAGTGATGAAGGAGAGGGAAGGGCCGTGACAGAAAGGAGTGCAGTGTTAGAGGAGAGGACAGCAGAGTGATGAAGGAGAGGGGAGGGCAGTGACAGTAAGGAGTGCAGTGATAGAGGAGAGGACAGCAGAGTGATGAAGGAGAGGGGAGGGCAGTGAAAGAAAGGAGTGCAGTGATAGAGGAGAGGACAGCAGAGTGATGAAGGAGAGGGGAGGGCAGTGAAAGAAAGGAGTGCAGTGATAGAGGAGAGGACAGCAGAGTGATGAAGGAGAGGGGAGGGCAGTGAAAGAAAGGAGTGCAGTGATAGAGGAGAGGCAGCTGAGTGATGAAGGAGAGGGAAGGGCAGTGAAAGAAAGGAGTGCAGTGATAGTGGAGAGGACAGCAGAGTGATGAAGGAGAGGGGAGGGCCATGAGAGAAAGGAGTGCAGTTATAGAGGAGAGGACAGCAGAGTGATGAAGGAGAGGGGAGGGCAGTGAGAGAAAGGAGTGCAGTGATAGAGGAGAGGACAGCAGAGTGATGAAGGAGAGGGGAGGGCCGTGAGAGAAAGGAGTGCAGTGATAGAGGAGAGGACAGCAGAGTGATGAAGGAGAGGGGAGGGCCGTGACAGAAAGGAGTGCAGTGATAGAGGAGAGGACAGCAGAGTGATGAAGGAGAGGGGAGTGTCATGACAGAAAGGAGTGCAGTGATAGAGGAGAGGACAGCAGAGTGATGAAGGAGAGTGGAGGGCCTTGACAGAAAGAAGTGCAGTGATAGAGGAGAGGACAGCAGAGTGATGAAGGAGAGGGGAGGGCCGTGACAGAAAGGAGTGCAGTGATAGAGGAGAGGACAGCAGAGTGATGAAGGAGAGGGAAGGACAGTGACAGTAAGGAGTGCAGTGATAGAGGAGAGAACAGCAGAGTGATGAAGGAGAGGGAAGGACAGTGACAGTAAGGAGTGCAGTGATAGAGGAGAGAACAGCAGAGTGATGAAGGAGAGGGGAGGGCCGTGAGAGAAAGGAGTGCAGTGATAGAGGAGAGGACAGCAGAGTGATGAAGGAGAGGGGAGGGCAGTGAAAGAAAGGAGTGCAGTGATAGAGGAGAGGCAGTTGAGTGATGAAGGAGAGGGAAGGGCAGTGAAAGAAAGGAGTGCAGTGATAGTGGAGAGGACAGCAGAGTGATGAAGGAGAGGGGAGGGCCGTGAGAGAAAGGTGTGCAGTTATAGAGGAGAGGACAGCAGAGTGATGAAGGAGAGGGGAGGGCAGTGACAGAAAGGAGTGCAGTGATAGAGGAGAGCACAGCAGAGTGATGAAGGAGAGGGGAGGGCCGTGAGAGAAAGGAGTGCAGTGATAGAGGAGAGGACAGCAGAGTGATGAAGGAGAGGGGAGGGCCGTGACAGAAAGGAGTGCAGTGATAGAGGAGAGGACAGCAGAGTGATGAAGGAGAGGGGAGTGCCATGACAGAAAGGAGTGCAGTGATAGAGGAGAGGACAGCAGAGTGATGAAGGAGAGGGGAGGGCCGTGACAGAAAGGAGTGCAGTGATAGAGAAGAGGACAGCAGAGTGATGAAGGAGAGGGAAGGGCAGCGACAGAAAGGAGTGCAGTGTTAGAGGAGAGGACAGCAGAGTGATGAAGGAGAGGGGAGGGCAGTGAGAGAAAGGAGTGCAGTGATAGAGGAGAGCACAGCAGAGTGATGAAGGAGAGGGGAGGGCCGTGAGAGAAAGGAGTGCAGTGATAGAGGAGAGGACAGCAAAGTGATGAAGGAGAGGGGAGGGCAGTGACAGAAAGGAGGAGTACAGTGATAGAGGAGAGGACAGCAGAGTGATGAAGGAGAGGGGAGGGCCGTGAGAGAAAGGAGTGCAGTGATAGAGGAGAGGACAGCAGAGTGATGAAGGAGAGGAGAGGGCCGTGACAGAAAGGAGTGCAGTGATAGAGGAGAGGACAGCAGAGTGATGAAGGAGAGGGGAGGGCAGTGACAGTAAGGAGTGCAGTGATAGAGGAGAGGACAGCAGAGTGATGAAGGAGAGTGGAGGGCCTTGACAGAAAGAAGTGCAGTGATAGAGGAGAGGACAGCAGAGTGATGAAGGAGAGGGAAGGACAGTGACAGAAAGGAGTGCAGTGATAGAGGAGAGGACAGCAGAGTGATGAATGAGAAGGGAGGGCCGTGAGAGAAAGGAGTGCAGTGATAGAGGAGAGGACAGCAGAGTGATGAAGGAGAGGGAAGGACAGTGACAGTAAGGAGTGCAGTGATAGAGGAGAGAACAGCAGAGTGATGAAGGAGAGGGAAGGACAGTGACAGTAAGGAGTGCAGTGATAGAGGAGAGAACAGCAGAGTGATGAAGGAGAGGGGAGGGCAGTGAAAGAAAGGAGTGCAGTGATAGAGGAGAGGTCAGCAGAGTGATGAAGGAGAGGGGAGGGCAGTGAAAGAAAGGAGTGCAGTGATAGAGGAGAGGCAGTTGAGTGATGAAGGAGAGGGAAGGGCAGTGAAAGAAAGGAGTGCAGTGATAGTGGAGAGGACAGCAGAGTGATGAAGGAGAGGGGAGGGCCGTGAGAGAAAGGAGTGCAGTTATAGAGGAGAGGACAGCAGAGTGATGAAGGAGAGGGGAGGGCAGTGACAGAGAGGAGTGCAGTGATAGAGGAGAGCACAGCAGAGTGATGAAGGAGAGGGGAGGGCCGTGAGAGAAAGGAGTGCAGTGATAGAGGAGAGGACAGCAGAGTGATGAAGGAGAGGGGAGGGCCGTGACAGAAAGGAGTGCAGTGATAGAGGAGAGGACAGCAGAGTGATGAAGGAGAGGGGAGGGCAGTGACAGAAAGGAGTGCAGTGATAGAGGAGAGGACAGCAGAGTGATGAAGGAGAGGGGAGGGCCGTGACAGAAAGGAGTGCAGTGATAGAGGAGAGGACAGCAGAGTGATGAAGGAGAGGGAAGGGCAGTGACAGAAAGGAGTGCAGTGTTAGAGGAGAGGACAGCAGAGTGATGAAGGAGAGGGGAGGGCAGTGAGAGAAAGGAGTGCAGTGATAGAGGAGAGGACAGCAGAGTGATGAAGGAGAGGGGAGGGCAGTGAAAGAAAGGAGTGCAGTGATAGAGGAGAGGTCAGCAGAGTGATGAAGGAGAGGGGAGGGCAGTGAAAGAAAGGAGTGCAGTGATAGAGGAGAGCACAGCAGAGTGATGAAGGAGAGGGGAGGGCAGTGAAAGAAAGGAGTGCAGTGATAGAGGAGAGGCAGCTGAGTGATGAAGGAGAGGGAAGGGCAGTGAAAGAAAGGAGTGCAGTGATAGTGGAGAGGACAGCAGAGTGATGAAGGAGAGGGGAGGGCCATGAGAGAAAGGAGTGCAGTGATAGAGGAGAGGACAGCAGAGTGATGAAGGAGAGGGGAGGGCAGTGAGAGAAAGGAGTGCAGTGATAGAGGAGAGCACAGCAGAGTGATGAAGGAGAGGGGAGGGCCGTGAGAGAAAGGAGTGCAGTGATAGAGGAGAGGACAGCAGAGTGATGAAGGAGAGGGGAGGGCCGTGACAGAAAGGAGTGCAGTGATAGAGGAGAGGACAGCAGAGTGATGAAGGAGAGGGGAGTGTCATGACAGAAAGGAGTGCAGTGATAGAGGAGAGGACAGCAGAGTGATGAAGGAGAGTGGAGGGCCTTGACAGAAAGAAGTGCAGTGATAGAGGAGAGGACAGCAGAGTGATGAATGAGAGGGGAGGGCCGTGAGAGAAAGGAGTGCAGTGATAGAGGAGAGGACAGCAGAGTGATGAAGGAGAGGGAAGGACAGTGACAGTAAGGAGTGCAGTGATAGAGGAGAGAACAGCAGAGTGATGAAGGAGAGGGAAGGACAGTGACAGTAAGGAGTGCAGTGATAGAGGAGAGGACAGCAGAGTGATGAAGGAGAGGGGAGGGCAGTGAAAGAAAGGAGTGCAGTGATAGAGGAGAGGACAGCAGAGTGATGAAGGAGAGGGGAGGGCAGTGAAAGAAAGGAGTGCAGTGATAGAGGAGAGGCAGGTGAGTGATGAAGGAGAGGGAAGGGCAGTGAAAGAAAGGAGTGCAGTGATAGTGGAGAGGACAGCAGAGTGATGAAGGAGAGGGGAGGGCCGTGAGAGAAAGGTGTGCAGTTATAGAGGAGAGGACAGCAGAGTGATGAAGGAGAGGGGAGGGCAGTGACAGAGAGGAGTGCAGTGATAGAGGAGAGCACAGCAGAGTGATGAAGGAGAGGGGAGGGCCGTGAGAGAAAGGAGTGCAGTGATAGAGGAGAGGACAGCAGAGTGATGAAGGAGAGGGGAGGGCCGTGACAGAAAGGAGTGCAGTGATAGAGGAGAGGACAGCAGAGTGATGAAGGAGAGGGGAGTGCCATGACAGAAAGGAGTGCAGTGATAGAGGAGAGGACAGCAGAGTGATGAAGGAGAGGGGAGGGCCGTGACAGAAAGGAGTGCAGTGATAGAGAAGAGGACAGCAGAGTGATGAAGGAGAGGGAAGGGCAGCGACAGAAAGGAGTGCAGTGTTAGAGGAGAGGACAGCAGAGTGATGAAGGAGAGGGGAGGGCAGTGAGAGAAAGGAGTGCAGTGATAGAGGAGAGGACAGCAGAGTGATGGAGAGGGGAGGGCAGTGAAAGAAAGGAGTGCAGTGATAGAGGAGAGGTCAGCAGAGTGATGAAGGAGAGGGGAGGGCAGTGAAAGAAAGGAGTGCAGTGATAGAGGAGAGGACAGCAGAGTGATGAAGGAGAGGGGAGTGTCATGACAGAAAGGAGTGCAGTGATAGAGGAGAGGACAGCAGAGTGATGAAGGAGAGGGGAGTGTCATGACAGAAAGGAGTGCAGTTATAGAGGAGAGGACAGCAGAGTGATGAAGGAGAGGGGAGGGCAGTGACAGAGAGGAGTGCAGTGATAGAGGAGAGCACAGCAGAGTGATGAAGGAGAGGGGAGGGCCGTGAGAGAAAGGAGTGCAGTGATAGAGGAGAGGACAGCAGAGTGATGAAGGAGAGGGGAGGGCCGTGACAGAAAGGAGTGCAGTGATAGAGGAGAGGACAGCAGAGTGATGAAGGAGAGGGGAGTGCCGTGACAGAAAGGAGTGCAGTGATAGAGGAGAGGACAGCAGAGTGATGAAGGAGAGGGGAGGGCCGTGACAGAAAGGAGTGCAGTGATAGAGAAGAGGACAGCAGAGTGATGAAGGAGAGGGAAGGGCAGTGACAGAAAGGAGTGCAGTGTTAGAGGAGAGGACAGCAGAGTGATGAAGGAGAGGGGAGGGCAGTGAGAGAAAGGAGTGCAGTGATAGAGGAGAGGACAGCAGAGTGATGAAGAAGAGGGGAGGGCAGTGAAAGAAAGGAGTGCAGTGATAGAGGAGAGGTCAGCAGAGTGATGAAGGAGAGGGGAGGGCAGTGAAAGAAAGGAGTGCAGTGATAGAGGAGAGGTCAGCAGAGTGATGAAGGAGAGGGGAGGGCAGTGAAAGAAAGGAGTGCAGTGATAGAGGAGAGGCAGCTGAGTGATGAAGGAGAGGGAAGGGCAGTGAAAGAAAGGAGTGCAGTGATAGAGGAGAGCACAGCAGAGTGATGAAGGAGAGGGGAGGGCCGTGAGAGAAAGGAGTGCAGTGATAGAGGAGAGGACAGCAGAGTGATGAAGGAGAGGGGAGGGCCGTGACAGAAAGGAGTGCAGTGATAGAGGAGAGGACAGCAGAGTGATGAAGGAGAGGGGAGTGTCATGACAGAAAGGAGTGCAGTGATAGAGGAGAGGACAGCAGAGTGATGAAGGAGAGGAGAGGGCCGTGACAGAAAGGAGTGCAGTGATAGAGGAGAGGACAGCAAAGTGATGAAGGAGAGGGGAGGGCAGTGACAGAAAGGAGGAGTACAGTGATAGAGGAGAGGACAGCAGAGTGATGAAGGAGAGGGGAGGGCCGTGAGAGAAAGGAGTGCAGTGATAGAGGAGAGGACAGCAGAGTGATGAAGGACAGGAGAGGGCCGTGACAGAAAGGAGTGCAGTGATAGAGGAGAGGACAGCAGAGTGATGAAGGAGAGGGGAGGGCAGTGACAGTAAGGAGTGCAGTGATAGAGGAGAGGACAGCAGAGTGATGAAGGAGAGTGGAGGGCCTTGACAGAAAGAAGTGCAGTGATAGAGGAGAGGACAGCAGAGTGATGAAGGAGAGGGGAGGGCCGTGAGAGAAAGGAGTGCAGTGATAGAGGAGAGGACAGCAGAGTGATGAAGGAGAGGGAAGGACAGTGACAGTAAGGAGTGCAGTGATAGAGGAGAGAACAGCAGAGTGATGAAGGAGAGGGAAGGACAGTGACAGTAAGGAGTGCAGTGATAGAGGAGAGAACAGCAGAGTGATGAAGGAGAGGGGAGGGCAGTGAAAGAAAGGAGTGCAGTGATAGAGGAGAGGCAGTTGAGTGATGAAGGAGAGGGAAGGGCAGTGAAAGAAAGGAGTGCAGTGATAGTGGAGAGGACAGCAGAGTGATGAAGGAGAGGGGAGGGCCGTGAGAGAAAGGAGTGCAGTTATAGAGGAGAGGACAGCAGAGTGATGAAGGAGAGGGGAGTGTCATGACAGAAAGGAGTGCAGTGATAGAGGAGAGGACAGCAGAGTGATGAAGGAGAGGGGAGGGCCGTGACAGAAAGGAGTGCAGTGATAGAGGAGAGGACAGCAGAGTGATGAAGGAGAGGGAAGGGCAGTGACAGAAAGGAGTGCAGTGTTAGAGGAGAGGACAGCAGAGTGATGAAGGAGAGGGGAGGGCAGTGAGAGAAAGGAGTGCAGTGATAGAGAAGAGGACAGCAGAGTGATGAAGGAGAGGGGAGGGCCGTGACAGAAAGGAGTGCAGTGATAGAGAAGAGGACAGCAGAGTGATGAAGGAGAGGGAAGGGCAGTGACAGAAAGGAGTGCAGTGTTAGAGGAGAGGACAGCAGAGTGATGAAGGAGAGGGGAGGGCAGTGAGAGAAAGGAGTGCAGTGATAGAGGAGAGGACAGCAGAGTGATGAAGGAGAGGGGAGGGCAGTGAAAGAAAGGAGTGCAGTGATAGAGGAGAGGACAGCAGAGTGATGAAGGAGAGGGGAGGGCAGTGAAAGAAAGGAGTGCAGTGATAGAGGAGAGGCAGCTGAGTGATGAAGGAGAGGGAAGGGCAGTGAAAGAAAGGAGTGCAGTGATAGTGGAGAGGACAGCAGAGTGATGAAGGAGAGGGGAGGGCCATGAGAGAAAGGAGTGCAGTTATAGAGGAGAGGACAGCAGAGTGATGAAGGAGAGGGGAGGGCAGTGAGAGAAAGGAGTGCAGTGATAGAGGAGAGCACAGCAGAGTGATGAAGGAGAGGGGAGGGCCGTGAGAGAAAGGAGTGCAGTGATAGAGGAGAGGACAGCAGAGTGATGAAGGAGAGGGGAGTGTCATGACAGAAAGGAGTGCAGTGATAGAGGAGAGGACAGCAGAGTGATGAAGGAGAGGGGAGGGCAGTGACAGAAAGGAGTGCAGTGTTAGAGGAGAGGACAGCAGAGTGATGAAGGAGAGGGAAGGGCAGTGACAGAAAGGAGTGCAGTGATAGAGGAGAGGACAGCAGAGTGATGAAGGAGAGGGGAGGGCAGTGAGAGAAAGGAGTGCAGTGATAGAGAAGAGGACAGCAGAGTGATGAAGGAGAGGGGAGGGCCGTGACAGAAAGGAGTGCAGTGATAGAGAAGAGGACAGCAGAGTGATGAAGGAGAGGGAAGGGCAGTGACAGAAAGGAGTGCAGTGTTAGAGGAGAGGACAGCAGAGTGATGAAGGAGAGGGGAGGGCAGTGAGAGAAAGGAGTGCAGTGATAGAGGAGAGGACAGCAGAGTGATGAAGGAGAGGGGAGGGCAGTGAAAGAAAGGAGTGCAGTGATAGAGGAGAGGTCAGCAGAGTGATGAAGGAGAGGGGAGGGCAGTGAAAGAAAGGAGTGCAGTGATAGAGGAGAGGCAGCAGAGTGATGAAGGAGAGGGAAGGGCAGTGAAAGAAAGGAGTGCAGTGATAGTGGAGAGGACAGCAGAGTGATGAAGGAGAGGGGAGGGCCATGAGAGAAAGGAGTGCAGTTATAGAGGAGAGGACAGCAGAGTGATGAAGGAGAGGGGAGGGCAGTGAAAGAAAGGAGTGCAGTGATAGAGGAGAGGCAGCTGAGTGATGAAGGAGAGGGAAGGGCAGTGAAAGAAAGGAGTGCAGTGATAGAGGAGAGCACAGCAGAGTGATGAAGGAGAGGGGAGGGCCGTGAGAGAAAGGAGTGCAGTGATAGAGAAGAGGACAGCAGAGTGATGAAGGAGAGGGAAGGGCAGTGACAGAAAGGAGTGCAGTGTTAGAGGAGAGGACAGCAGAGTGATGAAGGAGAGGGGAGGGCAGTGAGAGAAAGGAGTGCAGTGATAGAGGAGAGGACAGCAGAGTGATGAAGGAGAGGGGAGGGCAGTGAAAGAAAGGAGTGCAGTGATAGAGGAGAGGACAGCAGAGTGATGAAGGAGAGGGGAGGGCAGTGAAAGAAAGGAGTGCAGTGATAGAGGAGAGGCAGCTGAGTGATGAAGGAGAGGGAAGGGCAGTGAAAGAAAGGAGTGCAGTGATAGTGGAGAGGACAGCAGAGTGATGAAGGAGAGGGGAGGGCCATGAGAGAAAGGAGTGCAGTGATAGAGAAGAGGACAGCAGAGTGATGAAGGAGAGGGGAGGGCCGTGACAGAAAGGAGTGCAGTGATAGAGAAGAGGACAGCAGAGTGATGAAGGAGAGGGAAGGGCAGTGACAGAAAGGAGTGCAGTGTTAGAGGAGAGGACAGCAGAGTGATGAAGGAGAGGGGAGGGCAGTGAGAGAAAGGAGTGCAGTGATAGAGGAGAGGACAGCAGAGTGATGAAGGAGAGGGGAGGGCAGTGACAGAAAGGAGTGCAGTGATAGAGGAGAGGTCAGCAGAGTGATGAAGGAGAGGGGAGGGCAGTGAAAGAAAGGAGTGCAGTGATAGAGGAGAGGCAGCTGAGTGATGAAGGAGAGGGAAGGGCAGTGAAAGAAAGGAGTGCAGTGATAGTGGAGAGGACAGCAGAGTGATGAAGGAGAGGGGAGGGCCATGAGAGAAAGGAGTGCAGTTATAGAGGAGAGGACAGCAGAGTGATGAAGGAGAGGGGAGGGCAGTGAGAGAAAGGAGTGCAGTGATAGAGGAGAGCACAGCAGAGTGATGAAGGAGAGGGGAGGGCCGTGACAGAAAGGAGTGCAGTGATAGAGGAGAGGACAGCAGAGTGATGAAGGAGAGGGGAGTGTCATGACAGAAAGGAGTGCAGTGATAGAGGAGAGGACAGCAGAGTGATGAAGGAGAGGGGAGGGCCGTGACAGAAAGGAGTGCAGTGATAGAGGAGAGGACAGCAGAGTGATGAAGGAGAGGGAAGGGCAGTGACAGAAAGGAGTGCAGTGTTAGAGGAGAGGACAGCAGAGTGATGAAGGAGAGGGGAGGGCAGTGAGAGAAAGGAGTGCAGTGATAGAGAAGAGGACAGCAGAGTGATGAAGGAGAGGGGAGGGCCGTGAGAGAAAGGAGTGCAGTGATAGAGAAGAGGACAGCAGAGTGATGAAGGAGAGGGAAGGGCAGTGACAGAAAGGAGTGCAGTGTTAGAGGAGAGGACAGCAGAGTGATGAAGGAGAGGGGAGGGCAGTGAGAGAAAGGAGTGCAGTGATAGAGGAGAGGACAGCAGAGTGATGAAGGAGAGGGGAGGGCAGTGAAAGAAAGGAGTGCAGTGATAGAGGAGAGGTCAGCAGAGTGATGAAGGAGAGGGGAGGGCAGTGAAAGAAAGGAGTGCAGTGATAGAGGAGAGGCAGCTGAGTGATGAAGGAGAGGGAAGGGCAGTGAAAGAAAGGAGTGCAGTGATAGTGGAGAGGACAGCAGAGTGATGAAGGAGAGGGGAGGGCCATGAGAGAAAGGAGTGCAGTTATAGAGGAGAGGACAGCAGAGTGATGAAGGAGAGGGGAGGGCAGTGAGAGAAAGGAGTGCAGTGATAGAGGAGAGCACAGCAGAGTGATGAAGGAGAGGGGAGGGCCGTGAGAGAAAGGAGTGCAGTGATAGAGGAGAGGACAGCAGAGTGATGAAGGAGAGGGGAGGGCCGTGACAGAAAGGAGTGCAGTGATAGAGGAGAGGACAGCAGAGTGATGAAGGAGAGGGGAGTGTCATGACAGAAAGGAGTGCAGTGATAGAGGAGAGGACAGCAGAGTGATGAAGGAGAGGGGAGGGCCGTGACAGAAAGGAGTGCAGTGATAGAGAAGAGGACAGCAGAGTGATGAAGGAGAGGGAAGGGCAGTGACAGAAAGGAGTGCAGTGTTAGAGGAGAGGACAGCAGAGTGATGAAGGAGAGGGGAGGGCAGTGAGAGAAAGGAGTGCAGTGATAGAGAAGAGGACAGCAGAGTGATGAAGGAGAGGGGAGTGCCGTGACAGAAAGGAGTGCAGTGATAGAGGAGAGGACAGCAGAGTGATGAAGGAGAGGGGAGGGCCGTGACAGAAAGGAGTGCAGTGATAGAGGAGAGGACAGCAGAGTGATGAAGGAGAGGGGAGGGGCGTGACAGAAAGGAGTGCATTGATAGAGGAGAGGAAAGCCGAGTGATGAAGGAGATGGGAGGGCAGTGACAGAAAGAAGGAGTACAGTGATGGAGAAGAGAGGAGTACAGTGATGGAGGAGAGTGCAGTGGTGTAGGGGACAGGACTAGAGTGATGGAGGAGAGGAGAGTGCAGTGATGGAGGAGAGGAAAGCACAGCGATGGAGAAGAGAGGAGTACAGTGATGGAGGAGATGAGAGTGCAGTGGTGTAGGGGACAGGACTAGAGTGATGGAGGAGAGGAGAGTGCAGTGATGGAGGAGAGGAAAGCAGAGTGATGAAGGAGAGTGGAGGGCAGTGCCAGAAAGGAGGAGTACAGTGATGGAGAAGAGAGGAGTGCAGTGATGGTGGAGAGTGCAGTGGTGTAGGGGACAGGACTAGAGTGATGGAGGAGAGGAGAGTGCAGTGATGGAGGAGAGAGGAGTACAGTGATGGAGGAGAGAGGAGTACAGTGATGGAGGAGAGTGCAGTGGTGTAGGGGACAGGACTAGAGTGATGGAGGAGAGGAGAGTGCAGTGATGGAGGAGAGGATAGCACAGCGATGGAGAAGAGAGGAGTACAGAGATGGAGGAGAGTGCAGTGATGGAGGAGAGGAAAGCAGAGTGATGAAGGAGAGTGGAGGACAGTGACAGAAAGGAGGAGTACAGTGATGGAGAAGAGAGGAGTGCAGTGACGGAGGAGAGGAGAGTGCAGTGGTGTAGGGGACAGGACTAGAGTGATGGAGGAGAGGAAAGCACAGCGATGGAGGAGAGGAAAGCACAGCGATGGAGAAGCGAGGAGTACAGTGATGGAGGAGAGGAGAGTGCAGTGGTGTAGGGGACAGGACTAGAGTGATGGAGGTGAGGAGAGTGCAGTGATGGAGGAGAGGAAAGCACAGTGATGGAGAAGAGAGGAGTACAGTGATGGAGGAGAGTGCAGTGGTGTAGGGGACAGGACTAGAGTGATGGAGGTGATGAGAGTGCGGTGATGGAGGAGAGGAAAGCACAGCGATGGAGAAGAGAGGAGTACAGAGATGGAGGAGAGGAGAGTGCAGTGATGGAGAAAAGGAAAGCAGAGTGATGAAGGAGAGTGGAGGGCAGTGACAGAAAGGAGGAGTACAGTGATGGAGAAGAGAGGAGTGCAGTGACGGAGGAGAGTGCAGTGGTGTAGGGGACAGGACTAGAGTGATGGAGGAGAGGAGAGTGCAGCGATGGAGGCGAGGAAAGCACAGCGATGGAGAAGAGAGAAGTACAGTGATGGAGGAGAGTGCAGTGGTGTAGTGGACAGGACTAGAGTGATGGAGGTGAGGAGAGTGCAGTGATGGAGGAGAGGAAAGCACAGTGATGGAGAAGAGAGGAGTACAGTGATGGAGGAGAGTGCAGTTGTGTAGGGGACAGGACTAGAGTGATGGAGGAGAGGAGAGTGCAGTGATGGAGGAGAGGAAAGCACAGTGATGGAGAAGAGAGGAGTACAGTGATGGAGGAGAGTGCAGTGGTGTAGGGGACAGGACTAGAGTGATGGAGGAGATGAGAGTGCGGTGATGGAGGAGAGGAAAGCATAGTGATGAAGGAGAGTGGAGGGCAGTGACAGAAAAGAGGAGTACAGTGATGGAGAAGAGAGGAGTACAGTGATGGAGGAGAGGAGAGTGCAGTGGTGTAGGGGACAGGACTAGAGTGATGGAGGAGAGGAGAGTGCAGTGATGGAGGAGAGGAAAGCACAGTGATGGAGAAGACAGGAGTACAGTGATGGAGGAGAGTGCAGTGGTGTAGGGGACAGGACTAGAGTGATGGAGGGGAGGAGAGTGCAGTGATGGAGGAGAGGATAGCACAGCAATGGAGAAGAGAGGAGTACAGTGATGGAGGAGAGGAGAGTGCAGTGATGGAGGAGAGGAAAGCGCAGTGATGGAGAAGAGAGGAGTACAGTGATGGAGGAGAGGAGAGTGCAGTGATGGAGGAGAGGAGAGCATGAATGGAGAAGAGAGGAGTAGAGTGATGGAGGAGAGGAGAGTGCAGTGATAGAGCATAATAGAGGAGTGCATTGAGAGAAAGGATTGCAGTGGAAAGTGGAGATGAGAGTGCAGCGATAGAAAATAGGAGTACAGTGATGGAGGAGAGGGAACTCCAGAGAAAGAGGAACAGAGGGGTGTGCAGTAAGAGAATGGTGTGCAGTGATGGCGCAAAGGGGATAATAGGGGAGTGCATATGGGAATTAAGGGAATGTAATGAAAGAAAGGAGTGCAGTAATGGGGAAGTGCTGTAAGTGAAGGACATGCAATAATCATGGAGAGAGGAATGCAGTGAGAGGAAGAAAATAGTGTGCATTGAAACATTGAGACAAGAGTGTGTTGTGAGACTGAGCAAGGGGGCATTTACAGGAAGAGGAGGTTGTGGCGAGAGAGACAGTAATTCAGAGAGAGAATAGTGAATGAGTGTGAAGGAGTGTGCAGAGGGCAGTGCAACAGATTTTCTTTTCTTTTTTTGAATGTCCATTCTTCTCATGATGTCCTGTCCACACATCTAAACCAATAACTCTCTAGTACTGGTGCTCACCGGAACGGCTTGGTCGCCCATGGAAGGAATATGCTGGACTAGAGAATTTAGTGTAATCATGACCCACAAAACCCACAGTCGGAGGGAGGTTATAACGGCCAGGACCTGGACCTGGTGAGGGAGCAGAGGAGAAGAGTCATTAATGTGTCATGGAAAACAGAGAGAGTGAAGGGGGTAGAATCAGGTCAATGAGGGAGAAATATATTGTCAAGAAGAGAACATAGGGCATTATGTGAAAAGGGAGGAGTATGGATTCCTATTCAAGAAGAAATCCAGTATCTCCCAAATTAGGCAACTATGTGATGTTGGTGTATCATTACTGTCTAGGTCAGTGGTGGGCAGCTCGGTCCAAGGAGGGCTCCCAACAGGCCCAGTTTTTAATATCTATCTGAATGAGCAAAGGTGGATGAATCACAATGAGACTAAGTCAGATGTGTTAAAGCAGAGAGAACCTGAATAGATAAGCAGAGAGAGACAGACATCCCGGGCAATTAATAGCCTTTGTAGGACCAAGTCACCCACCACTGCAGTAGGTAGCGCTGAGGTGTTCAATGAGTCTGGACAAAGTGCTGGATTTTGACAGTATGGATCCTATTGCACAGACATAGTTTAATGGCTAGAAAAAAATACACTTAGCAGTCAATCCAGCTTTACATCTTTCTCCCTGATAAAGGTCACCATCTGAAGTGCAAAAGTCAATAGAATAGCAGCTAGGCAAGGGCACAGCAAATGATCACTGGCGAATCCAACACCCACAGCTTGACACTCACCAGTCTCCCTCGCTGCAATGGCAGGTGTCTTCCTCTCTGTGTGATCCCCCATCCTACAAAGGCCTTGTCAGTGCCCTCCAATGAAACTTCCAACTCAGTTATGGGATCTGTTCTTGTTACCAATAGAAACTCTAGTTGGCTTTAACATGGGCTTAGATCCCAGGTTTTGACAGATAAGGGTCAGTGTAGAAATAATCTAATTGTTTTCGAGTAAATTGAAGGTATACCAGCAGTGGTTGGAGAAAGCCTCAGATTCTAAGTCATTTTCTAGAGTTGATGGGCAGAGACTGTCCTGCCCTGCCACATCGCAGGTCACAGCTACCGTAATGTGACCTGAGGATGTTCTCTTATGTGTAAACTTATCCCACTGCTGTCTCACCGCCCCTCCCAAACACTCATCCAGCCCCCCTCATACAGGTTCCAAACCACTGGTGCAAGACCAGCTCCATTATCCTAGTTAGATCAGCTTTACCCTCCTCTGGCTCTGACAGGTATTGTGGGCAGAAAGGCTCTACAGATGCCCCCTTTAATAAGTCTATGCTTGTAGGCAGTGTCAGTCAAGCCTTCCCATGTGTGCTGGCCAAGATATGTTACAAGAGTTCTTTAAAGGACCATTGTAATTTAAGAAAAAGCTTCACATTTGTGAAGGGCATAACAATCTATAAACATCAGCAGCTAAGTGAGCTATAAATAAAAGCTTAAATTTAGCAAACTATACTTGGGTTGTAGGCGCTGACTTCTTGGGCTACTAGTGTGACAGGAGGATTATCCTACTGAAGCTTGCTATTCTGTCAAGTTTTAATATCACATGGCTATATAATGTTGTAGTGTTTGATTAGAACAGAATAGAGATCTCAACTAAATTGACAGTTCTTTGAGGTTTCTAATCTGTACAGAACAAGGGCAAAATGTCTGCTGCATTAAATAAAAATGTAATACAAGTAAAAAAACTGATATCCTATTAACTATACTATAAGATAACACATCAATGGTCCTTTAAGAATCTATTAAACCATATCAAGTTACCCGGGAACATTAGCCGAGAGAGTTTGTTTCTCCACGTTCTCTCTGTTGCTGGGACACCTCATGTCATTGTTATGTGCGCTCCACCTCATTATCCTGGCTTAAACAGTCCCTCCTCATCCATCAGATCCCATTCTACTCTTCTATATCTGTGCTCCTGTCTCTCCGTTCTGTACTGTATGTCTTCCTGTTTCTCTCTGTCTCTTCTACTATGTTTGCCTCTCTGTCACTCTGCTTCTATCTGTCCTTTCTTTACAACTAGAATATTGCCCATCAAAAAATCACGGCAATGAAATTGTAAGTGAGCTAATGCTGTTTGGCGTATGGTAATCAAATAAATACGCTCCTGTACTGACTGTCTCTCGGTTTCTGACTCTCCCTCCTGTACTATAATTATTATTATCCTTTCAGTAACAATATTAACACAATGCAAAAGAATGGTTTTGTTTTGAGCTTGAAATCAAACATGGATAGAGCTTTCCTAGGATAACTGAAAACTTTATGCAAATTAAAAATGTATGCCAATCTGTGTCTATGCTTCTGTCTGTCCTCCCTGTACTATATGTCTATCTGTGTCTATGCTTCTGTCCGTCCTCCCTGTACTATATGTCTATCTGTGTCTCTGCTTCTGTCTGTCCCTCCTGTACTATATGTCTATCTGTGTCTCTGCTTCTGTCTGTCCCTCCCTGTACTATATGTCTATCTGTGTCTCTGCTTCTGTCTGTCCCTCCCTGTACTATATGTCTATCTGTGTCTCTGCTTCTGTCTGTCCCTCCCTGTACTATATGACTATCTGTGTCTCTGCTTCTGTCTGTCCCTCCCTGTACTATATGTCTATCTGTGTCTCTGCTTCTCTCTGTCCTCCCTGTACTATATGACTATCTGTGTCTCTGCTTCTGTCTGTCCTCCCTGTACTATATGTCTATCTGTGTCTCTGCTTCTGTCTGTCCTCCCTGTACTATATGTCTATCTGTGTCTCTGCTTCTCTCTGTCCTCCCTGTACTATATGACTATCTGTGTCTCTGCTTCTGTCTGTCCCTCCTGTACTATATGTCTATCTGTGTCTGCGTCTGTCTGTCCTCCCTGTACTATATGTCTATCTGTGTCTCTGCTTCTGTCTGTCCCTCCCTGTACTATATGTCTATCTGTGTCTCTGCTTCTGTCTGTCCCTCCTGTACTATATGACTATCTGTGTCTCTGCTTCTGTCTGTCCCTCCCTGTACTATATGACTATCTGTGTCTCTGCTTCTGTCTGTCCTCCCTGTACTATATGTCTATCTGTGTCTGCGTCTGTCTGTCCTCCCTGTACTATATGTCTATCTGTGTCTCTGCTTCTGTCTGTCCCTCCCTGTACTATATGTCTATCTGTGTCTCTGCTTCTGTCTGTCCCTCCCTGTACTATATGTCTATCTGTGTCTCTGCTTCTGTCTGTCCCTCCCTGTACTATATGACTATCTGTGTCTCTGCTTCTGTCTGTCCTCCCTGTACTATATGTCTATCTGTGTCTCTGCTTCTGTCTGTCCCTCCCTGTACTATATGACTATCTGTGTCTCTGCTTCTGTCTGTCCTCCCTGTACTATATGTCTATCTGTGTCTCTGCTTCTGCCTGTCCTCCCTGTACTATATGTCTATCTGTGTCTCTGCTTCTGTCTGTCCCTCCTGTACTATATGTCTATCTGTGTCTCTGCTTCTGTCTGTCCTTCCTGTACTATATGTCTATCTGTGTCTCTGCTTCTGTCTGTCCCTCCTGTACTATATGTCTATCTGTGTCTCTGCTTCTGTCTGTCCCTCCCTGTACTATATGACTATCTGTGTCTCTGCTTCTGTCTGTCCTCCCTGTACTATATGTCTATCTGTGTCTCTGCTTCTGTCTGTCCCTCCTGTACTATATGTCTATCTGTGTCTCTGCTTCTGTCTGTCCCTCCCTGTACTATATGTCTATCTGTGTCTCTGCTTCTGTCTGTCCTCCCTGTACTATATGTCTATCTGTGTCTCTGCTTCTGTCTGTCCTCCCTGTACTATATGTCTATCTGTGTCTCTGCTTCTGTCTGTCCCTCCCTGTACTATATGTCTATCTGTGTCTCTGCTTCTGTCTGTCCCTCCCTGTACTATATCTCTATCTGTGTCTCTGCTTCTGTCTGTCCCTCCTGTACTATATCTCTATCTGTGTCTCTGCTTCTGTCTGTCCTCCCTGTACTATATGTCTATCTGTGTCTCTGCTTCTGTCTGTCCTCCCTGTACTATATGTCTATCTGTGTCTCTGCTTCTGTCTGTCCCTCCCTGTACTATATGTCTATCTGTGTCTCTGCTTCTCTCTGTCCTCCCTGTACTATATGACTATCTGTGTCTCTGCTTCTGTCTGTCCTCCCTGTACTATATGTCTATCTGTGTCTCTGCTTCTGTCTGTCCCTCCCTGTACTATATGTCTATCTGTGTCTCTGCTTCTGTCTGTCCCTCCCTGTATTATATCTCTATCTGTGTCTCTGCTTCTGTCTGTCCCTTCTGTACTATATCTCTATCTGTGTCTCTGCTTCTGTCTGTCCTCCCTGTACTATATGTCTATCTGTGTCTCTGCTTCTGTCTGTCCTCCCTGTACTATATGTCTATCTGTGTCTCTGCTTCTGTCTGTCCCTCCCTGTACTATATGTCTATCTGTGTCTCTGCTTCTCTCTGTCCTCCCTGTACTATATGACTATCTGTGTCTCTGCTTCTGTCTGTCCTCCCTGTACTATATGTCTATCTGTGTCTCTGCTTCTGTCTGTCCTCCCTGTACTATATGTCTATCTGTGTCTCTGCTTCTCTCTGTCCTCCCTGTACTATATGTCTATCTGTGTCTCTGCTTCTGTCTGTCCTTCCTGTACTATATGTCTATCTGTGTCTGCGTCTGTCTGTCCTCCCTGTACTATATGTCTATCTGTGTCTCTGCTTCTGTCTGTCCCTCCCTGTACTATATGTCTATCTGTGTCTCTGCTTCTGTCTGTCCCTCCTGTACTATATGACTATCTGTGTCTCTGCTTCTGTCTGTCCCTCCCTGTACTATATGACTATCTGTGTCTCTGCTTCTGTCTGTCCTCCCTGTACTATATGTCTATCTGTGTCTGCGTCTGTCTGTCCTCCCTGTACTATATGTCTATCTGTGTCTCTGCTTCTGTCTGTCCCTCCCTGTACTATATGTCTATCTGTGTCTCTGCTTCTGTCTGTCCCTCCCTGTACTATATGTCTATCTGTGTCTCTGCTTCTGTCTGTCCCTCCCTGTACTATATGACTATCTGTGTCTCTGCTTCTGTCTGTCCTCCCTGTACTATATGTCTATCTGTGTCTCTGCTTCTGTCTGTCCCTCCCTGTACTATATGACTATCTGTGTCTCTGCTTCTGTCTGTCCTCCCTGTACTATATGTCTATCTGTGTCTCTGCTTCTGCCTGTCCCTCCCTGTACTATATGACTATCTGTGTCTCTGCTTCTGTCTGTCCTCCCTGTACTATATGTCTATCTGTGTCTCTGCTTCTGTCTGTCCCTCCTGTACTATATGTCTATCTGTGTCTCTGCTTCTGTCTGTCCCTCCCTGTACTATATGTCTATCTGTGTCTCTGCTTCTGTCTGTCCTCCCTGTACTATATGTCTATCTGTGTCTCTGCTTCTGTCTGTCCTCCCTGTACTATATGTCTATCTGTGTCTCTGCTTCTGTCTGTCCCTCCCTGTACTATATGTCTATCTGTGTCTCTGCTTCTGTCTGTCCCTCCCTGTATTATATCTCTATCTGTGTCTCTGCTTCTGTCTGTCCCTTCTGTACTATATCTCTATCTGTGTCTCTGCTTCTGTCTGTCCTCCCTGTACTATATGTCTATCTGTGTCTCTGCTTCTGTCTGTCCTCCCTGTACTATATGTCTATCTGTGTCTCTGCTTCTGTCTGTCCTTCCTGTACTATATGTCTATCTGTGTCTCTGCTTCTGTCTGTCCCTCCTGTACTATATGTCTATCTGTGTCTCTGCTTCTGTCTGTCCTCCCTGTACTATATGTCTATCTGTGTCTCTGCTTCTGTCTGTCCCTCCTGTACTATATGACTATCTGTGTCTCTGCTTCTGTCTGTCCCTCCCTGTACTATATGTCTATCTGTGTCTCTGCTTCTGTCTGTCCTCCCTGTACTATATGTCTATATGTGTCTCTGCTTCTGTCTGTCCTCCCTGTACTATATGTCTATATGTGTCTCTGCTTCTGTCTGTCCTCCCTGTACTATATGTCTATCTGTGTCTCTGCTTCTGTCTGTCCTCCCTGTACTATATCTCTATCTGTGTCTCTGCTTCTGTCTGTCCCTCCCTGTACTATATGACTATCTGTGTCTCTGCTTCTGTCTGTCCTCCCTGTACTATATGTCTATCTGTGTCTGCGTCTGTCTGTCCTCCCTGTACTATATGTCTATCTGTGTCTCTGCTTCTGTCTGTCCCTCCCTCTACTATATGACTATCTGTGTCTCTGCTTCTGTCTGTCCCTCCTGTACTATATGTCTATCTGTGTCTCTGCTTCTGTCTGTCCTCCCTGTACTATATGTCTATCTGTGTCTCTGCTTCTGCCTGTCCCTCCCTGTACTATATGTCTATCTGTGTCTCTGCTTCTGTCTGTCCTCCCTGTACTATATGTCTATCTGTGTCTCTGCTTCTGTCTGTCCCTCCCTGTACTATATGTCTATCTGTGTCTCTGCTTCTGTCTGTCCTCCCTGTACTATATGTCTATCTGTGTCTCTGCTTCTGTCTGTCCCTCCCTGTACTATATGTCTATCTGTGTCTCTGCTTCTGTCTGTCCTCCCTGTACTATATTACTATCTGTGTCTCTGCTTCTGTCTGTCCCTCCTGTACTATATGTCTATCTGTGTCTCTGCTTCTGTCTGTCCCTCCCTGTACTATATGTCTATCTGTGTCTCTGCTTCTGTCTGTCCCTCCTGTACTATATTACTATCTGTGTCTCTGCTTCTGTCTGTCCCTCCTGTACTATATGTCTATCTGTGTCTCTGCTTCTGTCTGTCCCTCCCTGTACTATATGTCTATCTGTGTCTCTGCTTCTGTCTGTCCCTCCTGTACTATATGTCTATCTGTGTCTCTGCTTCTCTCTGTCCTCCCTGTACTATATGTCTATCTGTGTCTCTGCTTCTGTCTGTCCTCCCTGTACTATATGTCTATCTGTGTCTCTGCTTCTGTCTGTCCTCCCTGTACTATATGTCTATCTGTGTCTCTGCTTCTGCCTGTCCCTCCCTGTACTATATCTCTATCTGTGTCTCTGCTTCTGTCTGTCCCTCCCTGTACTATATGTCTATCTGTGTCTCTGCTTCTGTCTGTCCTCCCTGTACTATATGTCTATCTGTGTCTCTGCTTCTGTCTGTCCCTCCTGTACTATATGTCTATCTGTGTCTCTGCTTCTGTCTGTCCCTCCCTGTACTATATGTCTATCTGTGTCTCTGCTTCTGTCTGTCCTCCCTGTACTATATGTCTATCTGTGTCCCTGCTTCTGTCTGTCCCTCCTGTACTATATGTCTATCTGTGTCTCTGCTTCTGTCTGTCCCTCCTGTACTATATGTCTATCTGTGTCTCTGCTTCTGTCTGTCCCTCCCTGTACTATATGTCTATCTGTGTCTCTGCTTCTGCCTGTCCTCCCTGTACTATATGACTATCTGTGTCTCTGCTTCTGCCTGTCCCTCCCTGTACTATATCTCTATCTGTGTCTCTGCTTCTGTCTGTCCCTCCCTGTACTATATGTCTATCTGTGTCTCTGCTTCTGTCTGTCCTCCCTGTACTATATGTCTATCTGTGTCTCTGCTTCTGTCTGTCCCTCCTGTACTATATGTCTATCTGTGTCTCTGCTTCTGTCTGTCCTCCCTGTACTATATGTCTATCTGTGTCTCTGCTTCTGCCTGTCCCTCCCTGTACTATATGTCTATCTGTGTCTCTGCTTCTGTCTGTCCTCCCTGTACTATATGTCTATCTGTGTCTGCTTCTGTCTGTCCCTCCCTGTACTATATGTCTATCTGTGTCTCTGCTTCTGTCTGTCCTTCCTGTACTATATGTCTATCTGTGTCTCTGCTTCTGTCTGTCCCTCCCTGTACTATATGTCTATCTGTGTCTCTGCTTCTGTCTGTCCTCCCTGTACTATATTACTATCTGTGTCTCTGCTTCTGTCTGTCCCTCCTGTACTATATGTCTATCTGTGTCTCTGCTTCTGTCTGTCCCTCCCTGTACTATATGTCTATCTGTGTCTCTGCTTCTGTCTGTCCCTCCTGTACTATATTACTATCTGTGTCTCTGCTTCTGTCTGTCCCTCCTGTACTATATGTCTATCTGTGTCTCTGCTTCTGTCTGTCCCTCCCTGTACTATATGTCTATCTGTGTCTCTGCTTCTGTCTGTCCCTCCTGTACTATATGTCTATCTGTGTCTCTGCTTCTCTCTGTCCTCCCTGTACTATATGACTATCTGTGTCTCTGCTTCTGTCTGTCCTCCCTGTACTATATGTCTATCTGTGTCTCTGCTTCTGTCTGTCCTCCCTGTACTATATGTCTATCTGTGTCTCTGCTTCTGTCTGTCCTCCCTGTACTATATGTCTATCTGTGTCTCTGCTTCTGCCTGTCCTCCCTGTACTATATGTCTATCTGTGTCTCTGCTTCTGTCTGTCCTCCCTGTACTATATCTCTATCTGTGTCTGTCTGTCCCTCCCTGTACTATATGTCTATCTGTGTCTCTGCTTCTGTCTGTCCTCCCTGTACTATATGTCTATCTGTGTCTCTGCTTCTGCCTGTCCCTCCCTGTACTATATGACTATCTGTGTCTCTGCTTCTGTCTGTCCATCCCTGTACTATATGTCTATCTGTGTCTCTGCTTCTGTCTGTCCCTCCCTGTACTATATCTCTATCTGTGTCTGTCTGTCCCTCCCTGTACTATATGTCTATATGTGTCTCTGCTTCTGTCTGTCCCTCCTGTACTATATGTCTATCTGTGTCTCTGCTTCTGTCTGTCCTCCCTCTACTATATGTCTATCTGTGTCTCTACTTCTGTCTGTCCTCCCTGTACTATATGTCTATCTGTGTCTCTGCTTCTGTCTGTCCCTCCTGTACTATATGTCTATCTGTGTCTCTGCTTCTCTCTGTCCTCCCTGTACTATATGACTATCTGTGTCTCTGCTTCTGTCTGTCCTCCCTGTACTATATGTCTATCTGTGTCTCTGCTTCTGTCTGTCCTCCCTGTACTATATGTCTATCTGTGTCTCTGCTTCTGTCTGCTCTCCCTGTATTATATGTCTTTCTGTGTCTCTGCTTCTGTCTGTCCCTCCTGTACTATATGTCTATCTGTGTCTCTGCTTCTGTCTGCTCTCCCTGTACTATATGACTATCTGTGTCTCTGCTTCTGTCTGTCCCTCCTGTACTATATGTCTATCTGTGTCTCTGCTTCTGTCTGTCCCTCCCTGCACTATATGTCTATCTGTGTCTCTGCTTCTGTCTGTCCCTCCCTGTACTATATGTCTTTCTGTGTCTGCTTCTGTCTGTCCCTCCCTGTACTATATGTCTATCTGTGTCTCTGCTTCTGTCTGTCCCTCCCTGTACTATATGTCTATCTGTGTCTCTGCTTCTGTCTATCCTCCCTGTACTATATGTCTATCTGTGTCTCTGCTTCTGTCTGTCCTCCCTGTACTATATGTCTATCTGTGTCTCTGCTTCTGTCTGTCCCTCCCTGTACTATATGACTATCTGTGTCTCTGCTTCTGTCTGTCCTCCCTGTACTATATGACTATCTGTGTCTCTGCTTCTGTCTGTCCTCCCTGTACTATATGACTATCTGTGTCTGTCTGTCCCTCCCTGTACTATATGTCTATCTGTGTCTCTGCTTCTGTCTGTCCCTCCCTGTACTATATGTCTATCTGTGTCTCTGCTTCTGTCTGTCCTCCCTGTACTATATGTCTATCTGTGTCTCTGCTTCTGTCTGTCCCTCCCTGTACTATATGTCTATCTGTGTCTCTGCTTCTGTCTGTCCCTCCCTGTACTATATCTCTATCTGTGTCTCTGCTTCTGTCTGTCCCTCCTGTACTATATCTCTATCTGTGTCTCTGCTTCTGTCTGTCCCTCCCTGTACTATATGACTATCTGTGTCTCTGCTGCTGTCTGTCCTCCCTGTACTATATGTCTATCTGTGTCTGCGACTGTCTGTCCTCCCTGTACTATATGTCTATCTGTGTCTCTGCTTCTGTCTGTCCTCCCTGTACTATATGACTATCTGTGTCTCTGCTTCTGTCTGTCCCTCCTGTACTATATGACTATCTGTGTCTCTGCTTCTGTCTGTCCCTCCCTGTACTATATGTCTATCTGTGTCTCTGCTTCTGCCTGTCCTCCCTGTACTATATCTCTATCTGTGTCTCTGCTTCTGTCTGTCCTCCCTGTACTATATCTCTATCTGTGTCTCTGCTTCTGTCTGTCCTCCCTGTACTATATGACTATCTGTGTCTCTGCTTCTGTCTGTCCCTCCCTGTACTATATGTCTATCTGTGTCTCTGCTTCTGCCTGTCCTCCCTGTACTATATGACTATCTGTGTCTCTGCTTCTGTCTGTCCCTCCCTGTACTATATGTCTATCTGTGTCTCTGCTTCTGTCTGTCCTCCCTGTACTATATGACTATCTGTGTCTCTGCTTCTGCATGTCCTCCCTGTACTATATGTCTATCTGTGTCTCTGCTTCTGTCTGTCCTCCCTGTACTATATGACTATCTGTGTCTATGCTTCTGTCTGTCCCTCCCTGTACTATATGTCTATCTGTGTCTCTGCTTCTGTCTGTCCCTTCCTGTACTATATGTCTATCTGTGTCTCTGCTTCTGTCTGTCCCTCCTGTACTATATGTCTATCTGTGTCTCTGCTTCTGTCTGTCCTCCCTGTACTATATGACTATCTGTGTCTCTGCTTCTGTCTGTCCCTCCCTGTACTATATGTCTATCTGTGTCTCTGCTTCTGTCTGTCCCTCCCTGTACTATATGACTATCCGTGTCTCTGCTTCTGTCTGTCCTCCCTGTACTATATGTCTATCTGTGTCTCTGCTTCTGTCTGTCCCTCCCTGTACTATATGTCTATCTGTGTCTCTGCTTCTGTCTGTCCTCCCTGTACTATATGTCTATCTGTGTCTCTGCTTCTGTCTGTCCCTCCCTGTACTATATGTCTATCTGTGTCTCTGCTTCTGTCTGTCCCTCCCTGTACTATATGTCTATCTGTGTCTCTGCTTCTGTCTGTCCCTCCTGTACTATATGTCTATCTGTGTCTCTGCTTCTCTCTGTCCTCCCTGTACTATATGACTATCTGTGTCTCTGCTTCTGTCTGTCCTCCCTGTACTATATGTCTATCTGTGTCTCTGCTTCTGTCTGTCCCTCCTGTACTATATCTCTATCTGTGTCTCTGCTTCTGTCTGTCCCTCCCTGTACTATATGTCTATCTGTGTTTCTGCTTCTGTCTGTCCTCCCTGTACTATATGTCTATCTGTGTCTCTGCTTCTGTCTGTCCTCCCTGTACTATATGTCTATCTGTGTCTCTGCTTCTGCCTGTCCCTCCCTGTACTATATGTCTATCTGTGTCTCTGCTTCTGTCTGTCCTCCCTGTACTATATGTCTATCTGTGTCTGCTTCTGTCTGTCCCTCCCTGTACTATATGTCTATCTGTGTCTCTGCTTCTGTCTGTCCCTCCCTGTACTATATGTCTATCTGTGTCTCTGCTTCTGTCTGTCCCTCCCTGTACTATATGTCTATCTGTGTCTCTGCTTCTGTCTGTCCCTCCTGTACTATATGTCTATCTGTGTCTCTGCTTCTCTCTGTCCTCCCTGTACTATATGTCTATCTGTGTCTCTGCTTCTGCCTGTCCTCCCTGTACTATATGTCTATCTGTGTCTCTGCTTCTGTCTGTCCCTCCTGTACTATATGTCTATCTGTGTCTCTGCTTCTGTCTGTCCCTCCCTGTACTATATGTCTATCTGTGTCTCTGCTTCTGTCTGTCCCTCCCTGTACTATATGTCTATCTGTGTCTCTGCTTCTGTCTGTCCCTCCTGTACTATATGTCTATCTGTGTCTCTGCTTCTGTCTGTCCCTCCCTGTACTATATGACTATCTGTGTCTCTGCTTCTGTCTGTCCTCCCTGTACTATATGTCTATCTGTGTCTCTGCTTCTGTCTGTCCTCCCTGTACTATATGTCTATCTGTGTCTCTGCTTCTGTCTGTCCTCCCTGTACTATATGTCTATCTGTGTCTCTGCTTCTGCCTGTCCCTCCCTGTACTATATGACTATCTGTGTCTCTGCTTCTGTCTGTCCCTCCCTGTACTATATGTCTATCTGTGTCTCTGCTTCTGTCTGTCCCTCCCTGTACTATATCTCTATCTGTGTCTGTCTGTCCCTCCCTGTACTATATGTCTATATGTGTCTCTGCTTCTGTCTGTCCCTCCTGTACTATATGTCTATCTGTGTCTCTGCTTCTGTCTGTCCTCCCTGTACTATATGTCTATCTGTGTCTCTACTTCTGTCTGTCCTCCCTGTACTATATGTCTATCTGTGTCTCTGCTTCTGTCTGTCCTCCCTGTACTATATGTCTATCTGTGTCTCTGCTTCTGTCTGTCCCTCCCTGTACTATATGTCTATCTGTGTCTCTGCTTCTGTCTGTCCTCCCTGTACTATATGTCTATCTGTGTCTCTGCTTCTGTCTGCTCTCCCTGTATTATATGTCTATCTGTGTCTCTGCTTCTGTCTGTCCCTCCTGTACTATATGTCTATCTGTGTCTCTGCTTCTGTCTGCTCTCCCTGTACTATATGACTATCTGTGTCTCTGCTTCTGTCTGTCCCTCCTGTACTATATGTCTATCTGTGTCTCTGCTTCTGTCTGTCCCTCCCTGTACTATATGTCTATCTGTGTCTCTGCTTCTGTCTGTCCTCCCTGTACTATATGTCTATCTGTGTCTGCTTCTGTCTGTCCTCCCTGTACTATATGTCTATCTGTGTCTCTGCTTCTGTCTGTCCCTCCCTGTACTATATGTCTTTCTGTGTCTGCTTCTGTCTGTCCCTCCCTGTACTATATGACTATCTGTGTCTCTGCTTCTGTCTGTCCTCCCTGTACTATATGACTATCTGTGTCTCTGCTTCTGTCTGTCCTCCCTGTACTATATGACTATCTGTGTCTGTCTGTCCCTCCCTGTACTATATGTCTATCTGTGTCTCTGCTTCTGTCTGTCCTCCCTGTACTATATGTCTATCTGTGTCTCTGCTTCTGTCTGTCCTCCCTGTACTATATGTCTATCTGTGTCTCTGCTTCGGTCTGTCCCTCCCTGTACTATATGTCTATCTGTGTCTCTGCTTCTGTCTGTCCCTCCTGTACTATATGACTATCTGTGTCTCTGCTTCTGTCTGTCCCTCCCTGTACTATATGACTATCTGTGTCTCTGCTTCTGTCTGTCCTCCCTGTACTATATGACTATCTGTGTCTGTCTGTCCCTCCCTGTACTATATGTCTATCTGTGTCTCTGCTTCTGTCTGTCCTCCCTGTACTATATGTCTATCTGTGTCTCTGCTTCTGTCTGTCCTCCCTGTACTATATGTCTATCTGTGTCTCTGCTTCTCTCTGTCCCTCCCTGTACTATATGTCTATCTGTGTCTCTGCTTCTGTCTGTCCCTCCCTCTACTATATGTCTATCTGTGTCTCTGCTTCTGTCTGTCCCTCCTGTACTATATGTCTATCTGTGTCTCTGCTTCTGTCTGTCCCTCCTGTACTATATGTCTATCTGTGTCTCTGCTTCTGTCTGTCCTCCCTGTACTATATGTCTATCTGTGTCTCTGCTTCTGTCTGTCCTCCCTGTACTATATGTCTATCTGTGTCTCTGCTTCTGTCTGTCCCTCCCTGTACTATATGTCTATCTGTGTCTCTGCTTCTGCCTGTCCCTCCTGTACTATATCTCTATCTGTGTCTCTGCTTTTGTCTGTCCTCCCTGTACTATATGACTATCTGTGTCTCTGCTTCTGTCTGTCCCTCCTGTACTATATGTCTATCTGTGTCTCTGCTTCTGTCTGTCCTCCCTGTACTATATGTCTATCTGTGTCTCTGCTTCTGCCTGTCCTCCCTGTACTATATGTCTATCTGTGTCTCTGCTTCTGTCTGTCCCTCCCTGTACTATATGTCTATCTGTGTCTCTGCTTCTGTCTGTCCCTCCTGTACTATATGTCTATCTGTGTCTCTGCTTCTGTCTGTCCCTCCTGTACTATATCTCTATCTGTGTCTGTCTGTCCCTCCTGTACTATATGTCTATCTGTGTCTCTGCTTCTGTCTGTCCCTCCTGTACTATATGTCTATCTGTGTCTCTGCTTCTGCCTGTCCTCCCTGTACTATATGTCTATCTGTGTCTCTGCTTCTGTCTGTCCTCCCTGTACTATATGACTATCTGTGTCTCTGCTTCTGTCTGTCCCTCCCTGTACTATATGTCTATCTGTGTCTCTGCTTCTGTCTGTCCTCCCTGTACTATATGACTATCTGTGTCTCTGCTTCTGTCTGTCCTCCCTGTACTATATGTCTATCTGTGTCTCTGCTTCTGTCTGTCCCTCCCTGTACTATATGTCTATCTGTGTCTCTGCTTCTGTCTGTCCTCCCTGTACTATATGTCTATCTGTGTCTCTGCTTCTGTCTGTCCCTCCCTGTACTATATGTCTATCTGTGTCTCTGCTTCTGTCTGTCCCTCCCTGTACTATATGTCTATCTGTGTCTCTGCTTCTGTCTGTCCTCCCTGTACTATATGTCTATCTGTGTCTCTGCTTCTGTCTGTCCCTCCCTGTACTATATGTCTATCTGTGTCTCTGCTTCTGTCTGTCCTCCCTGTACTATATGACTATCTGTGTCTCTGCTTCTGTCTGTCCCTCCCTGTACTATATGTCTATCTGTGTCTCTGCTTCTGTCTGTCCCTCCCTGTACTATATGTCTATCTGTGTCTCTGCTTCTGTCTGTCCTCCCTGTACTATATGTCTATCTGTGTCTCTGCTTCTGTCTGTCCCTCCCTGTACTATATCTCTATCTGTGTCTCTGCTTCTGTCTGTCCCTCCCTGTACTATATCTCTATCTGTGTCTCTGCTTCTGCATGTCCTCCCTGTACTATATGTCTATCTGTGTCTCTGCTTCTGCCTGTCCCTCCTGTACTATATGTCTATCTGTATCTCTGCTTCTGTCTGTCCTCCCTGTACTATATGTCTATCTGTGTCTCTGCTTCTGTCTGTCCCTCCCTGTACTATATGTCTATCTGTGTCTCTGCTTCTGTCTGTCCTCCCTGTACTATATGTCTATCTGTGTCTCTGCTTCTGTCTGTCCTCCCTGTACTATATGTCTATCTGTGTCTCTGCTTCTGTCTGTCCTCCCTGTACTATATGTCTATCTGTGTCTCTGCTTCTGTCTGTCCCTCCCTGTACTATATGTCTAACTGTGTCTCTGCTTCTGCCTGTCCTCCCTGTACTATATGTCTATCTGTGTCTCTGCTTCTGTCTGTCCCTCCCTGTATTATATGTCTATCTGTGTCTCTGCTTCTGTCTGTCCCTCCTGTACTATATCTCTATCTGTGTCTGTCTGTCCCTCCTGTACTATATGTCTATCTGTGTCTCTGCTTCTGTCTGTCCCTCCTGTACTATATGTCTCTCTGTGTCTCTGCTTCTGTCTGTCCCTCCCTGTACTATATGTCTATCTGTGTCTCTGCTTCTGTCTGTCCCTCCCTGTACTCTATGACTATCTGTGTCTCTGCTTCTGTCTGTCCTCCCTGTACTATATGACTATCTGTGTCTCTGCTTCTGTCTGTCCTCCCTGTACTATATGTCTATCTGTGTCTCTGCTTCTGTCTGTCCCTCCCTGTACTATATGACTATCTGTGTCTCTGCTTCTGTCTGTCCCTCCCTGTACTATATGTCTATCTGTGTCTCTGCTTCTGCCTGTCCTCCCTGTACTATATGTCTATCTGTGTCTCTGCTTCTGTCTGTCCCTCCCTGTACTATATGTCTATCTGTGTCTCTGCTTCGGTCTGTGCCTCCCTGTACTATATGACTATCTGTGTCTCTGCTTCTGTCTGTCCCTCCCTGTACTATATGACTATCTGTGTCTCTGCTTCGGTCTGTGCCTCCCTGTACTATATGACTATCTGTGTCTCTGCTTCTGTCTGTCCCTCCCTGTACTATATGTCTATCTGTGTCTCTGCTTCTGTCTGTCCTCCCTGTACTATATGTCTATCTGTGTCTCTGCTTCTGTCTGTCCTTCCTGTACTATATGTCTATCTGTGTCTCTGCTTCTGTCTGTCCTCCCTGTACTATATGTCTATCTGTGTCTCTGCTTCTGTCTGTCCTCCCTGTACTATATCTCTATCTGTGTCTCTGCTTCTGTCTGTCCTTCCTGTACTATATGTCTATCTGTGTCTCTGCTTCTGTCTGTCCTCCCTGTACTATATGTCTATCTGTGTCTCTGCTTCTGTCTGTCCCTCCCTGTACTATATGTCTATATGTGTCTCAGCTTCTGTCTGTCCTTCCCTGTACTATATCTCTATCTGTGTCTCTGCTTCTGTCTGTCCCTCCCTGTACTATATGTCTATCTGTGTCTCTGCTTCTGTCTGTCCCTCCTGTACTATATGTCTATCTGTGTCTCTGCTTCTGTCTGTCCCTCCCTGTATTATATGACTATCTGTGTCTCTGTTTCTGTCTGTCCTCCCTGTAATATATGTCTATCTGTGTCTCTGCTTCTGTCTGTCCCTCCCTGTACTATATGACTATCTGTGTCTCTGCTTCTGTCTGTCCTCCCTGTACTATATGTCTATCTGTGTCTCTGCTTCTGTCTGTCCCTCCTGTACTATATGTCTATCTGTGTCTCTGCTTCTGCATGTCCTCCCTGTACTATATGACTATCTGTGTCTCTGCTTCTGTCTGTCCTCCCTGTACTATATGTCTATCTGTGTCTCTGCTTCTGTCTGTCCTCCCTGTACTATATGTCTATCTGTGTCTCTGCTTCTGTCTGTCCCTCCTGTACTATATGTCTATCTGTGTCTCTGCTTCTGTCTGTCCTCCCTGTACTATATGTCTATCTGTGTCTCTGCTTCTGTCTGTCCCTCCCTGTACTATATGTCTATCTGTGTCTCTGCTTCTGCCTGTCCCTCCCTGTACTATATGTCTATCTGTGTCTCTGCTTCTGTCTGTCCTCCCTGTACTATATGACTATCTGTGTCTCTGCTTCTGTCTGTCCCTCCCTGTACTATATGTCTATCTGTGTCTCTGCTTCTGTCTGGCCCCCCTGTACTATATGACTATCTGTGTCTCTGCTTCTGTCTGTCCCTCCTGTACTATATGTCTATCTGTGTCTCTGCTTCTGTCTGTCCTCCCTGTACTATATGTCTATCTGTGTCTCTGCTTCTGTCTGTCCCTCCTGTACTATATGTCTATCTGTGTCTCTGCTTCTGTCTGTCCCTCCTGTACTATATGTCTATCTGTGTCTCTGCTTCTGTCTGTCCCTCCCTGTACTATATGACTATCTGTGTCTCTGCTTCTGCCTGTCCCTCCCTGTACTATATGTCTATCTGTGTATCTGCTTCTGTCTGTCCCTCCTGTACTATATGACTATCTGTGTATCTGCTTCTGTCTGTCCCTCCTGTACTATATGTCTATCTGTGTCTCTGCTTCTGTCTGTCCTCCCTGTACTATATGTCTATCTGTGTCTCTGCTTCTGTCTGTCCCTCCTGTACTATATGTCTATCTGTGTCTCTGCTTCTGTCTGTCCCTCCCTGTACTATATGTCTATCTGTGTCTCTGCTTCTGTCTGTCCCTCCCTGTACTATATGTCTATCTGTGTCTCTGCTTCTGTCTGTCCCTCCCTGTACTATATCTCTATCTGTGTCTCTGCTTCTGTCTGTCCCTCCCTGTACTATATGTCTATCTGTGTCTCTGCTTCTGTCTGTCCCTCCTGTACTATATGTCTATCTGTCTCTGCTTCTGCCTGTCCTCCCTGTACTATATGTCTATCTGTGTCTCTGCTTCTGCCTGTCCTCCCTGTACTATATGTCTATCTGTGTCTCTGCTTCTGTCTGTCCCTCCCTGTACTCTATGTCTATCTGTGTCTCTGCTTCTGTCTGTCCCTCCCTGTACTATATGACTATCTGTGTCTCTGCTTCTGTCTGTCCCTCCTGTACTATATGTCTATCTGTGTCTCTGCTTCTGTCTGTCCCTCCTGTACTATATGTCTATCTGTGTCTCTGCTTCTGTATGTCCTCCCTGTACTATATGTCTATCTGTGTCTCTGCTTCTGTCTGTCCCTCCTGTACTATATGACTATCTGTGTCTCTGCTTCTGTCTGTCCTCCCTGTACTATATGACTATCTGTGTCTCTGCTTCTGTCTGTCCCTCCTGTACTATATGTCTATCTGTGTCTCTGCTTCTGTCTGTCCCTCCCTGTACTATATGTCTATCTGTGTCTCTGCTTCTGTCTGTCCTCCCTGTACTATATGACTATCTGTGTCTGCTTCTGTCTGTCCCTCCCTGTACTATATGTCTATCTGTGTCTCTGCTTTTGTCTGTCCTCCCTGTACTATATCTCTATCTGTGTCTGTCTGTCCCTCCTGTACTATATGTCTATCTGTGTCTCTGCTTCTGTCTGTCCCTCCTGTACTATATGTCTATCTGTGTCTCTGCTTCTGCCTGTCCTCCCTGTACTATATGTCTATCTGTGTCTCTGCTTCTGTCTGTCCCTCCCTGTACTATATGTCTATCTGTGTCTCTGCTTCTGTCTGTCCCTCCTGTACTATATCTCTATCTGTGTCTGTCTGTCCCTCTTGTACTATATGTCTATCTGTGTCTCTGCTTCTGTCTGTCCCTCCTGTACTATATGTCTATCTGTGTCTCTGCTTCTGTCTGTCCTCCCTGTACTATATGTCTATCTGTGTCTCTGCTTCTGTCTGTCCTCCCTGTACTATATGTCTATCTGTGTCTCTGCTTCTGTCTATCCCTCCTGTACTATATGTCTATCTGTGTCTCTGCTTCTGTCTGTCCCTCCTGTACTATATGTCTATCTGTGTCTCTGCTTCTGTCTGTCCCTCCCTGTACTATATGTCTATCTGTGTCTGCGTCTGTCTGTCCTCCCTGTACTATATGTCTATCTGTGTCTCTGCTTCTGTCTGTCCCCCCTGTACTATATGACTATCTGTGTCTCTGCTTCTGTCTGTCCCTCCTGTACTATATGTCTATCTGTGTCTCTGCTTCTGCCTGTCCTCCCTGTACTATATCTCTATCTGTGTCTCTGCTTCTGTCTGTCCCTCCTGTACTATATGTCTATCTGTGTCTCTGCTTCTGTCTGTCCTTCCTGTACTATATGTCTATCTGTGTCTCTGCTTCTGTCTGTCCCTCCCTGTACTATATGTCTATCTGTGTCTCTGCTTCTGTCTGTCCCTCCTGTACTATATGTCTATCTGTGTCTCTGCTTCTGTCTGTCCTTCCTGTACTATATGTCTATCTGTGTCTCTGCTTCTGTCTGTCCCTCCCTGTACTATATGTCTATCTGTGTCTCTGCTTCTGTCTGTCCTCCCTGTACTATATCTCTATCTGTGTCTCTGCTTCTGCCTGTCCTCCCTGTGCTATATCTCTATCTGTGTCTCTGCTTCTGTCTGTCCCTCCTGTACTATATGTCTATCTGTGTCTCTGCTTCTGTCTGTCCTTCCTGTACTATATGTCTATCTGTGTCTCTGCTTCTGTCTGTCCCTCCCTGTACTATATGTCTATCTGTGTCTCTGCTTCTGTCTGTCCTTCCTGTACTATATGTCTATCTGTGTCTCTGCTTCTGTCTGTCCCTCCCTGTACTATATGTCTATCTGTGTCTCTGCTTCTGTCTGTCCCTCCCTGTACTATATGTCTATCTGTGTCTCTGCTTCTGTCTGTCCCTCCCTGTACTATATGTCTATCTGTGTCTGCTTCTGTCTGTCCCTCCCTGTACTATATGTCTATCTGTGTCTCTGCTTCTGTCTGTCCTCACTGTACTATATGTCTATCTGTGTCTCTGCTTCTGTCTGTCCCTCCTGTACTATATGACTATCTGTGTCTCTGCTTCTGTCTGTCCTCCCTGTACTATATGACTATCTGTGTCTCTGCTTCTGTCTGTCCCTCCCTGTACTATATGTCTATCTGTGTCTCTGCTTCTGTCTGTCCCTCCCTGTACTATATGTCTATCTGTGTCTCTGCTTCTGCCTGTCCCTCCTGTACTATATTACTATCTGTGTCTCTGCTTCTGTCTGTCCCTCCCTGTACTATATGTCTATCTGTGTCTCTGCTTCTGTCTGTCCTCCCTGTACTATATGTGTATCTGTGTCTCTGCTTCTGTCTGGCCCCCCTGTACTATATGACTATCTGTGTCTCTGCTTCTGTCTGTCCTCCCTGTACTACATGTCTATCTGTGTCTCTGCTTCTGTCTGTCCCTCCCTGTACTATATGTCTATCTGTGTCTCTGCTTCTGTCTGTCCCTCCTGTACTATATGTCTATCTGTGTCTCTGCTTCTGCATGTCCTCCCTGTACTATATGTCTATCTGTGTCTCTGCTTCTGTCTGTCCTCCCTGTACTATATGACTATCTGTGTCTCTGCTTCTGTCTGTCCCTCCCTGTACTATATGTCTATCTGTGTCTCTGCTTCTGTCTGTCCCTCCCTGTACTATATGTCTATCTGTGTCTCTGCTTCTGTCTGTCCCTCCTGTACTATATGTCTATCTGTGTCTCTGCTTCTGTCTGTCCTCCCTGTACTATATGTCTATCTGTGTCTCTGCTTCTGTCTGTCCTCCCTGTACTATATGTCTGTCTGTGTCTCTGCTTCTGTCTGTCCTCCCTGTACTATATGTCTATCTGTGTCTCTGCTTCTGTCTGTGCCTCCCTGTACTATATGACTATCTGTGTCTCTGCTTCTGTCTGTCCCTCCTGTACTATATGTCTATCTGTGTCTCTGCTTCTGTCTGTCCTCCCTGTACTATATGTCTATCTGTGTCTCTGCTTCTGTCTGTCCTCCCTGTACTATATGTCTATCTGTGTCTCTGCTCCTGTCTGTCCTCCCTGTACTATATGTCTATCTGTGTCTCTGCTTCTGTCTGTCCCTCCCTGTACTATATGTCTATCTGTGTCTCTGCTTCTGTCTGTCCTCCCTGTACTATATGTCTATCTGTGTCTCTGCTCCTGTCTGTCCTCCCTGTACTATATGTCTATCTGTGTCTCTGCTTCTGTCTGTCCCTCCCTGTACTATATGTCTATCTGTGTCTCTGCTTCTGTCTGTGCCTCCCTGTACTATATGTCTATCTGTGTCTCTGCTTCTGTCTGTCCCTCCTGTACTATATGACTATCTGTGTCTCTGCTTCTGTCTGTCCCTCCCTGTACTATATGTCTATCTGTGTCTCTGCTTCTGTCTGTCCCTCCTGTACTATATGACTATCTGTGTCTCTGCTTCTGTCTGTCCCTCCTGTACTATATGTCTATCTGTGTCTCTGCTTCTGTCTGTCCTCCCTGTACCATATGTCTATCTGTGTCTCTGCTTCTGTCTGTCCCTCCCTGTACTATATGACTATCTGTGTCTCTGCTTCTATCTGTCCCTCCTGTACTATATGTCTATCTGTGTCTCTGCTTCTGTCTGTCCCTCCTGTACTATATGACTATCTGTGTCTCTGCTTCTGTCTATCCCTCCTGTACTATATGTCTATCTGTGTCTCTGCTTCTGTCTGTCCTCCCTGTACTATATGTCTATCTGTGTCTCTGCTTCTGTCTGTCCTCCCTGTACTATATGTCTATCTGTGTCTCTGCTTCTGTCTGTCCCTCCTGTACTATATCTCTATCTGTGTCTGCTTCTGTCTATCCCTCCTGTACTATATGTCTATCTGTGTCTCTGCTTCTGTCTGTCCTTCCCTGTACTATATGTCTATCTGTGTCTCTGCTTCTGTCTGTCCTCCCTGTCCTATATGTCTATCTGTGTCTCTGCTTCTGTCTGTCCCTCCTGTACTATATGTCTATCTGTGTCTCTGCTTCTGTCTGTCCCTCCCTGTACTATATGTCTATCTGTGTCTCTGCTTCTGTCTGTCCCTCCTGTACTATATGTCTTTCTGTGTCTCTGCTTCTGTCTGTCCTTCCCTGTACTATATGTCTATCTGTGTCTCTGCTTCTGTCTGTCCTCCCTGTACTGTATGTCTATCTGTGTCTCTGCTTCTGTCTGTCCCTCCTGTACTATATGTCTATCTGTGTCTGCGTCTGTCTGTCCCTCCTGTACTATATGTCTATCTGTGTCTGCGTCTGTCTGTCCTCCCTGTACTATATGACTATCTGTGTCTCTGCTTCTGTCTGTCCCTCCCTGTACTATATGTCTATCTGTGTCTCTGCTTCTGTCTGTCCTCCCTGTACTATATGTCTATCTGTGTCTCTGCTTCTGTCTGTCCCTCCTGTACTATATGACTATCTGTGTCTCTGCTTCTGTCTGTCCCTCCTGTACTATATGTCTATCTGTGTCTCTGCTTCTGTCTGTCCTCCCTGTACTATATGTCTATCTGTGTCTCTGCTTCTGTCTGTCCCTCCTGTACTATATGTCTATCTGTGTCTCTGCTTCTGTCTGTCCCTCCTGTACTATATGACTATCTGTGTCTCTGCTTCTGTCTGTCCTCCCTGTACTATATGTCTATCTGTGTCTCTGCTTCTGTCTGTCCCTCCTGTACTATATGACTATCTGTGTCTCTGCTTCTGTCTGTCCCTCCTGTACTATATGTCTATCTGTGTCTGCTTCTGTCTGTCCTCCCTGTACTATATGTCTATCTGTGTCTCTGCTTCTGCCTGTCCTCCCTGTACTATATCTCTATCTGTGTCTGCTTCTGTCTGTCCCTCCTGTACTATATGTCTATCTGTGTCTCTGCTTCTGCCTGTCCTCCCTGTACTATATGTCTATCTGTGTCTCTGCTTCTGTCTGTCCCTCCTGTACTATATGTCTATCTGTGTCTCTGCTTCTGTCTGTCCTCCCTGTACTATATGTCTATCTGTGTCTCTGCTTCTGTCTGTCCCTCCTGTACTATATGTCTATCTGTGTCTCTGCTTCTGTCTGTCCCTCCTGTACTATATGTCTATCTGTGTCTCTGCTTCTGCCTGTCCTCCCTGTACTATATGTCTATCTGTGTCTCTGCTTCTGTCTGTCCTCCCTGTACTATATCTCTATCTGTGTCTGTCTGTCCCTCCCTGTACTATATGTCTATCTGTGTCTCTGCTTCTGTCTGGCCCCCCTGTACTATATGACTATCTGTGTCTCTGCTTCTGTCTGTCCTCCCTGTACTATATGTCTATCTGTGTCTCTGCTTCTGTCTGTCCTCCCTGTACTATATGACTATCTGTGTCTCTGCTTCTGTCTGTCCCTCCTGTACTATATGTCTATCTGTGTCTCTGCTTCTGTCTGTCCCTCCCTGTACTATATGTCTATCTGTGTCTCTGCTTCTCTCTGTCCTCCCTGTACTATATGACTATCTGTGTCTCTGCTTCTGTCTGTCCCTCCCTGTACTATATGTCTATCTGTGTCTCTGCTTCTGTCTGTCCCTCCTGTACTATATGTCTATCTGTGTCTCTGCTTCTGTCTGTCCCTCCCTGTACTATATGTCTATCTGTGTCTCTGCTTCTGTCTGTCCCTCCTGTACTATATGACTATCTGTGTCTCTGCTTCTGTCTGTCCTCCCTGTACTATATGTCTATCTGTGTCTCTGCTTCTGTCTGTCCTCCCTGTACTATATGTCTATCTGTGTCTCTGCTTCTGTCTGTCCTCCCTGTCCTATATGTCTATCTGTGTCTCTGCTTCTGTCTGTCCTTCCCTGTACTATATGTCTATCTGTGTCTCTGCTTCTGTCTGTCCCTCCCTGTACTATATGTCTATCTGTGTCTCTGCTTCTCTCTGTCCTCCCTGTACTATATGACTATCTGTGTCTCTGCTTCTGTCTGTCCCTCCCTGTACTATATGTCTATCTGTGTCTCTGCTTCTGTCTGTCCCTCCTGTACTATATGTCTATCTGTGTCTCTGCTTCTGTCTGTCCCTCCCTGTACTATATGACTATCTGTGTCTCTGCTTCTGTCTGTCCCTCCTGTACTATATATCTATCTGTGTTTTTGCTTCTGTCTATCCCTCCTGTACTTTATGCCTATGTATCTCCCTGCTCCTGTCTATACTTCCTCTGCAGTATGTCTTTTCATCTCCTTATTTCTCTCTGTCCCTCCTGTATGTCTTTCTATCCCTCCGTCTCCCTCATCCTTAGTCAGGAGGAGTCTTCCCAAGCTGGCATCCAGAGATAGTTGGCATGTGTATGAAACATTAAACTAGACAAACGTCCCAGAGCGAATCACTCATCTCAGGCCTCACTGATGCCTCAAGCTACAACCAGCTCAGCACCCCCTCCCACCACAGATACCGCACCCGGTCACAAGAGGTCACGTGTGACACACACGAGAACCTGTCACTGTAACACATGGAAGATAGCGCACAATATGTAATATGTCAAATGTTTTTTGGAAAAGGTCAAAAATATATGGAACAATACAGGTTTAGGAAGAGGTGGTTATAAGTAACTATAGTATGAGTTACAGGGAGGGTTAAGTCAGCTTTAAAATGATACATTTTAAACATGTATATTTTAAAATGTATTAATTTATTTAGATGAAATAACTAAAGATTTGAGAATTTTTAAATGATGTGCCATGTGTTTAAGCTGTCAGAAGTGTTTTATTTTAATAATGTTAGGATTGCGAGGACACTCGCCATGGCAGACAGAGGGCCACAGATCATAAGTGGCAGCACACATCCGGCCCACGAGCTGGTAGTTGGCCTGCACTGAATTAGGTTATTAAGTAATTGTTGAATGACCTTGACTGCTAACTCCCCCCTCTGACTATGTTTAGTGCCACAGCACTCAAATAAATCAAAAATGTCTCCGTAGATATTAATCTGCTATTCAAATTTCCCATCATCTAGACCTAGCATGACCTTCCATGTCTTTCCATCACACATTTTCCCATTTGAAAGTTTCTCATATCATCATTTCCATTTGTATATTATCTACACACTGACGGGGCAATAAGATTGTAAGGCAGGTAATGCTGTTTGCCACAGACATTCATTTTTGTGGTGGTCTGAGATCTCAGCGCTCATTGCGAGCCTCTTGGTTGTTGTATTTTTTTTTTTTATCAGAGGTGCTTTTGCTGTCATTGTAAGGTTGGCGCTGATCTGCTTTTTGCAAGGCTGTCCCCTGGTGTCGTTTGTGTGCTATGGGCTCGTTGTGAGGCGCGCAGTGAATGTCTTTTGCGTTTATAGCAATAGTGTTTTTTTTTGTGTATATGTATTTTGTAATGCGAATTACATAATTAATTAATTAATAAATGAATACGCTTTACCTATTTGTAAGTAATATATGCAGGAAGCATTGTGCTGAAGAGCTGACAATCTGTTTTGATGTACCTGCAGCATACAATGTAGGTTTGCACTGCTGGGTGAGCTGCTTTGTAAGTGTCAGCAATGTGTGCAGTGTGTAGTGTAAATAGGCTGCGTGCGCGAGGGGAAGCCGTTAGTGTAGCTGTGTACTTCCGCATTCTGTAAGTTAGTTTTGTAAAATGACGGCGAATGTGTATGTGGTAGGCAGGTTTGTATAATGAAGCATCCTTGCTAATGGTGTATGTTGTAGGTTGTACAGGTTTTTGTAAAAGCCATATTTGCTTTGTGGAATTTAGCGGCTTTAGGAGTCGTGTAGCATTGTTTTCGCTTAGGGGATTTTCTAGTGTGTAAACTTTGTAAATTTGACAGAATTTGAGATTTAAGCAGTGTTGCAGAGATCCTGGGTTTCCCCCCTTGGTGTGGGTAAGGTTTTTATTTTATCTTTGTGTGTATTTTTGTGTTTTTTAATGTTTGCCGATGTGCACGGGTTGTCTGTTAAGGTCGTATTTTTGCAAGTCCGTAAAGTCCCGCGGGTCGTATTTTTTTGAGTAAGTTCATAGTTAGTCATTGCATGTTTATGGGTTTTTTTTTCGGGTCCCGCTTGTGTGGTCGTTTGTAACCGGTTGTGAGGCGCCGTAGAGCCTCCACCTCCGCAAATGTGGCCCCTCGCTTTGCGAGGGTCCGCATTTGCGGCCTGCAACAAATCTGTGGCTCATTGCAGCCAACGTGGGAGCCTCCACCTGCGCAAATGCGGACCCTCGCTACACGAGGGTCCGCGTTTGCAGTCCGAAAGTCGTGGGCGGTCGTAAGGATGAGCGCCTATGGCGCTCATCTCCACGAGCGCAAGGAGCGCCTTCGGGGCTCCTTGCCAGCAACTTTGGCCTGCACTTCGCAAGGGTCACAGTTGCAGCAGGCTCGCTATGCGAGCCCACAAGGGTTAGCAACAACCCGCATGCTGACAACTATATATGTGATTCTAAATCACCCAATGCCCACAGTCATTCTCCCACCATATTTAAAAACAATAATTTTCTCCATTATCGCCTCCTACACTTGCATAGGTTTCATTAATGTGCACACCAGACAACTCGGTGGGAATGCATACTAAACTCCATCATTAAAAGTTTAATGCTTTGACTTTTTGTTTTATTTCAAAATGCATGGCTACCAATGTAATTTTGTAATACAAATAATAACTGAAAAATAGAAGGCAATGATCTGCTGGTTTGCACTATCCTCTCTTCATGCATGAAATGAGTGGAATAAAATATATAGAAAAACTAAGTCAGAGGTGCTCATGAGAGAACAAACTAACCTTAATAGGTTAGTTCTATGGCAATGATAAGCCACTCTGAGAGCAACCTCTTTTATATCACTTGTGCCCTTCACAGGGGGAAATATCCTGTAGTATATCAGTCTGGTCCCACTCAAAAGAGTGACCCAGCCCAGGAATACCAGGCAATTCTACCCTGAACAGGAAAAACAGCAAACCCCAGACGCGTTTCGGCCTTTATGGGCCTCGTCAGTGAGGTGAGGTGCAGCTGAACTCTCTAAGGCACTGTGAGCAAGGGGTCCACGTCTGGAGTCCCCTATTACCCTTGGGGAAAGTAAACCCTAAGGCTAATTTGCATAAACAGATAGGGAGAGTTCAGCTGCACCTCACTGACGAGGCCATATAGGCGGAAACGCGTTTGGGGTTTGCTGTTTCTCCTGTTCAGGGTAGAATTACCTGGTATTTTGGGTCTGGGTCACTCTTTTGAGTGGGATCAGACTGATATACTACAGGATATTTCTCCCTGTGAAGGGCATAAGTGATATAAAGGAGGTTGTTCTCAGAATGGCTTATCATGGCCATAGAACTAACCTATTAAGGTTGGTTCGTTCTTTGATGAGTACCTCTGACTTACCTTTTTTTGAATAAAATATATACCCTTATAAAGCCTTATACTACTTTTGCAAATTCCTCATGATTTTTATGGTATCATACAAAAACAGCAAATGAAAACAAAACAATAGGCAGACACTGGTGGGTTTGTAACCCAAGAAGTCAGTGTATGAGCATCCATTTGTCCCAACATGTCTTACACAAATATAATACATTAACGCATTGCTGTGTAGATCACTTACTAGATCATTATAATCAGGCATGAATACATCTTCATTTAAAAGTGAGTTTTAAAGACCTTGTCCAATACTAAAATAATACCAATTCTAAAAAGAAGAGTGTGTTTACCATTACCCTATTTGTAATTACTGATGCAGTTGCTATGTTATTAGTAGTTGCACTTTGCATAAAGAGTCAAGTCACACGACATAGGACAAATAAACCGCTTGCAATTAAATTACCTCTATAAATATATCTGACAAATGTAAAAGTAGTCAAGCAGGCTGCATTGAGACATATAAAATGTAAATTATCTGATTAAAAGATTGTTTTTTTTTTGTCAGATAATAACTAGATTACCTGGCAATATCAACCTCTACACAACAGTAAAGATATTTTAGAGGGTTTGAAAAATCAATTTAGAGACAGATCAAGGTTCTCTTACCAAGGCATGGAAAACCTAAAAACACAGATGTCTTTCTAAAGTTAATGTCTTCCTGTTTCTCCATTGTTAGGATGAGGTGGGTATAGTCAGCAGCCCTGAATGCCAATCTTAGATGTTTTGAGATTGCTAAGCAATATCTGGTAACATGGAGGCAGTTAGGACATGGTTACAATGTCATTCAAAGGAGAGGTAAATGGGTATCGCAGTGGTACAAATCTTTTATATACTTACATTAGTTATTTGAAATGTTGTAAAGGGTCAGCACCACCCTACGGCTTGTATGGGTAACTGAGAACTCTTAAATGCACTGACTACTGAGGCGAGCAGGGATGCCGCAGGAAGACTGCCCGCTTGCACTGGTTTGACAGGCAGCCATGCTGTTGTCTGAGGTACACCTATTTGTCCTATGCACAGTTATTTGTCACTGTTTTTAGTTTCTACATCAGCGAAAATATTGCACTGTTGTTGTTGTTAAGTCATTCAGTCATGTCTGACTCTCTGTGACACTATGGACCGTAGCACACCAGGCACATCGGTCAGCCACTACCCCTCTCAGCTCCATCAAGTTCATATTCACTGCTTCATCCATCCATCTCCGCCTCTGCCCTCCCCTTCTTTGTGTGCCTTAATTCTTTCCCAGCATCAGAGTCTTCTCTATGAAATCCTGCCTTCTCATTATGTGGCCAAAATAACTGAGCTTTAGCCACATGATCATACCTTCCAGTGAACAGCCTTGACTTCCTGAAGTACTGATGTATTTGATCATCTTGCAGTCCAAGGAACTCTAAGCAGTTTTCTTCAATACCACAATTCATAAGCGTCAATTCTATGGCGCTCAGACTTCTTTATGGTCCAAGTCTCACATCCGTATGTTACTACTGGGAATACAATAGTTCTATATATAACTACACAGCCCTTTGTGGATTGTATAATATCTTTACTATTTACTAGCTTGTCCAGACTTGCCATAATTTTCTTCCATAGAAGCAAACGCCTTTTATTTTCATGGCTAGAGCCACATCTGAATAGATCTTGGATCCCAGAAATATTAAATCTGTCACTGCCTCCACTTCTTCTCCATCTGTTTGCCAGCTTTTGTACTCTCTTCTTTCACCCTCACCAATAGGTATTTTAGTTCCTCCTCACTTCCAACCATCAGAGTAATATCATTTGTGTATCTGAGGTTATTGATATTTCTCCTAGTAATATTAATTACAGCTTTAGATTAATCCGGCCAGGCCGCCCGCATTATGTACTCTGTGTATAAGTTAAATAAATAAGGTGACAATATACAACCTTGTAGCACTCCTTTTCCAATATTGAATCATTCGGTTGTTCCATGTACGTTCTGACCGTGGCTTCTTGGTTCACATACAGATTCTTGGTCCACATACAGACTCCCTTTAGGAGGAGGATGAGATGATCTGGTATTCCCATCTCTTTATAATGGCCACATTTTGCCATCTTTTGTTATGATCCACACAGTCAAAGGCTTTACAATAGTCTAAGAAGCAGAAGTAAATGTTGTTCTTGCTATCTCTATTATATCTGTTGGGTTTTCTAAATTTCTTAACATAATGCAACAATTTCACAGCATCATCTTGTAGGATTTTGAACAGTTCATCTGGGATTCCATCAACTCCTGCAGCCCTGTTATTATCAAGGCATCCTAGGGCCCATCTCACTTCACTTTCCAAGATGTCTGTCTCCAACTCATTGGACCACGTTACAGTGCACTAATTTCTCATTTCTCCTGCGTAAGTTTCACGTACAAGTGAAGAGAGATTGAATGAAAGAAGGGCACATGCAGGACAGCAATCCATTTCAAAACAGCATGCCAAAACAAATCACCCGCACAACCTCATTATTTTATAGCAGCTGTGGGCTGGAAAGCACTGGCAGGAAGAAATGGTTTTGGCCCTACCAGTCTTACTGGTTTACAATAAACTAGCAAAACTTGACACATTACTACTTCTCTCTTTCTGGTTCTTAGACCATGCACACTGATTGCCATATTTATATCTGTAATCTAATTTTCATTAATACATTTTATATTCTTAAAGAAGCATTTCCTAATTAAGACAATGTTTACAACATGCTATACTAAAGAATTGTGCTTAATAGTGTGAAAACATGTTACCGAAGTCAACATTTTAATTTATCACACACAGCACAGGGGTGAAGTTTTGGCACTCGAAAATCGGGTAAGCAAGAAAAAAAAATGTCAGCCGAAAAAGATAGAAATGAGGCTACCCGAACCGCGCAAAACACTAACAGGCACGTACGACTTTTACCCAGGAACGTACAAGGTACAAAATACACTATTAGAAAGGACGGAAAATGCTTGTGAGCCACGTAACACATAGACAATCGCCGCCAATATACAACACTAACTTGCCACTAATAACATTGCAAATCTAAAATGGTGCTTTACCCGACTAAACGGTTTGCCCTTGCGCACGCAGCCTATGCTGACACTTACTCCTCAGGTCAGCAACAGTCCAACTGTACATTGTATGCTGCAGGAAAATCAAAAGAGATTGTTAGCTCTTTAGGATATTGATTGATGGATATGTTAATTAGAAATAGTGTATTAATTTAGTAATTAATTAAATTAAAAAAACTAAATAGCATATATTTTATGTTTTATTCATTCCTAAATGATTATTAACCTACATTCATTTTATAATTATTCATTAGTAATGGAAAATACAAATGTATACTTTCCACTGCTGTGTTTACATTTTTACATTGGCTGCCAGCAATAGGACTCTCAAAGCAGTTACATATTTAAATCACTTTATTATGCTCTGAGACCTGAAAACATTTTCTAATTTACACTGCACTAAAAAAATGGTATAATTAACACTGTGCTTATATACCTGTCTTTGCGATGAGCGCCGAAGATGATCGTTGCAAAGCACGAAAATTGAAGGATACGAGAGGAGAGGCTCGCAATGAGCGCCAAAGGTGCTCATTGTGAGCCACGCTATGAGAGCCAAAGGCTCACAGCGAGGGCTCGCAATGAGCGCCGAAGGTGCTCAGAGGAGCAAAACTATACGAGAGGCAAAAGCTTTACATTGTGTGGCAAACAGCATTGCCATGACTTCAAATTTTATTGCTCCATCATTTTTGACGGGCAAGTCGCTAGTTAAATAATATAACAAAATTGCTATAGTGGGAGAGAACTGTGTTTTTTGCTATTTATGCACTTCCATATGTGTGGGGGAACATCGATGATAAGAATTTGGTTGTTACAATTAAAAAGTGAGGGTTCCCTGGTGGTCCAGTGGTTAGGATTCGGTGATTTCACCACTGTTGACCTGGGTTAGATTTCAGTCAGGGAACCAAGAGGTCACACCACCCTCAAGCCATGCAGCGTTGCTCCTGGTCAGTACTTGGATGGGGGAATACCAGGAGCTGTATGCTGTGGCCCACTGGAGAGGTATTTTGTAACCCCACTCCAGTATCTCTGCGATTAATACCAAGTGGATCAGCATGACCATGGACATAAAGATGTTGTGGACCTTATGAGTAGGTAGTTCACCACAACAATCATGTATACTATATTGGGGGGAGCGATAGAAGCCCTCCACCTTACAGTAGTACAGTAAATAAATAGTACATCTGTGTTTACATTTGAATGTCTAAAACAAGTTAAAAAAATGGTTTCATGTCCAGAATTCCGGGAAATACAGTTATTACACTGCATTCTGTGAACCTTGGCAGGGACATGCAAATGTGCCCACAAATGCTTTGTTCTTCAATTCATAACCATTTTAAACATGGCTTCCTTTAAGCTTATGCCAGGCTGATGATAGGCAGTAACCTTGAAACACGTGCAAAGCAGCGGGCATAAGCTTAAAGGAAGCCATATTTTAAATGGTTTATGGATTGAAGAGCGAGGCATTTGTGGGTCCATTTGCATGTCCCTGCTCAGCTTCCCAGAATGCAGTGTAATAACTGTGTTTCTCGTAATTCTGAGCTGGAAGCAGGTTATTTAACTTGTTTTAGACATTCAAATGTGAACATAGATGTACTATTTATTTACTATATATAAATAAATAAATATATATATATATATATATATATATATATATATATATATATATATATATATAAATATATATATATATATATATATATATATATATATATACACACACACACAGTATATAGGTAAAGCCGCTCATTGCGTGGCTTGCGATGAAGGCGCTCACCGCAAAGCCTGCAAGTTAGAGGGGGGAGAGCCTCGCATTGTGTGGCAAACGGCATTGTCAGACTTCAAACTGTATTGCCCTCATGTTTGATGGGCAAGTGGCTAGTATATATATATATATATATAGTATCTCCTTCTGGGTCACTACCTTGTCATGGTGTGTACCTCAATTAAGCTGTGATCTATACCACGTAGGGTCACAGAAGATGGACAGGTCATAGAAGGGAGGTCAAACAAATCACAGAAGGAACTGGCAACCCACTCCAGTATCTTTGTAAGATGTGACTGATTACACTGTCTTTGTGTTAGTAAAAGTCGGACATGACTGAATAATTGAACAAAAAAAATCTCAAGCAACCGGCATCAATTTCCCATTTTAAATTTACTCCCGCTAAACCGGCACTATCTGTAGTTCGAGACTGCAAAAAAAAAAAATGCTGAATTATTTTCTCTGGCCCTAAATGGCCGCGTTTAGGTGCTAATGCCTTTTTGGAGGCATTTTGAAGGGTTTTGGGGTGTTTAAGGGTCGTTTAGATTAAATTCAGGGACTCCCGATTACCCGGAAACTACAACGGGGAGTTTACTGTATATATATATATATATATATATATATATATATATATATATATATATATATATATATATATAGGCATATAAATAAGTAAATTTGCATATTGAACTGCAACATTAGCATACAATATCCCAGGGAACACAATTAATAAGTAAATACAAAAACAACTACCGTGATTTACTGAATTTAGTCTGCACATATCCTAATGACCTCATCATCCTCCATTCAGAAAGACGTCTTACTTCTAGTAGCATAACAACATTGTGGTTTAATGTTCCCTTTCACTTAATCAGCTAAAATCAGTGTTGGAACAAATTGTCTTTATAAAATTATTTCCATGGTATGTATCTTAAATTTGATATTTAAAAGAACACAGTCACCTAATACTTACAGTATGTTCTGTTGGAAAACAGATTGGATAATGGTTAAAATGTTATTAAAATAATTTTACAAAATACACTGGCTTTTATTAAAGGACCACTGATAATAAATGTTGTTCTATGTTGTGTTTTGAATATTTAAATGATTATGGGCGAAAATGTTTTTATAAATCTTTACATTTTGCAGTTTTTATATGCATTTATTCTTATATTTACTATTCTTTAAACTAATGAACTTTGAATTGGTGATTAGAACACTAGCAATTGTATCTGTCACATTCCCACTGTGCAGACAGACACTTCATGTGTATTCATGGTCCCCTCCCACCTCAGAAAGCTGACCTGCTAAAGCCAACATGGCAGACTCCACAGCAGCATAAATACATATAACAGATAATAAATCATATTTTAGAGGTTGTACTCTTTTTTTACATTGTAAAACATGTTGCAAACAGCAGCAAATCTTTAGCAAGAAAATATAATTTAAAATAAGTTTACCTCATTAATGTCTGTTGCGATAATACTAATCAATACTGAAGTTGAAATCTTTCCCTTCTTTTCAGTAGTGCTCAGGACAATGAGAGGGATGGGGAAGAGTACAGTACGTTGAAAGACCAGTGTACACACTTTTCATGTTAAATCTATTTTTAGTTCACCATTAATTACTGTATGTTACAATGCACATTTTTTTTGAGAAAGTAAGCAAACGGGCTTAAATGTATTAATTATTATAGGTGACTAGCTGTTTGCCCATCATAAATGGTGGTATAATATGGTCTTAATAATTGTGTTTTCTGTCTGTTTGTGTGCCCTCCCTCTGTGTATGTACCCTGTCTCTCTCTCTGTGCACCCTCTCGCTCCCTCCCTTCTTCTCTCTCTCTCTCCATTCCTCTTTCTCTCTGTCTCTCCTTCTCTATCCTTCCCTCCTTCTCTCCCTCCTTATCTCTCTCTCCTTCCTCTTTCTCTCTGTCTCTCCTTCTCTATCCTTCCCTCCTTCTCTCCCTCCCTATCTCTCTCTCCTTCCTCTTTCTCTCTGTCTCTCCTTCTCTATCCTTCCCTCCTTCTCTCCCTCCCTATCTCTCTCTCCTTCCTCTTTCTCTCCCTTCCTTGTAACTGTCACATTCCCACTGTGCAGACAGACACTTCCTGTGTATTCATGGTCCCCTCCCACCTCAGGAAGCTGACCTTCTAAAGCCAACATGGCAGACTCCACAGCAGCATAAATACATATAAAAGATAACAAATCATATTTTAGAGGTTGTATTCTTTTTTCACATTGTTACATTGTAAAACATGTTGCAGGCCTCAAATGCGGAACCTTGCGAAGCGATGGGCCACATTTGCGGAGGTGGAGGCTCTACACCGCCTCACTCCCGGGACAAACAAACCCCAGAAAAGCGTGACTTTGCAACAGAAAAAAAACACACGCCGTGGGACGTAATACGAGGTCACAAAAATACGAACTTAACGGCCGAAATGCGTACTGCAAAAAACACAATAAAAAATGAAAATTTAAAAAAAATTACATCACACACAGTACGGGGGGATAGCCAGGACCTCTGGGGTGAGGTTGTACGTGAATTAAAGTCGATTTTAAGCAGCTTTGCCACTTGAAAATAAAAAAAAGCACAGAGCATGGGGGGACAGCCATGAAATCTGCCAGTAAGGTTGCACAATAATTATAGTCCAATTTAACGAGTTTAGAAAATTTTAAATCGCTTAAGCGAGGAATACAATGGCGGCCGAAAAAAATTAAAACTAGGCTACACGACCCCGAAATGCGCAAAACACCGCCAGGACTTTTGCCAGGGATGTACGAGAACAAAAAAACACACTTAGGCAGCACGGGAAAATGCTTGCGACCTACGTAGCACATAGACAAACAACGCCATTTTACAACGATAACACATTACGAATCTAAAAATAAATAATTAATAATTATACTAAAAAAATTGACATATATATCTGCCTTTGTCACGAGAGCCGAAGGCGCTCATAGGACCAAAAGTAAATGATAGGAGCAGCTCGCTATGAGCGCCGAAGGTCCTCAGAGTATAAAAAGCTTTACATTGTGTGTCAAACAGCATTGCCATGGCTTAAAATTGTATTGCCCCGTCATTTTTGACGGGCAAGTCGCTAGTATATATATAAGTTATGGTGCAGTTGCCATTTTTGGGACCCCTGAATGCTTTTCGCTTTTTCGGTTAAAATGTAGTAGTCCTTAACGCCAGTCATTTTAATACGTGTAATAACAATGTTTTTACTTTACAAAGACTCCATGTTGGAAAGTAGCTTAAAGGGCCAGTTTATGCACTTTTCATGTTAAACCTATTTTTTAATTCACTATTAATTAACATTAAACACACGCATGCAAACAGCAGCAAATCTTCAGCCAGAAAATATCATTTAAAAAAACAGTTTACCTCATTAATGGCCACTGCTGTACCCCTCACACCTCTCTCATTGTCGTGAGCACTACTGACAGGAAGTAGAATATTTCAACTGAGATAGCATTGATTAAACTGTTTTGGTATGGCTTGAATAATGTTATCACAGTTGTTTGCACATGTGTTTTTATGGTAATTAATAGTGAACTAAAAAACAGGTTTAACATGAAATGTATCTACACCGGATCTTTATGCTACTTCCTGACATGTTGTGTCTGACTCTCCTGGACCCTGTGGTCCGCTGCATGCCAGACACAAATGTCTCTGGTTGTGCTTATCCATGCAGTTTTTCTTGGCAAAGATACTGGAGTTAGTTGCCACATCCTTTTCCAGTGGACCTAAGTTTGTCTGACCTCTCTGCTATAACCTGTCCATCTTGGGTGACTCTACATGGTATAGCTCACAGCTTCCTTGAGGTACACAAATCCCTTCAGCATGACAAAGTAGAGATCCAGAGGGAAGCATTAAAAGGATTACTACATTTTAAGTATAGCTGCTAAAAGATTATGTGCATTCAAGGTTCCCTTCCACCTGCAGGCAACCAGAAACAAAAATGGCAACCGCCACTGCAGCATAATTTTATATAATGATTAATAAATTACATTTCTACATAATACAAAGTGTATAATAACATGAATAGTTCTTTAAAAGAGCATATTGTACAAATGAGACTACAGAGGTCCATTATATTCACCTGTCAGACTAGTAGGGGGTGGCCATGTGTAGATTTAGCTTAAGTTATTGTTTTTTTTATGTTATTCTTAAAGAGCATGGAAATCTGGCTGTATGTTGTGTTATCCATTTTTCCTAAAGTAAATCAATCGTGGGAAATCCCAATATTGTTGTTGCTATATTTATATGCAGATGAGTGGCCGTACATATTAGTTGTTTTGCTGTGCTAATTAGGATTACAGTCTGCTTGTCTGTCTCTTCAGCAGCCAAAATAAAGACCCCCAATGTTATGTTGCAGCTAGACCACTCTCCCATTATTCACATGTACTCTGAGCAACACATTATGATACAGGAATTTCAAAATCAATTCTACATATCTCAGATATTATTTACTGTAGAGAAAATCTGCTAGTACACTGTATATACCGTTTTTAATGCTGTTTAACATTAAATCAATGTAACCTGTTTTGTACAAGTTCGTTTTATCCCCCAAAAACAACCTTTATTAAAGAGTGTAATAAGTATATATAAATGTGTTATATCCCGTGTGTCCATACGGACTTTGCACACTACACAGTACTTATCCTCACACAGGTGCCTTGCTGTTATGACAGCTCAGCCTAATGCCACTCTCAATATGGCGGCGTTGTCCCATCTCCCTCACTCGTTGCGTCATAGATTTCTGCCAATCATCATCTGCATGTCGTGTAACAGATGGTCACTCTGACCTATGAGCGCTGTTTAGGAGGGGGCGGGAGTTTGTGATTGGCATGCCACTGGCAGTAGGGCGGGGCTAGCGGCGGAGGCCGGAAGCGTGGTGCTGAGGGTGGCGATGAGGAGTGAGCCGCCGTTTCCATGGTAGTGTGGCCCGGTGAGTGGTGAGGGCCTAGCAGCGGAATTTTTCCCGGCGCCGGGATGACGGGCCTGAGCTCACCATGACTGGAGAAAAGAAGAAGAAAAAGAGGCTGAACCGCAGCATCCTGCTGGCCAAGAAAATCATCATTAAAGATGGAGGCACGGTGAGTGGGTCGTGACAGGGTATCAGGAATATCACGACATGATTATGTGTGACCTGGGAGCTCGGCAGGAGGGTTAGACAGGTGATAGGAGGACGGCAGGTACCATATGGTGCCAGCAATTCCTGCCCTATGATGTCACTGTTTACATGCACTGTGTGACGTCACCTGTCACTGGCATAAGTGAGTGTTATAATGTAATGGAGGCCTTCCCTAGTGGTATCACATGTCATAGTGTAAGGTCCTGTGTGGTTATTAAACTAGTGTTGGCCAAACCTGACTTCAGAGACCACCAACCGGCCTGGATTTGTGGCTGTCCATGCCTTAGTGCAGGTGTGATCACTAATGAATAGTTTAGAGACCACCAACAGACCAGGATTTGTGGCTGTCCATGCCTTAGTGCAGGTGTGATCACTAATGAATAGCTCATCAGTCTGATTGAGACACCTGTGCTCAGGGGGGGATAGCCTACAAACCTGGCATGCTGGTGGTTCACAAGGACAGGTTTGGAAAACACTATTGTTGTTGTTCAGTTTTGTCTGACTCTCTGTGACCTTATGGACTGCAGCACACCAGGCACATCTTGTCTCTGGTTGTGCTTATCCATATGGTTTTCATGGCAAAGATACTGAGTGAGTGGATTGGCAGTTCCTTCTCCAGCGACCCAAGATTTGTCTGACCTCTCTACCATGACCTGCCCATCTTGGGTGACACTACATAGTATAGCTCACTGTTTCACTGAGATACACAAGCCCCATCACCACGACACGGTAGCGATCCAGAAGGGGACTGTTGCTGAATAATACCTAACTAGCAGTGAGTGGGGTGTGTGCCTCTTTCTGCCTGCTTGCGTTCTACTTCAGATCCCTGTGAGTGAATTGGGACCATATGTACTAAATTGTGAGGTGCAGGACTCCTGGAGATGTCAAGTCTTAGAACATATGGCTCACAGGGAAACCTACTATCAAAGTATTTCCCCAACAAACATTTGGTCCTAGCACTGTGGGAGGTTGGATTAAGGGTCTTCAGATAAGTTTAGAGGGTCCATGGTGAAGTAGATACGCCACACTGAATGGTATTTGTCTAATTTACCTGCTGAAAAGTAAACAAGCATCTGCAGATCCCTGTGGGTGTGAATGAGACGAGAGCAAATATCAAATACAGGAGAGACAAACATATCAAAATACTGTAGACAAAAACATTCCTAGGACAAACTAACAAGTATATGTATTATAGCCATATGTTTAGGAGTTAAAAGTAACATTTTAATAGCAGCTGTTCCCTGAGTATCAGCAGAGCACAGAAGAAATATTTTAGCAGTATCTGCAGATCACTATATTAGGAGTGTCTGTGACTGAGTAACTATTTGGATAATTTGCAATTCTGGATTAGCGCATTGTTCAGACCAGGCTAGTCGTACAGTATAGATCGCTATAAGTTTGTGTCCTATCCTGTTATGGTAGTGCAGCACAAGGCAGCAGCAGTGACGGTGAGCATCTGCTAGTTTGCGCTGCCGATATTCCGGTGCCATATCATAGAGTCAAGGCTTAGGTCAACTGTTAGGTTAAGCCTAACATTATAAGCTTAGAACTTCTCTCACATATCGGCAGCGCTGCAAAATATTGGCAGTGCCATCTAGCGGTTGCAGGCCGCACTGCAGCGGCGGACGTGTCCCAACACCATAACAGGATAGATCCTAAATTTGTAGAGATAAATATTCCTTGTATTCAACCTGCCAACATCTGCACACAGCACATTTGCAGAAGGTTTAACGAGAAAAACAAGCCAAAACAGGAGGGCGGTAATGGAGGCAGCGAGGAGTTAATAAATCCGGGTGTAAATCTGTCTTGTCTGATCACCTGCCAAAATATGAGAAAGCTCCCTGCAGAGTAAATATTAACTTAAGGAGATGACACCATGTGGCCTACATTAACCAAACTGTGTAATTCTATCTTGCTTGAGAACATATTGCCTCACTTTTTTTGCCAGGATGATTTAGCTAACCGTTTATCATTGTGTCCATGTTTGATCAGTCCAAGCTCTGTAGGGGCAGCCCCTGCTTCCTGTATTTAGCTGTTATCTTTGTCTATAAATTAGCGCTACCCTGACTTGTTCCTTTTTCTAGGAGGCCAGAGTTCAGTCCATATGTTTATGTAGTAAAGGTAATATTAAATGTAGAAGTGTATGTTGTCTCTGAGTAAAGAAGAACGTTCTTTTTTTTCAATGTTGCCAACTCTGATAGGGCACCTGTTCCATGTGGCTGGCAAGCAGACTATGATACAAGGTGAAAAATGCCTCCTGGGCAATCATTTACCAGTCTGCTTGGGTCAGCCTCATTAAAAATGAGTTACTTAGGCACTGGATGTTGCCCCTCAGGTTAAAAGTTACAGTCATATAGGTTTACTGATCTTTTACATCGATCTCTGTATGTTTTTAAATAATGTAAGCATCTAGTCCAGGGGTCCTCAACCTTCTAATACCTACTGCCCACTTTTGATGGTAAAATACCGCCCAGCGGTGCCACAGTAACTCATCTTACCCTATCTCATTTCTGGTTCCATAAATTATATGACCCTAGCTATGTATCACCCTGTACTTACTAGATGGTGACCCAGTCCTGACTGCTGTCCCTGGGCTCTCTGATCAGCTCTCCAACTAGCCAAGCGTGGCATTGGAGGTCTCACCTAGTGATTACCCCGCTGCCCACCATGAATGATTATATTAACAAAATGCTCTTTGAAGAACTAGTTTTGATAATGGCCAACCTGTTCTAGAAAGTAATAAAAATAAATACAGTAGTATAACTAATATGCTGACATTTATGTTTCTGTTAACCTGTTTCCAGGGCAGGGGAAACTTCTTGCTGAGAGACCAGGTTGACTACCACTGATCTAGTCCAACACTTGTTTGTTGAATTTATAAACATATATTTATTACACAATAAATCCATCTGTAATGGTTTTCAAACTAAAACAAAGTTTCAGGTGCTCAGTCAGAGAATGAACTAACGTTAATAGGTCAGTTATATGGACATGATAACCCACTCTGAGAGCAACCTCTTTTATATCACTTGTGCCCTTCAGTATCCTGTAGTATATCAGTCTGGTCCCACTCACTATAGTGACCCAGCCCCAAAATACCAGGGAGAAATAGCAAACCCCAGACATACATTTCGGCCTTCATTGGACCCGTCAGTGAGGAGTAGCTGAACTCCCTAAGGCACAGTGAGCAAGGGGTCCACATCTGGAGTCCCCATCACCCTTAGGGAGACTATGTTTGTTCTCTGATGAGCACCTCTGACTGTTGTTTTGTTTAAAATGGTTTTAAAATGAATCTTAGCTGCCTGATGTACTGGAGCTGCCTGCACCTCCCTTCCTTCACATGACTTCCATTGTTTATCTTGGAAGCCATGATATAGACGTTTCTTTCATTTGGTAGGTTTCTTAAATAGTCATTGTTTCAAAGATCACAATTCCAAAACTACTACGAGGTGTAGGAAATGCCTTCGAAAGATGTCATGACTTCCAGACAAGTGAGTCATGTGGTGGAAGGGAGATGAAGAAAGCCACTGAACCTCAGGCATTTTGATTACAGATCATTTTATTGCTGATTTTATAAACATACATTTCTTGCAGTAACAAATGGTGGGCTGGATGCTCACAGAGCGTTATCTGACACTTACACTGGCCCTTTAAAGAAAACTGCCCATAGTTTACAACTTGTGGCTTTTTCTGTCTAAACAGCTCATTGCTTCTCCTGCCATTGTTTTCTGTTTTTCTATTTTACATTTACCTCTGTTGTTGTTGTTATGTAAATGGCACTTAGGTTTCTTTCACTGTGCAAGTAAAGTCACCCATATATGCCCTAACTGACCCTTTCTGTCAATTTGACAGCGACAGGGGGTTGGGGAGCCCAGTGTCTACCATGCCGTGGTGGTTATATTCCTGGAGTTTTTCGCCTGGGGTTTGCTGACAACACCTATGCTAACAGTGAGTATGATAATAGTAAATTTACAATGAATAATCAGCACAACTGTGATCTGAAGCGGAATTAATGATACTGTGTTGACAGGTGCTGCACCAGACCTTCCCCCAACACACCTTCTTAATGAATGGTTTGATCCATGGAGTAAAGGTGAGATATTGTCACCTTGCATTGAGTGTCCTCCGGAGTATGTAGCTGTCATGACTAACCCTATCTCACATATCACAGGGTCTCCTGTCCTTTCTGAGCGCACCTCTCATTGGAGCTTTGTCAGATGTCTGGGGCAGAAAGTCCTTCCTCCTTCTCACTGTGTTCTTCACCTGTGCCCCTATCCCATTGCTCAAGATCAGCCCATGGTGAGTTTTTAAGGACTGGTGAGAGGGTTTGTGTTCTGTATATAACAGTGCTGGGACCATTTTGTATAGTGGATACTCTCCATGTCCTTGAATGATCTATTGGTCTTCTCTAGGTGGTATTTCGCTGTTATTTCCATGTCTGGAGTCTTCGCTGTGACATTCTCTGTGATCTTCGCTTATGTCGCTGACATTACCCAGGAGCACGAGCGCAGTACAGCGTATGGCCTGGTGAGATTCCTAAGCTCAAATGTGATGCACATGTTTTATACACATACTCTGATACACTCTGGTCTCCCTCCTCTTTGTTGGTTTCTCACTTTCATTCTACTTTTTTTGGACTGTGTCCCACTTCCTTTACATTGTTTAATTTTCATTTCCTTTGCTTACCATCCATGTGACAGGTTTCTGCAACCTTTGCTGCAAGCCTGGTGACAAGCCCAGCAATTGGAGCATATCTGTCTCGTGCTTATGGTGACACTCTAGTTGTGGTATTGGCCTCTGGTGTGGCCTTGCTGGATATTGGCTTCATCCTGCTCGCTGTTCCAGAGTCTCTGCCAGAGGAGATGCGTCCAGTGTCTTGGGGAGCCCCTATATCTTGGGAACAAGCAGACCCTTTTGCCGTAAGTAAAAAAAGGGTAAATACTGATGCTCAGATAATACTCACTACAAGATTGCTTGATAATCTATTCACTTCAAAGCTTGACTTAGGGATGGATCTATTCACTTCAAAGCTTGACTTAGGGATGTAGATAAGTTGTCCATTTTTTCTCTGTGTTTGAGTCCGTTTTTAATATTTGCAAATAAATGTTATCTTTTCTGAAACCCAAATGTTTGCTATGCATTTAAAATACCATGCTTTAAGCATTCACTAGATTTTTTTTATTTTTTTATTATTATTTCGGGTTAGTGAGCTGTAGTTTAGAAAATTTACACTAAAGTGACTCCTGCACAAAATGCGTGCGCTTCTTCTTGTCCTTATTAGTCATGTAAAATAGTTACAGAAAGTTCAATAATATTTAATTTTGTGCTATATTGCCATAATTTTTAATGTTCAACTGGTTAAGCAAAAACTCTTAAATTACTGAATAACCAGGCTTTCACTCTACTTTTTAATTTAAGAGGTCTGTTGGAGATGGAGAAACAAGTTCAACAATGAAACAGCATACATGTTCTTTAAAAAATAACATTAAACTCAATAATTTATTTCACTACACAAAGCACTGTTTCAGTGTGGTTTAAAATATAGTGTTTTATATACATGATAGAAGTATGGGATATCAGTGCACCAATGAATACCACTGTAGTAATACTTAATACTTCTCTGCCTCTCATCTTCTTTTAGTCTCTGCGTAAAGTTGGCCAGGATTCCACTGTCCTCCTAATCTGTATCACCGTGTTCCTGTCTTACCTTCCAGAGGCCGGACAATACTCCAGCTTCTTCCTCTACCTGCGGCAGGTGAGAGAACTCATAAGGCCTGAACTACAGGGTCAGACAGTAAAGTTTATTTTATTAATTGTGTATTTAATTGGCAATAAATTCAATACTTTAAGAAAATAATTGCAATATAGCTTTTAATATTTACATAGTAGCTCCCAGTTGAGCTGTTGCTTTGCATCCACATGTTTTTTTGACTGGTGTAGCTTTACCTGCAAAAAGCAACTATAGGGAAGGAGACCAATAAGGACTGCATTCAGACAGACTTTTGGGCAGATACTCCACCAATGTATCATGGATGCCTCCATAGTGCAGCAGAGACATGTGTGTTTTTTTTGTTTTTTTTTTTTTTTTTTTTTTTTTAAACATTGTTCTCTTTGTATTGTTGCTTTGTCTTCTATAAAGATTTAGTATTTTATTAATTCAAGTTTTTCAAATCACATTCTTATGATGATATGGAACTTCAGTCGTCCTTTAACCCTTACACCACAAGGCTCAAGGTCTTGCAAGATGGAAGGAAGTTGCTTGTTAATATCCTCTCCTTAATCTCACAGGTGATTGGTTTCACGTCAGAAACGGTGGCTGCGTTTATAGGAGTAGTTGGAATCCTGTCCATTTTGGCTCAGGTGAGAACTGTTTTTAAATAGTTTTTTAAAAATTATCTATACAAATGTTTACAGTGTATCGTGTGCAGTGCAGAAATAGATCCATTCACTTGAGGTAAGTACCACCTGCCTCTACTGTTTGATCGTTTAGTAATGGGTGTGGGAAATATTTTGTCAATCTAGATGACCACTCTTGAGTAATATTCTATGCTTATGTGAAGATTAACTTGGGTGAGGAAAATTAGGCTTTCATAGATACTGTACCCAAAGTGATTTGTTGTTCATTGCCATTAGTGGAGCAAGAGTCTTACACAAGTGCTTATTCACTCCCCCTGTAGGACATCCAGGGTTCCCATGCACATCCAGATTAACGGACCTTAGTAGTTCTATATTTAAAATATCATCTTTTAACAAACTACACTCCATAATGCGTAATACATTTATAAATAAAAACAATTTCATTTACAACCTATTATGCTGCAGTGGCAGCCACATTTCTGGTTTCTGCTCATCTCCTTCTACACAAGAAAGGAGGTGTTGCATACAGAGGAAGCTTCCATCTGTTATAATGCAAATATGGCAGATAAACATGCCTGCACTTTTAACAGGACTAATGAGGATCTCAGATTACAGGTGCACACCTTGCTAAAAAAGCAATTGAAACCCACTGCAAAGAATAATTGTGCGTAAAAGTTAATTATTAAAAGGCTTTATTTTTCCTACAAGCATTTTGCCCTTTATCAACTTTAGTTATTTAATTTTAACTGTGGTCTTTTTTTTTTATGCGACTGCAGTTCTCTGTGTAGTGCTTTTTTAAAAAAAAATAATATTTATTAAAAGCGAAGAAACAAGTTATAAATGCTATAAAAGTGGATAACTTCATAAGTTCAATAAACAACAATGATAGAAGTCTTTTTAGTTTAAAGTTTTAGTTCCCACCATATTTTGTTTATTCCTTGGAGTAGGATTAGAGTTTGTACATTGTACTTTGCTGCTTTGTAGATTACTTACACCTACCCACTATTTTATATGTGAAAATTAAGGAGCCTGTGTATTGTAGCATTTTACTACTTAATGATTCAGGAGATCGGGAGCTGCCATCTTCCATTTTTACCAACTTAAATAGGCTGAGAATTTTAATGCAACAGTGTTACATAGAACAAAGTCATATGTGATATTTCTGTATCCTAAAACATAAAATAATGACTTTTTATTTTATTAATGTTTTAATTTTGAATCATCCCTCCATTTCTTGACTGAACTAAGCTATCCATGAGTACAGTTTGAGAGCAGCTATGCTATTATCCCCCTCTTCCGTGAGAAACAAAGATTAAAAAGCAAGAGCAAAAATATGTATTTTGGGAGTGGTAAATCAGTTCATAAACATATTTTGTTTTTATATTTATTTACACTTTCATAAATACCTGGGTACTTTGTTCGTGATTCTGTTCTTCGCCTTGGTCCTTTCCTCTTGCAAAAGAAGCCAAGATTTGTTAATTTAGTCATTATACATTTCCATCGTCATATTTTCCTGCCCAGCGCTCTCACTTTCGTCTTTACAGTTTTGTGCTTCTCTCCACAGTCAGAGGCTTGTGCTGAAGAGCTTGCAATCTATGGTTGCTGGAGGTAAAGAAGGGTAAAACTTAGCAGAAGGAGAGAGTGGTTTCCCTATATATACTTGAAAGTGATATGATAAATAATATTTCAAGGGATTCAGCAAAGTGAGGATGGGAGCTGTCCGAGAAAGGGGGGTAGTCTTTTGGTAGCATTTGGGGGAGTGTCACCTCTTACCATACTTACTACCTAAATACCATAAAGTTAAAGATGCATAGAGTTGTTGTATAGTAAATTGTACATGGACAAGCTGAGTTGGGACAAGATTCTCTTGTCACAAATTCTTCTTCTCTGAAATGCTGATGCTTTAGCTGTAATCAGTAACCTTCTCTTTTAATCATCTATCCAGACCGTGGTTTTGGGGGTTCTCATGAGATCCATTGGGAACAAGAACACCATCCTTTTGGGGCTCGGCTTCCAGATCCTTCAGCTGGCCTGGTATGGCTTTGGCTCACAGCCATGGTAAGTAACTTGACAGAGGCAACCACTGCTCTGCATAGGGAGAAAGTTTGTTTAGGCTCTGTCATGGCCTTGAGGGTCTGTAAAGAAAAAAAAAAATACAAGTAGGGCAAGGGTTATAACCATCATTGCAAGATAATCACATGTAACCCCAGGCTAAATCTAAGCCTACAAGGAGGGTGATTATAGGGATGGCCTTCAACAATTTTGTATGTTGTATTAAACCGTGTCTCCTTGTCACCAAGTCTTGCAGTTGGGCTTATAGTAGTAGAATCATATATTAAAAAAGATGCTGTTGATTTGACCTGCCAGGAAACTTCTCATTGCACCTCAATTAAAAAATGGGTGCCAAATCTGTATGTACCATCCTCCATCACACACCAAATAATTGCACTTCACTTTAATGTGCTCCTGTGTTGATCTTTCTTTCACCTTTGAATTAAGATCCACTGAGAAGCTTCAAGACTATTCCAAACAACAGTATATTTCTAATATTTGATTTAATATATCTTGAATGCTAAGAGAGTGGAAAGGCTGCAGTTTACTTCTACCTCTCAAATTGGTTTATAGTGGTAATCACACTCCCATGTGCTTTTTTATTTTTTTAACTTCTGCCAAGTGCAACCTTCTTATAGCTGATGGACTGGCTTGGGCTTAAGAGGCAAATGCTTTTAAAATGGCTGGTATAAATAATAATAGAAACCACTGAAAATCTACAAATGTTTAGTTTTGAGGTGATGTCATCACCAGTTACCTCTGACTAACAATATGATATTCTCCATAAAAGCTTTGTTGTATTTCATCTTTAGAAGTGAAGTTGTTTTCTTACGATGTAAAGACAACCACCTGAGCTGAACCTTTTCCCCCCAGAATATACTATAATGAAAATGTATTACTGAAATTAAAGAACCACTATGGTCCGTTTTATACTCCTATATACTTCTACGTTTTTAACTTCAAGATGCATATTTACTGATATTCCATTGTCTTATCTGGGCGTGGTCTGTCTGTTTCTTACCAGGTTATGTCCTTGTAAACAAATGAGTTTCCATTATTCCCATAATTGTATTTTTAGCTACAATATTCCCATTGTACACATAGTACATTCATCTCCATTCAAAGTCTCTTCCCACCACAGGAAGTTGATAAACAGAAAACTATGGTAGATTCCACTACAGCATTATTTTGTTTAAAAAGTAATAAATTAGAGGCTGTATTATTGTATTTACACTCTGAAAATATTTTCAATTGTAATTATTTAGACTATAGTGTTGCTTTAAATACAGTTTGAATTACATTTAAGAAAATACACCTTATAAATTAGACTAAGTCTTGCTGAACAACTTGAATATTCCTGAGGGTGTTGGTGGACACCTACAGCCTTATTTAATTGTGATTCAGCAAATTCTAAAGGGCTCTATAGTTTTTAGTTAGTGAAGACCTTGCTTTTGAAAAGAAGTTCACTAACTAAAAACTTCTGTAAATAAAATATGCTGTGTGCTTAAATAGAGCCCTTTTAAATTTGCTGAATCACAATTTAATAAGGCTGCTAATGCTTTTTCTGCCAGCTTTTTCACATCTAAATGCATTGCACTATATTGGAATATAGTATTTGCACTTCTAAATTATACCATCTGGTATAGGGGATTCTCTACAGTTTGTTTCACTTTTATTCGTTTTTCATACTTTTCTTTGAAAAATGTAATTCCAGTTGTACAGCGAGCCAGCTAAATAGACGTCATAGATCAGACTGGGAACCTCTTTATTAGGATACATTACAGTCATAACATTAATCAAGCACTTCAGCTGTTCCACCGTTCACTTCTTTGATGATTATCCATCTGAACAGGAACCATCTGTTCCGCCATTCATAATTCATTTTGGCCAATCACAGGCAGCTAATACATTTTAATACATTGTAACAATCTGTAATGGCAGTTTGTGCAGGAAGGAATCATGGGATGTGTAGTCCCCCTGTAGAAGGAAGCAGGAGGAGCCAGACGCTGATCTGTAGATCTCTGCATTGAGCTGCTGCTGGCTTGAAGGTTAGCAGTGTTTCTGCTTGTAGGTGCACTGTGCCTATGTAAGTAATTCCAGTTGTACAACAGACCAGCTAAATAGAGGTCATAGATCAAACTGGGCACCTCTTTATTAAACGCATTACAGTCATAACATTAATCCAGCTCTTCAACTGTCCCACCATTCTCTTCTTTGACGCTTGTCCATCTGAACGGCAACCTTTTGCAGAAAAAAATGTAACTACACTTACACAACCATTTTTTTTAATTTTTGGTATGTTTAATGGAAAAATTTTAAAAAATCACTTTTTGTCAAGATTTTAACTAACTAAGCCATGGGCCTATTTTTTTTGTTGTTGAGAAAATCTTAATTTTTGAAGACTCTGTTTTTGAATACATTTTGTGTTTGTTATATCGCTTCCAGACAGCCTAATGATGGGGGGTGTCTTTGTAGCTAAAAGTGGAGGGACGGGTGGGGGAGTAGGGAACAGGCAGAAGTCCAGATACTTTGGGTGAGACTGAAATTGACACCACACCCATTCCCCTTCACTGGCCCAGAAGCAGGATGTTGCATCAAAAAATTGAACCACAGCTCTCCAGAAATGTAAACGCCACTCCACACATACAACTTCCACCAAAATATCATGGATACCTCCAGGGCCCTGCAGAAACATCAACATTTTTTTTTTAGTAGTAATAACTAACGGATCTCTTTTGTCCTAATTTAATTCTGAGCTTAGTCCGATTTTTCAAACAAACATTTGTTTGTTTTTTTCCATTGTGCAGCGGCCCTTTAATTGAAACAGAGATTCAGTTTAAGTACTTTATCTTCATAAGGGCTTATTCTATCTTGAAAATCATATTTACTCCTTTAAGCTTGCCTGATTCAGATGTTAGACACAACATTAAAGTCGCACATTTTCTATTGTGCATTTAAAATAGCAAGTTTGAATTAGAAATTGTTAAAAAGCCAGATTCAGTCAATGTTAATGAAAAAAAAAAAATACTGTTGAAATGTAGATATGCAACATCTAATTCTAAGTAGGGAGTGTCAGGTACAACACATCACTCTGGAGGAAATAAACGATGTGCCTTGACACACCCTAGCATTCTTCACAGGGTTTAAAATTAATTTTATTCTTCTTTGCTGCACATTTCCAGTTCCAAAAAAAAATCTTTGTGTGCTGTTTGGGTTAGTGGCCATGATTTATGCTGAATAGTCCGTAGGTGTCCAAGCCTAACCTATTTTAATGTCTGTGATTTCACATGCATTGCCCATTGTGGGCTGTGACACCTGTTTTGCCATAGCAGAAATAAAAAGGCTGTGGAACTAATTAGCAAAGCGGATAATTTGACTAGTTAGTTTGCATAATAACACCACACAAACAATGGTTAGTATCTCTCGTAACACCTACTGCTTATATCAGAAATATACGTTACACTGAATCATTCTGTACACATACAGATTTATTTTATTTAAAAAAAATGTAGTTTCCACACTCCCAGAGCTGCTTACTAAGGTACCTCCCAATAGAAACATTGCATTTGGGTACATATTTTAACCCTATACTAGCCTTCAAGCCAACTATAGCACAGTGCAGAAATCCATAGAGCAGTGTCTGAGCACCTCCTTGCTTCCTTGTGCAGGGGAAAAACAAGACTACACATCCATGATGCTTTGCACCACAAACTGACTTGACATATTCATACAAGGGTATAGCTGCCTGTGATTGGCCAAAGCAAATTATTGGTTTTATGCTAATTTTAGGAGGGATTTTTGGGGGCATTAACTCTCAAAATCTGTTCCTAGCAAACTCAAGAGATTTAGCAAACTTTAGGGTAAGTTTAATAATGTTTTTTTGGTATTTTTTCATGCAAAAATTGTTTTCCTACACTGCTGATTCATACTACATGATATTTATATATGCCATTAAGAATAACTTTAAATAAACATGATTTTGGGGGGGGGGGGGGGGGGGGACAGGCCGTTTAAAGTTTATTTGTTAAAAACACTAATGAAACTAGTGACAAGTGGGATAGCCAAGCAGTTTTCATACAAATGTCCAAATTATTGCCCCATATTGAATAGTTTTTAGTTGTTTTTTTTTGTGCTTCTTCTAAAGTTGCCTCTCATTGCATTGATGGTCCCTCTGTCAGTGAGAGTGTTATTAAATACATTGAACACTTTACTTTAAAGGACCACTGTAATGTTCTATCAACATGAGCTAGATGTTTTAATTGGTTATTGATCATTTAATAACATTTCTATTAAGTAATTTTAAAAAGCAACATTGAGTATTAAACTTACTGTCAATGGTTACACTCAGCTGCTGCTGGTATCCACCCACTATAAGGTCAGTGTCGGGGAGGTGGCTTTGTCTGGTAAGAAGCTGATAAGTTTTCAGAGACAATGTGTAGCATCAACACGATGATCTCCATTGGCTGGAGATCTGTTGTGTTGGATGTTTCCCTTGGCAGCAAACGTTTGGTATTGGAGCAGCCTGTGACTGTTTACTCTCTCATCATATTTGATTGCTCTTAAAATCCCTTTCGATCTGTCTCCCATCCTCTTCTTAATAACATTATGAGGGTAGAGACAAAGCTTTATTGAATATTGCTATTATAGATTATTAAATAGCCTAGTAAGTGGAGCTAGTTATGTTAACTATGGATTGATCATTAATAAACTTCCTATTACAGTGGTCATTTTAAAGAGGGTGATTTTTTTTCTCTGATTGGGCAAGGAGTTTGGGTGCAGTGGGGACATTCACAAAATCCACTGAAAGCAAAATGTACAGGAGGATGGCGTTGGATAACTAGTCCTACTCTTAAAACCAAGCTCTATGACAGTTTTGCTTCTGAATTAATATAAAAATACATTTGAAGCCTCCTCTGGACCCCGGAGGCTTCCATGATGATAGCAACTGCAATCTTATGAGCTTGTACAGGGGAAATCGGTAGGTGCCAAGTACTAAAAGCTCCAATGATATCACAAATGCCTCTCCCATCTCCCTCTTCCTTCCTCCCCTCCACTCCCACTATTGCTAGATCAGATAAGTACTCCCAGATTTCAGATGTTGAAGCCAGTCAAAATGCAATATTCTATACACAAATGTATGACTTTCTCTCAAAATGATTTTTTCTCATGGCTTACACAGCTGTCCGTGTTTATTGGTTTACTAGTGGCTTGCCCGTCAAGAAACGACGGTCAATACAATTGTAAGGCTGGGAATGCTGTTTGGCACACAATGTAAGTCTTTTAGACCTATTAGACCTCTGAGTACCTTCGGCGCTCATTGCGAGCCTAATAAGTTAATTAAATAATAAATATACTTTACCTATTTGTAATGAATATATCCAGGAATGAATATGCTGAAGAGCTAACAATCGCTGTTGTTTTTCCTGCAGCATAGAATGTACATTTGGACTGTTGGTGATGTGAGGAGAAAGTGTAAGCAATGTGGCAAGTGTGCAGTGTAAATAGGCTGCATGCGCAAGGCTAGACCGTTTGTTTAGTTGTGTAAAGCAGCATTTTAGAATGGTAATGTTATTAGATGTAAGGTATCGTTGTAAAATGGCGGCAAAGCGAGGGCCGCAGCTGCGGCGGGCTCACTATGCGAGCCCGCAAGCGTTGGCAACAACCCGTATTGCTCACAACTATATATGTGATGTACTTCACAAGCATGAAGTTTTTACTGAGCTTTAGTGGTGCTTTTTAAAGTATAGGCTCAGATTTAAAAATAGGTGGTAGTGTAGTGCATAAGTCCTCATTTCATCCAGATCTACGGCTTCTTTAAGACGGTTTTCCTTTTATCCAACATATTCTGTAAATACAGAAAATCCCCAGTCCCCAGTGAATCTGATTTTTGTTCATATTATTAAAAATGCAATCACAAGCACAGAGCAGTTCACTGAGACATCAAAAGATAGCAATGTTTATTCCTCCAGAGTAGCAACAGCCTCCAGCCTTGAACAAAGCTAGCGTTGCCTAAGTGTTACTGCTTGTCTGGAGTAATAAACACGGCTACCAGGCACTGCAATATTTCCATCACTGAGAATCTAGCTACACATGTTCTTTCTCTTCTTTGCATTCCTACAGTGCCTTACTTTTAGTTCATGCATGCTAGAGAATAGGAGAGTTAAAGGAGCACTGTAAGGCATGAATAACATGAACTAGATGTTTTCTAATTAGGCATTGATTCCTTTTCAGGACTTGGACCAAAATTCTTATTAAACTTTCAAACATTAGCTTTTAGTTGAGCTGCTTGTCTCCGCCCCTTATAAGGTCATCAAGCAGCCCCTCTTCCACCTTCTATTTTCCTTAGGCATTTATCATTAATTTAATTCATATTTAATGATTTAGAAAAGCAATATTCAACATTCTATAAGGTTATAAATTAACTTAGTTTCACAGTTTGTCTCCACCCCTTATGAGGTCATCAAGGGATGGGAAGAGCTCTGACTGGGAGGCAGGCTGAAATGGACAGACACAAGCTTGTGTCTATAGTGGCGCAGATGCTCTTTGTTGTCTGGAAACTTGGTGTGTTAAGTTGGTTTTGGCAATGGAACAAGCTTGTGTTAAATGTAGTTAGGACACTACATCAATATTTTAAGAACTAAAAAAGCTGGAAGGGCAGATTGCTGTAAAAGAAAAGTAAGAGCCACAGTGGAAGAGAGAAAATTAAAGGAGGATAGCAAAAGAAAGATAAGACTTGGGAAATGAGTGTCAAGGGAAGTTCCTCTGTTGTGTACATGCCTTTCACGTGAGCCTAGTGGGAAGACATTAAAGCATCACTGTGCTGCTATCTATAAAACTGTTTTGAAGAACTGCACTTGATCATTGGCAAAAACTTTTACATTTTAAAAATAAAGTCAGTCTATAATATAGGGGGGGGGGGGGGGGGCGGGGGACTTGGGATGGCGGTCGAATTTTTTTTTAAAAGAGGCTACACGACACCGGAGCGCAGAAAACACCAACAAGGACGTACAACTTTTACAAACAACAATACGACCCGCGGAACTTAAAAAAAAAAATACGAGGTCGCAAAAATACAAAGTTAACAGCCGAACCGCGCACATTCACAAATACCAAAAGCACAACAACAAACAAATACCACATAAAGCAAACATCACACACAGCATGGGGGGACAACCAGGACGTCTGGGAGTGAGCTTGCACGCAAATTTGTCGCATTTAAGAAGTTTTGCCACTTGAAAATCAGCTCTGCAAGAAGAAAAATGGCAGATGAAAAAAATGAAAACGAGGCACACAGCCTATTTACACTGCACACTTGGCACATTCCTGACACTTTGTCCTCAGGTGATCAACACTCCAACTGTACATTTTCAGATGCAGGAAAATCCAAATAGATTGTTAGCTTTTCATGATATTGATTGCTACATATTAAATATAAATAGGTAAAGTATATTCATTTATTAATTCATGTTACTTTATTCACTGTACTCACATTTTTGGGTCTTTTTACGCTTTACTTATATATCTGTCTTTGCGATGACCGCCAAAGGTGATCGTTGCAAAGCCGGACAATTGATGTAAACGAGGGGATAGGATCACAATGAGCGCCGAAGGTCCACAGAGGAGCAAAAGCCTTACATTGTGTGGCAAACAGCATTGCCATGGCTTATTATTCCATAATTTTTGACGGGCAAGTCGCTAGTTGCATATAATATATAAAATGTAGAAGTTGTTGTAAAGACTAATTAGAAAAAAAGTGACCAAAATGGTCATTTTCAAGTCCACTTCTTGTCCATTTAGTCTTTCTTGATTTGCCACCTTCTTAAATGTCATGGGTACAAGGCGGTTATTAATCCCATTACATGAGTCATACAATTTTCTTGTTTTTCAGGATGATGTGGGCCGCAGGGGCTGTGGCTGCGATGTCCAGCATCACCTTCCCAGCTATTAGTGCTGTGGTGTCTCGCAATGCAGATCCTGACCAGCAGGGTGAGGTCATTAGCTTCTACATATAAAATGTCTTCATTACCTTTGTTCTTTTTTTTTTTTGTTTTTTATAAAGTCGCCCTGAAAATAGATTGGAAAATAGAATGGAATTTGTCCTCAGAATGTGGATAAAGGGGATTAGGTTTTGTTAACAAGTAATTTTTCAATACAATGAACAAACCAAGAGCATTGAGGGCAGGACAAGTTCTCCTTGAACCAGGCAGATTTTCTTGTATTATAAAAGGTTTTGGTATTCATTTTTTTCATTGGTTGTCTTATGCGATCCAGGTGTGGTTCAAGGAATGGTTACTGGAATCCGTGGCCTTTGTAATGGCCTGGGACCTGCACTCTATGGCTTTGTCTTCTATCTGTTTCACGTAGAGCTGAATGAAATGGTGGAACCTGCAGATAGAGCTATGAAACCCAACATGGCAAACCCATCGGATGAGGTAAATGGGGAAGTCATGGGTATGAAGGAGGGGAGCCACGGGAGGGAAATCTGTAAGGGAGCAATTGGCAAGAGAAGCTACTTTTAGGTCACTTGATCTGAGATATGAAAGGAAGCCTTGAAGGACCACTGCACAAGGTGTTTGTTGTGCATAGACTATTAAAAACAGGATGCAGCTTAAAAAAACTAAAAGTTTGTATTTTTGTCTGACTTTTGAATGCATCAGTTTTCCCCCAAGCAGACCTGCTTATCTCCTTCACATTGTGCCTATCAGGGGACAGGGAGAGCTCTCCCTGGAAATTTAATTAATAAAAGAAAAAAAGTTTGACCATTCTGTAGTGCTAAACTGGGTAACTACCAGTCAAAAATAAATTTTGCCAAAGGAATGGCAGGTCCTGTTATGGAATTAAAAATCAAGCATAAAAAGTCCTTTCCCTAAAGCACCCAATAAGATTGAAAACTTACAGTCTAGAGGGTATGGTTGAGGTATAGACATGTGTTGTATATTACATTGTGCATATTAAGGCTGAAGGGGATACGCTTCTTTAAACAGATACGTTTTTAGTGAAGTTTTGAAGGATTTGAGGCAGGAGGATAGTCTAGTGGAGCAAGGCAAGTAGTTCCCAAGAATAGGGGCAGCACAAGAAATGGAAGCAGAAATGAGAGCAGGTGAGAAGAGGAAAGAATAAGGTTGTTAGTGGAGCGAAGTGGACAGTTGGGAGAGTATTTAGAGTCAAGAGCAGAGATATAAAATAGTGCATTATTGTTAAGGGGTTTTATATGTTGGGGTCAACATTTTATTCTGGAGGCTATGGGAAGCCAGTGGAGTGACTGACAGAGACGTGCTGCAAACCATGAGCATTGAGTATGGTAGATGAGTCTAGCGGAGGCGTTCATTATGGATTGGAGTGGAGTCAGACGAGTGATAGGGAGGCCAGCAAGGGGCGAGTTGCAGTAGTTGAGGCGAGATATGATAAGGGAGTGTATTTGAAATTTGGTTGTGTCTTTTATGAGAGAACGTGACATATTTTGGATATGTATTTAGTTGAACATGGCAAGATTTTGTTATTGATTGTATGTGAGGAATGAAAGGGAGAGAAGGGTCCAGTAAAACCCCAAGATAACCACCTTGGAGGTAGGAGTGATGATGGTATTGTCAACAGTGAGAGATATGTGACTTATGCACTCACTGGGTGGGGCATATGAGGCTACTGCAAGAAGGTTACAATACATCCGTAACCTCTGTCCATACAGTGGATGCAGAGCTAGTGACATTATTGGATGGGCCAGTGACATCATAGATCATCCTGCTTGCCAGCTCCATAATGGTCAAGCTGCCCAGGCAGAACTGGCTAGGAGGAGAAAAGCTGCTCTGCCTGAGGAGAAACATACAATTTAAAAAGTAAGAAAAAGTATTAAAGGGACATGGAAGGTTTCTGCATTCTACTAGGAACATAATTTACCTATGTTTCTATTTACTTTTATATACTTTATTTTATTAAGAAGTGCTTAAAAGCTCTGTGTTTTTTTCTGCCTAAAATCATACAATTTATACCTGATTGGGTCTGCCCTCTGTAGTTTAAGTAGTTTTTGAAAACTGAATGCAGATATCGTGAAATGCATTGTTTCAAATTAGCTTGTCAGTGACCTCTCAGGTTGCAGAATGAGTACTATGAGTGCAACCCCTGTACTTTGAAGTAGCCTGTCCTCTTGAGCATCAAAGAAGACAAACCAGTTGGGAACTATCTGTAAGATTTTAGGCAGATACATATTTATTTTGAGTTCCTAATGAAACCCAGAAGCCTTCCATGTCACTTTAACTGTATTTTAAACTACATACTGTTTTTAATAGTCTTTGCCCAACAAACAAACATATGCATTTTACTAGAGTTACTCTTGATCTTCCATGTTTTGTGTTCTATGCCCTGCATGACACCTTCTTTTCCCTTCCACAGAGAAGCATCATACCAGGGCCCCCCTTCCTGTTTGGGGCCTGTTCTGTATTGCTATCCTTGTTGGTAGCTCTTTTCATACCAGAGCACACCAGTGTGGCACTTCGCTCTGGTGCTCATAAGAAGCATAGTAATGGGGCTCAGAGCCATGCGTTATTGCCCCCTGCTCACCTCCCAGAGGGCAAGGAACCACTGCTGGATGACAGCAGCGTATGACCTGAGGACAGTGCCATGCCTGCAATGGGCAGTTGGCTGCCAGAGGGACAAAACCATGGACTGTGTTTTTAGAAGCTACGGGGTGGGGGGAGACCATGGCAGTGCCAGAGAAGAGGAACAACAAGGACCAAATGGCAGAGGAGACCATATGTAGTGCCATTAGCCGAAGAGTATGACGAAGAAGTTTATGGAAGATGGCTATGTAACTGGATGAATCGCTACAAAGAAGAGGTGTTTTAGGAACATATATAGAACCTGATTATTGCAGGATGATATCTGCCACCCGTTTTAGGAAAAGCATGGATTGAACCACTGTTAGACAAGACCAGTAATAATAAATCTGCTGCCAATTTTAATCGATTGGAGAAAACAGACTATACCACTGACATTTGAGGTAATAGGATTGAATTATCACTTGCCAAAACCAGGGCACAGGGAGGCCCAGAGAACCCCCTGCCTTGGAATTTGCCACTAGCCACAGATATGGGCACCAAACCACATTTGCATCATGTAAAAGTTTTATGTATTTTTTTTTATTTTTATTATTTGAATAATTTGTCTCATTTGTGACAAACTGCTCCTACGCATCTCTCTTGCTTTCTGTCGGACTTCTCTAGCCCCCTTATTCTACCCCCACCCCGTACTGCCCCAGAGAGGTCTGACTCGGATGAAGAGCTCCTCCCTGGTCTGACGAACCAGCTTCTCTATGTACAGAATCTATTAAAAAAAACACTATTTCCCAATTGCCTCCCTGTTTGTTTATTACTTAAAATAAGGACCTAAGACACAGGTTTTATTATGGGAGGAGATTAACTGTTTGTAATGCATGTAACCAAGCTCAGGCTAACTATATTGAAACCAGTTTGCCCGAACATGGTCACATGCATTACAAGCAACACTTTGAGAGATGATTGTGATAACCTTTTGAGTGCTGGATATCCCACGTCGGTAGTCAGCAAATCTTGCTACTGCCTGTCACTTCCCTACCTGACCCTTCCAGTAAGTTATCCACTTATGCCTGGAATATAAACACACAATAGTCAAAGGAAACGCTGACCTCCTGCAGCCAAGAAAGTTAGATAAACATCCCTGTTGTAATTGACGCCAAATTATCAACACCATGTCTGTATCTGTCAAAATACTTTCACAATGATCATTAGATATTTAGTTATTACATCCCCCTATAAAAGTGGTAGTATGTGTGCATAGAATTTGTTATGTAATAGCAATAAACACTAGTAAAGCATTTTTCTGGATATATCACTGTGGTTCACATTTCACATAGTTCCTTTATAATTGTTATAAGGGCACATTAGTTTACTAATTCAATCAATACTCCCTTCCTTTTCCTACATTTAACTACAGTGTAACTGTGCTTGTGAATTAATTGTGTGTGTGTGTGTGTATATATATATGTATGTAAAAAACCTTACCACATGCCTCGGTGCCATCTTTGTGTGGGATGTTGCAAGAAAGAGAGTGAGATATCTATTCTGTCAGTGTGTCCATACCTGTAACAATTGATTTAATCCTTTAAAACCAGAGTTACCGGACTTTATATAGACTTGGGATTTCAATCACACTATCAGAACTTCTTTTAACCCTATCACATTCCTCCCCATGGTGCATTTCTAATCCCCAATATTTTGAAATATTTACAGCCATAACTTATTGCTCTCAAATAAAACTCCCATACTTGACCTATCAGGACATCGTTTATGATGCTTGTCTGTGTCTCACTCTAATCTCAGCTCTGTTACTATGCTCTTTTCAGTTTGTTTTATCCAGTATTGCTTCTGAAGTGCAAATCTCAAAAGCTCTATATACTGCCAACATAATGCTGGGTATATGAATACATAATTTGATAGTTTACACATCATACACAACCCTAACAATACCTAATGCATATATTTTTTTTTTTTTAAGTATAACATAACCTTTTTTGATCATTTGAAATGTTGGGACGGCTAAGCATAGAGACACAGCACAGACTATAGTCACGGGCAGCTTCGCCGTAGTCCTATGGCAACTTCTCACGTGTCATCTTGCATGATTCTACTTAATTGTTTTTCCACCAGTGTTATTTGATTTAAAGGTACATACAATACTTTCCCGACTTCCAAATATGTTAGGAAGTCCATATAGTTTGAGGGTTATGGTGGTGGCTCTCTGCTTAGCCCATTCAAGTACACTATCGCTAATCAAGCTGGCTTTTTCAATGTCTGGTATGAACAGCTGAGTGAGATCACAGGGAACCCTGAAGCCACACTTCTTAGGTAGATCAAATGGATAGACTAGATGAGAGTATTTGTTATTCTGTGCCCATTAAATTACTTATGTGTATGGGGAAAGTTTTGAGGCGCTTGAAGACAACATTGTGGATGTGAAGGTGGATTTATGGTGAAAAATACTACCTGACTACTTTACTTTATATCTCGGTAGCAACCTTTAAAGCACCAGTAATATGGTTAATACTGTGCCATACTGAATAGTATCAAACATGGTGTGTATAGCACAGTTTTGATTGAATAAAGAGTGAGAATGTTTGAGCACACATTAAAAGGATATTGTAAAATGGTAGAAAACAGATGTTTTACTGGACATCACTTAAGCCAGCTCAAACTTGTTTTAATTTATTAATAAATTATGCGCACTCCTGTACCTATACCATACTGAATTAAAACAGAGCTGAGCTTGAAGGATATTTAAAAAGACATTGAAATCCCCATTAGTAGAGTATGGAAATTTATGTATGGTCAGGGGGTGTTTTTCTGTTTTAAATTGCTGCTAAATTGATTGATATGAGTGTCTTACGTTAGTGGTTTCAGCTTCCTCTTTAATGCCCTTGCACAATACAGAATTAGCTTTATCTGTAGTGCTAATTGGAATCCGTATTCCAGTATCTGCTCCATATTGGAAATATTATTCTTTTTCCCTCGTTGCAGAAATCACAAAATAAAACTATGAAACAAATATGTGTCTAATTATGTGGATTAAACAATAATGATTTTCTAATATTAGTTCTGTGTTACTTATATTATTTTTTATCACCAATGCAGAGCATATAGACATAAAGCCCAGTGGTTAGTTGCCTGGGTTATGAAATGTTTTCAAGTCCTTCCACATTCTTGTTTTGTTTTATTTTATGATGTTTTTTTAATTGTTCACAAGACAAAACTGAATATACATTTTATTTACTGTACTACTGTACGGTGGAGGGCTTCTATCGCTCTTTTGCCCACCATATTATAAATGATTGTTGTGGTGAACTACCTACTCATAATTTCCACAACACAGGCTGAGATCCCGCTCCATGCTGATGATAGCCAGTAAGCTTGAAACATGTACATGGATTGGATACTCAGCTTGTGTTTATTCCAACCTTGGCTTTGCATTAAAGCTGTGTAATAATACAGCATGCATAAGCTTAAAGGAAGCCATGTTTGATGATGGCTACGGAATAAAGAGCGAGGCATTTGTGGACATATTTGTGTGTCCCAGCTCAACTTCCCAGAATGCAGTGTAATAACTGTTTTTTCTCGGAACTCTGAGCTGGAAGTAGGTTTTTTAACTTGCTTTGGACATTCAAGTGTGAACACAGATGTACATTTTATTTACTGTACTACTGTACGGTGGAGGGCTTCTATCGCTCTTTTGCCCACCATATTATAAATGATTGTTGTGGTGAACTACCTACTCATAATTTCCACAACACAGGCTGAGATCCCGCTCCATGCTGATGATAGCCAGTAAGCTTGAAACAGCTGTACATGGATAGGATACTCAGCCTGTGTTTATTCCAACCTTGGCTTTGTATTAAAGCTGTGTAATACAGCATGCATAAGCTTAAAGGAAGCCATGTTTGATAATGGCTAAGGAATGAAGAGTGAGGCATTTGTGGCCATGTTTGTGTGTCCCAGCTCAACTTCCCAGAATGCAGTGTAATAACTGTTTTTCTTGGAACTCTGAGCTGGAAGCAGGTTTTTTAACTTGCTTTAGACATTCAAATGTGAACACAGATGTACTTTTTATTTACTGTACTACTGTACGGTGGAGGGCTTCTATCGCTCTTTTTCCCACCATATTATAAATGATTGTTGTGGTGAACTACCTACTCATAATTTCCACAACACAGGCTGAGATCCCGCTCCATGCTGATGATAGCCAGTAAGCTTGAAACAGCTGTACATGGATAGGATACTCAGCCTGTGTTTATTCCAACCTTGGCTTTGTATTAAAGCTGTGTAATACAGCATGCATAAGCTTAAAGGAAGCCATGTTTGATAATGGCTAAGGAATGAAGAGTGAGGCATTTGTGGCCATGTTTGTGTGTCCCAGCTCAACTTCCCAGAATGCAGTGTAATAACTGTTTTTCTTGGAACTCTGAGCTGGAAGCAGGTTTTTTAACTTGCTTTAGACATTCAAATGTGAACACAGATGTACTTTTTATTTACTGTACTACTGTACGGTGGAGGGCTTCTATCGCTCTTTTGCCCACCATATTATAAATGATTGTTGTGGTGAACTACCTACTCATAATTTCCACAACACAGGCTGAGATCCCGCTCCATGCTGATGATAGCCAGTAAGCTTGAAACATGTACATGGATTGGATACTCAGCCTGTGTTTATTCCAACCTTGGCTTTGCATTAAAGCTGTGTAATAATACAGCATGCATAAGCTTAAAGGAAGCCATGTTTGATGATGGCTACGGAATAAAGAGCGAGGCATTTGTGGACATATTTGTGTGTCCCAGCTCAACTTCCCAGAATGCAGTGTAATAACTGTTTTTTCTCGGAACTCTGAGCTGGAAGTAGGTTTTTTAACTTGCTTTGGACATTCAAATGTGAACACAGATGTACATTTTATTTACTGTACTACTGTACGGTGGAGGGCTTCTATCGCTCTTTTGCCCACCATATTATAAATGATTGTTGTGGTGAACTACCTATTCATAATTTCCACAACACAGGCTGAGATCCCGCTCCATGCTGATGATAGCCAGTAAGCTTGAAACATGTACATGGATTGGATACTCAGCCTGTGTTTATTCCAACCTTGGCTTTGCATTAAAGCTGTGTAATAATACAGCATGCATAAGCTTAAAGGAAGCCATGTTTGATGATGGCTACGGAATAAAGAGCGAGGCATTTGTGGACATATTTGTGTGTCCCAGCTCAACTTCCCAGAATGCAGTGTAATAACTGTTTTTTCTCGGAACTCTGAGCTGGAAGTAGGTTTTTTAACTTGCTTTGGACATTCAAATGTGAACACAGATGTACATTTTATTTACTATATATATATATATATATATATATATATATATATATATATATATATATATATATAATGTATGTATATATAAACTGCAAGGAGCTGTTACAGGACAAATATGGGTGTTGATATAATATTTTAATTATAAATATTTTTTTAATTATTAATTAAATAAAAATATTAATGTGAAAAAAAGAATGAAAAAGTATTCAAGTCCGTACTAGAATGTATTATTTTACCTACTGTAATGCATGATGAGTTTGGAGTATATAAATCCATAAGGCTAAAATATAATCAATATGACAGTCACAGCCTTATTATTATTATTTATAGTGTCTTAGTTGGAGAGCCTCAAGGGCTATATCTCTCTCAAGACAAAACTTTTTTACCCCATAAACTTTCATTGATGTTGAAATTCGGTGAGTTCAGTTTGACCGGTTTCAATACAAGGCACAGTACAAAAGAAAAGGGTAAGTGCAATTTATTGTTCCTTTTACTATTCTCTTTTTGTTTACCTTTATCAGTGTTTGTGGTGATGGGGAAGATATAGTATTTGAAGCTGCGTCAGGTAATATTTGGCCTGGGATGCTATAATATTACTTGCCACAAGCCAAGGTCAGGGCAAGTTGCACAGGTTCTGAGTAGGTAGACAAGCAGATATTTAGGGCATGTTTAGTTTAGAACAAAGGACAATGAGGGGAAAAAATTAAATCTGAAAAAAAAATATCAAACCTAGTTCAAAATAAGTTGTACCAGCAATTCTCAACTGCAAATGATGGCCATTTTTAGAGCAAGGCTGGATGCAGAAGATCTCCAGTTACGCTCAGGTCAACATCATGTCTCAGGTTAAGGTGGAAGCTTCAAATCACCTATAAAAGTTTTCAGTTGCGATTAACGCCTGCTAGATGCGTTCTTTGCAGTCATTACTCACAGCTGCTATCTGTAAATTGCGCAACTGAGCACGAGCGACTATCCGCATGCCCGATCTGCGCATGTGTTGTAGAGCTGCAGCACTGGAAGGGAGAGATATAGAGGGGGCAGAGAGGGAGGGTGAGAGATAGAGAGAGAGAAGGAGGGGGTGTGATGGGAAGGGGAAACAGATAGGAGGCAGAGAGAGAGGAGTCATAGAGGGAGGGAAAGAATGAGGGGGAGAGAGAGACAGAACAGAAAAGTGAACATAACATATGATACTGACATATAAGATGGGCAAGTTACTAGTTGTTAATTAAAAAAAAAAAAAATAATAATACATACAAATCTAAGAAAATTTGACATGACCAGGCGACCATAAAGGGAACCATCACAATAAAAATCCACCATGTACTGTTATGCCACAGTGTTGAAACACTACAGCACTTGTGTTATTACTTTTACAGTTCCCAATCAGAGGTACATATATATCACTGTAGGAAAATGCATTTCTGTATCACAAATACAAAGGTATGGTCCTGTAGTAGAGAGTTTGAGAAACTGTTGGTAAAGAAGTACTGTATATGACCAAAGAAACAGGGAGATACAAATAAGTGTGCAAATAAGTAAGATGGATTTCTGGTCTTATTTTCATTTTATTTACTTTTGGGAGTTCATCAGATCACGTGGTTTTAGTTTGTGATGCTGAATAGCAGCATTGGGGTTGCTGAATTTACCAAAGCTAATTTGTGATTTACAGCAATCTAAAGTCAGCCATCCAATGTTGGTTCTGGCAGGTCCCAGGTTGGGTGGTTGTGATATGCCATGTTGAGCTGTATTTTATTTTTCTTTTAAATTGTATGATGACCTGCAATGCTGCATTGTAGGTCATTGTGGCCCATCAGAACCTAGAAACCACCCACGATGCGTCAGTCAAAATCCCCATTGTGTTCTTCCATTAAAATGGTATGGAAGATTCCCTGCTTTTCATTTGACTAACAAAAGCTATGTCTGTAGCACTTGGATATTATGGCCCTCATTCAATTGCAATTTGGCCAATTGAATAGGGCCCTAAATAAGCACATAGCATATTTTTTTAAAGTAGTTTTTAGTTAGTGAAAACATTGTTTTTGGATAGATGTTTACTAACTAAAAACTTCTTTAAAAAATATTTGTTATGTGCTTATTTAGGGCCCTATTCAATTGGCCAAATTGCAATTTAATGAGGGCCTATGTGATTAGGTAGTTAATTAAAAAAAAATATCCTTACTTTTGACAACACTAACTTATCACATCTAGCCCCCTGCTGGTGATTTGTCTAGCAATACAGATCAGGGTACATGTGAGAATAAAAAAAAAACAGTAACAATGCGGTCTATTCCCAAACTGTGCTCTACCTGATAGAGCTGAGCCTGTCTGTCAAACGCAGCATCGTCCAATCAGAATGGCCGGGAGGGAATAGTTCTGTATCCTACAGGGACTGCACCTCTCACAGTCCCCCTGGAAGTGAATACATGGTGCAATTTTAATAAAGTTTATTGAAAAACAACAACTCCCAGCTCACAGTGCATGCAGATAGAGGGAGCTGCATGTAAAGCTTCAGTTTTCTCAATACTCTGATGTTCTTATTGTTTCTGACTGCCCTGCTCCACACACCAAGCTTGTGACCTGTCTGTCACCACCCCAGTGTAAACCGGACAGAAGCAGCTGCAGCGCTCAGGTGAGTCCATATGCCTCTCTTTGTCTTGCTGTTGTTCTGTCCTTCAGTCGTGTCTGACTCTCAGTGACCACATGTATGCAGCACACCAGGTACATCTGTCTGTGTTTCTGGTTGTGCTTATACATATGGTTTTCATGGCAAAGATACTGGAGTGGGTTGCTAGTTCTAACTCCAGTGGACTGCATTTTGTCTGACCTTTGAAAAATGATTGGGTGAACCTTTATGATATAGCTCACAGCTTCATTGAGGTAACAAGCCCCTTCACCATGTCAAGGTAGGAATCCAAAAGGGGTCCTGTGTCTTAGTCTCTATGTCCATTTGTATGTATACATATACTTACTTTTGGGGGATTGGATGGATTGTTTGAGGATTTGCATCATTTAATTTACAGAACATGCCCACAACTTTGAAGATTTTTTTTTTTATTATTATTGTGAAGCAAACAACAAATATGACGAAATAACAGAAAAAGTCAATGTGCATAACTATTCACCCCGCCTAAAGTCAATACTTTGTAGAGCCACCTTTTGCGGCAATTACAGCTCCAAGTCGCTTTGGATAAGTCTCTATGAGCTTGCCACATCTTACCACTGGGATTTTTGCTAATTCCTCCTTGCAAAACTGCTCCATCTCCTTCAAGTTGGATGGTTTGCGCATGTGAACAGCAATCTTTAGGTCTGACCACATATTTTCTATTGGATTGAGGTCTGGGCTTTGACTAGGCCATTCCAGCACATTTACATGTTTCCCCTTAAACCACTCAAGTGTTACTTTAGCAGTGTGTTTGGAGTCATTGTCCTGCTGAAAATAACAAATATGCCTCAAATTAACTTACACACTCAAACACAGCACAGAGGGAGAGGCAGGGAGCCTGTGCGTGAGGTTGCAAGTTGATTTGAGCAATATTTGCCATTTCGCTAAGGAAGAAAAAGTGGCTGCAGAAAAAAGGCAACACAATAAAAACGAGGCCGAAGGCCGGAAAACTACCCCGTAGGACATAAAAAAGAGCTCTAAGCAGTAACACTTAACCCAAAACCTTCAGGCTTCTGCTAGAAAGCTGAACATGAAGAGGCACTTCATCTTTCAGCATGACAACGACCCAAAGCATACATCCAAATCAACAAAGGAATGGCTTCACCAGAAGTAGATTAAAGTTTCGGAATGGCCCAGCCAGAGCCCAGACATAAATCCGATTGAAAATCTGTGGGGTGATCTGAAGAGGGCTGTGCACAGGAGATGCCCTCGCAATCTGACAGATTTGGAGTGTTTTTGCAAAGAAGAGTGGGCAAATCTTGCCAAGTCAAAATGTGCCATGCTGATAGACTCATACCCAAAAAGACTGAGTGCTGTAATAAAATCAAAAGGTGCTTCAACAAAGTATTACCGTATATACTCGAGTATAAGCCTAGTTTTTCAGCCTTTTTTTTAAGGCAAAAAAGGCCCCCCTCGGCTTATACTGGAGTCACTCTCCCCTTGTGTCTCTCTAACCCCCCCTTGTGTCTCTACCCCCCGTGTGTCTCTCTACCCCCCCTGTGTCTCTTTCCCTCCCCCCTCAACCCCCCTCCTCCACCTAAACCCCCCTAAATACCTCCCCTCACTTACCTGCTTGTGCTCCGGCCTCCGCTCCTTGACCCGGCGCCGGGTCAAAGAGCAGAGGCCGGAGCACAAGCAGGTAAGTGAGGGGAGAGGGGGGAGGTATTTAGGGGGGTTTAGGTGGAGGAGGGGGGTTGCGGTTGAGGGGTATTGAGGAGGGGGGTTGAGGGGGATTGAGGTTGAGGAGGGAGGTTGAGTATGGGGGGGTTGAGGATGAGGATGGGGGGTTGAGGAGGGGATTGAGGATGGGGGGGTTGAGGTGGGAGGTTAAGGAGGGGGTTGAGGAGGGAGGTTGAGGATGAGGAGGGGGGTTGAGGATGGGGGGTTGAGGAGAGAAGATGAGGTTGGGGGGTTGAGGAGGGAGGCAGAGGAGGGGGGTTGAGGGGGGGTTGAGGTTGAGGAGGGAGTATGAGGATGGGGGCTTGAGGAGGGAGGTTGAGGATGGTGGGTTGAGGAGGGAGGATGAGGATGAGGATGGGGGGGTTGAGGAGGGGGTTGAGGAGGGGGTTGAGGATGAGGAGTGAGGAGGAGGAGGGAGGTTGAGGAGGAGGAGGGAGGTTGAGGAGGAGGAGGGAGGTTAAGGATGAGCAGGGAGGTTGAGGGGGAAGAGACACAGGGAAGGGAGAGGGGAGAAGAGACACAGGGAAGGGAGAGGGGAGAAGAGACACGGAGAGAGAGGGGGACACAGAGGACACTAGAGGGACACAGGGGGCAGCACATTTCCCACCCTCGGCTTATACTCGAGTCACTCATTTTACCCAGTATTTTGTGGTAAAATAGGTGCCTCGTCTTATACTCGGGTCGGCTTATACTCGAGTGTATACAGTAGTTTAAGGGTGTGCATACTTATGCAACCATATTATTTTATTTTTATATTTTTTCTTCCCTCTACCGAAAAGATTTCAGTTTGTTTTTCAATTGAGTTGTACAGTTTATAGGTCACATTAAAGGTGGAAAAAGTTCTGAAATGATTTATCTTTGTCTCATTTTTTTACAGCACAGAAACCTGACATTTTTACAGGGGTGTGTAGACTTTTTATATCCACTGTATATATATATATATGTGTGTGTGCGTGTGAAGGAGCAGAATTAGAAATATATGCTAATTAACCACTCAAATATGTTTTTTGCAACTTAATGTTAATTATGCAAAGGCAGCCTTTAAACTGAATAAATATTTTTAAAATATTTTTTACAAACACATAGATTTATTCAAATGTATTAAAGATAATAATGTTTAAAAATGAGGGAGAAACAAAACAGTACTGAATCATGCAGAACCAACTTTGGGTGCAACTTTCTTGTTCTGGTCTGTTGTTGGTGAGTTATCACCCTGTCCTTCTGTAGGTGCAAGATGTTCCTCCCACGTGTTGTTTAGTCTCTGTTTGTTTAATTAATCTATTTGGTCATCTAACAAATTATTTATTTATGCAGTTTTACTCTCTCAGTATATTTGCTGCTATCATAGTATCTGCTTGTATCATTATTGGCTCAGTTGTAAAATATATGACCTAGACTCAGAGGGATCGATAGAGAGGTATGGAGATGGGGGTGGGGTGGGGGGGATATTGAGGGAGTGAGGAGTGGGGTAGAAGGAGCGATGGATCGAGACGGAGAGAGAGGGTTAGAAGAAGAGGCATAGAATCTATCTATCTTACTTTCTATCTCTTTCTCTCTATATCCCTTTCTCTCTCTCTGTCCCTTCCTCTCTCTCTCTCTCTATCCCTTTCTCTATCTCTCTATCTCTCTCTTCTCCCCCCGTTATAATTGATATAAATACAGTTATAGGTGGTATGGATATTCGTAGGGAAAGTATAAGAATGCACTATATACATAGTATTTATATAAAAACATATGTTAGATTGACAGCTAAGGCGGGATGTAGTTTAAGAAGAACGTTGGCTTAGGGGGTGTATGGAGGGAGGGGCAGGTCTCTGTTTTACGCCCCATCATGTTGGAAAGTCACCATCCGCCACTGCATACCACACTTAACACTACCCCATATAGCGCTGATTCAATATAGCACTGTTTTTCCTTAATTCCCTGCTTAGTGCTAAACCCTGCCATAGCGCTGTTTTTTGGCTGCTGATCCTGTTTAACACTGTGCCCCCCTATAACACAGTTTTTGTCCGCCGGTCCCATCTTACACTGTTCCCCCTATTTCCTCGCCAGACCCTCTTTTAAAACTCAACAATCTGCCATTTAAAGTGGACTGTTATTGTTTGCAGTTTCTTTACATTTTATTTTTAAAAAAAGGTTCAGTTTTTGCTGTTTCTTAGAGGTTCATATACATTGAAATTTCAATTACTTGAGTTCCCCTATTCCTATCTGGACAATGCTAAAATAACCCCATTTAATGATGTTTTGCCTAGTACTCAGATTGCCTGAAACCTTATCTACAGCGCTAAATGGGTTATTGCTGTACAAACTGTTTCTATAGTACTAGATGTATTAACCAATGACAGACTGTGTCTCGGCATCATTTTAGCAACTTACTGAGACACAGTCTGTTATTGGCTAGTTTATCTAGTACTATAGACACATTGGACCTCATTCGATTACAAGCCTGCGATATACAGGCCGTATGTCTGATGGCTTCAACTTTGCTACAATTACGGGTGATTCAATTGAACAAACCCGTAAGTTGCGGCCCGAAATCCGAAAACGTAAACAATGCAATAGTATGTAGCATTTCAGAGCATGAGACAGATCAATAAAACAAGGCCATAACTCCTAAGTCAGAAACAGTCAATAGAAACTGAGACCATCATCATTATGGCAGTAAAAGATGGAGGTTACATGTCAATCAATTAGCGTTTAGAGGTCCGATATGCGATCGGACTCGCAAACCTGCAAAATACAAAATAATAAAATTGAATACTGTTCTAACCCATGTGGGTGGCCTGATATGTATTAACTCATTGATTTCCAAGATCGATATAACCGCAAAATGAAACCTAAAAAAAGAAAAATATTTCCTACTGCAGATTTGCGAGCTTGAGACTGTTGTGCAATTAATTATAATGTCTTTCATCGCTTTCCCAGTAATTTACAGTGCAGTATTGTTTTTTTATTTGCATTTACAGTACCATTTATAATAACAAAATGAGAAAATATTTATCTTTTTTTAGGACAAGGGTTAACAACTGCATTTATAAAATGTATTAAAAAATCCAGGATTAACAAATTCTATGTCCCTTGAATAAGGACAACAATTCCCACAATGGGGATGCACTGGGATATAACACCCAAAACCAGTTATATGAATTGTTACAGACTTATTGTGGATAAGTAAGACCCCCTATATCTCCATATACAAAATCACTCTGTACAACCTGGATAGGGGTGCTTGAATAAATAACACTCCCCTAGGTTTTGCCCATAAACGTAGCCAGCACTACAGGAAAAAATCTACCTTGGGCTGGATCCGGTTGCTGACTGACCTGGAACACTACTGTATGTATAAAGCTCACTCACTTGTATATCCACTCTTCTCCCTGATTCCGTACTGTAAATGACGTCAACAAGGACGTCTTTGTCAAGGGATCCTATTCGTTTATTAATTCGTATTAAGATTTTCTTCTACATTTGCCCTTTACGGGTGTGAAAACATTTGCGGGCTTGCGGAATTGTAGCAATTGAACAGCGATTTGTGATTTTAGTGATTGTAAATCTTGTGGAAGTGAAAGATCAAAGGCTTAGGTGAAGTGTAAGTTATGGTAGTAACAACCGCAGGGATTTTCAGCCCGTAACCAGTAGATCGTTTGCTGATCGCCAAAAGATGCCAATTGAATAGCAAATTAGTTTACAGGGCTACATTACAAGCTCCCCGTAAGCTACAATTTCTCATTGTATGCATGAGTCACAGGTAGCAGAGCTTTGCAGGGACTCTTAAAAAGGTTTAATTGAGTATAAACAGAGCTTTACAGCTCTTGTTAATAAAATGGTGTTTAAATATGCAAATAAACACATATGTAGTTTATTTTAATATTAAAAATGGGAAAGCCTCCATATCCCTTTAAGTTTCCTAGAAGTTTATCATATGTAAGAACAAAAGATGTAAATGTGCAGAGATGGCATTGTCCTACCATGTGCTTGATGTTAGGTACTTTTCTAACATTATGTAAGTGTCTTTAATCTCATTTCCTCCATATCATTATCCAAGTTTAAAATATGCCATTGTATACATACACAGTAATCTACTTCCTTTGTTGAAAATGTTTATCCTAAGTTTACTTCATCTCAAGAGCTGTAACATAACTCCACAAACGTAATTGAAAGGGATTTTTCTCTAGCAATATAATTCCTAAATTTAGATGATTATTGTGATAAATCATTTGTAATATAAATTATTATCATTTTCTTTGAATTTATAATAAAATCTAATAGTCTGTATAGTATATTATAGCAAGAAATTATAGCCAACTTTAACTCACCAAATAACATTGTATGATGTTATTTTTAAATTGTATAATTTTTTTTTTTTTTTTTTTCAACTGCATTCATTGTGAGTAGAAGAAATATACATATAAATAGTCAGGAGTTAAATGTATATCTAAGTTTCACTGTCCTTGACTTTCACTAATCAAACACATGCTACTTATATCTAAACACAGGGACATGGAGTCCGGTCCAGAAGTGAGTGGTGGTCAAATGGAGCCTACTGACCTAACAATACCAATCGGGAGGCCGATGGCTCATTGCAGGACTTAGAAAAAAATAAATACGAGGTTGCAAAAATAAAAACTAAATCGGGGCTTAGAAAAAAAAAATACGACCCATGGGATTTAGAAAAAAAAAATATGAGGTGGCAAAAATACGAAGTTAACGGCCAAAACGCGTACATTGAAAAACAACAAAAACACAGCAAAATAACAAAAACACATTAAAAAAATCCTTACACAGAGCACAGGGGGACAGCCAGCACGTCTGGGAGTGAGGTTGTACGCAAATTTAAATAGAATTTAACCATTTTCGGCACTTATAATTGCCTGACAGGCATAGGACCTTCAAAGCACTTAAATATTTAAAGCAGTTTCTTAGAGTCTGACACATGCTATATTTCCTATTTTATACTGCTTTTCTTTATGAATATATTGATGATTATGCGTTTATGTTTTGCATGTATGCCAATTAAACACATACTTTCAATGAGTCACAAATTAATTGAATAGAAACATTAAAAATTATTTTCATGTCATTTTAGAGATCCCTCATCTCTGCACCTGACTGAAGACAGAGAGTGAGTTCTGCAGAATTTTATCTGCAATAACATCAATTTCACAGGTATATAATTTCATGAGGCCCTTTTTGTTTTGCATTGATGACAGTTAATGATTAATTAATTAACCTATATTCATGTAGGCCCTCATTCAATTGCGATTTGCCAAATTGAACAGGGCTCTATATAAGCACATAGCATATTTTTTTTACAGACGTTTTTAGTTACTGAACATCTATTCAAAAGCAAGGTCTTCAAGAACTAAAAACTTCTGTAACAAAAATATGCTATGTGCTTATATAGAGCCAAAATCAATTGTCAAAATTGCAAATGAATGAGGCCCTTAATATTTCATTATTCATTAATAATAAAAATAAAAAATACACATTACTTATGCAAACATATATGCTAACCTAATGAACTTTTAAAGAACGCAAGTTACACCTCATAAGTTGATTGATTTCTTAATTAATAAAATAACAAAATTGCACTTTATTTTAAACCTAATCTATACTTTGCTCATAGCTCTTTCTGTTTGCCCTTCTTTAGGAAAACATAATTACCTCTTTAGGTTTACCAATGATGTCACTTATTGACTCATTTATTAAAGACTTAATAAAAAAAAAAAAGTGATTCATCAATATATATATATATATATGTGCAGCGCTTTACTTTTTAATATATGCCAATAAAAAAAACTTAATTAATTTCTTTCATGTAAAAATTCCAAATGCTTTTCAAATAATTTCATTCTTTCATTAATGCAATTTAGGTTTTGCATTGAGAGCAGGTAAAAACAATATCTACAATACAAAAAAACCTTATATCTTACACCTTTATTTACAATTACAGATTACAATGGCGGACAATGGAGAAGACAGGATTGAATGCAAAAGAAGAGCGTCAGGGGAAATGAAGCAAAGGTGGAGAGATGAACGGTCCCCCGAGACTTCCCAGCGCTTAAAAGAAGAAGACCGACGGAGACTTTTAAATAAAAGAAAAATGAGTAAGAAAGCACTGAGTGTGCTGGAGCTTTAAAGAAAATAAAAAGTAAATCAAAAAATGTCTGTGAAACATTGCCTTATGACCAAATATTGCCTCATGACACCAATGTTTATACACATGACACCAATGTAGATATAGAAAGTTGTAGTGATATCTATGTTGAGGAAGCTCAGGATAGTGCTTTAATTACAGCACTAACAGTAGACACTCATTATTGTGTATTACTCAGTGTTGTTTGTCAGTTTTGTGGGGCCTATCATTTTCTCAAGGAAAGACCAACTGACGGAGACTTCATTAGTTGCTGTCAGAAAGGAAAGGTAAGACTTCCATAAAGACACACATTTCCAGATTACTTACAAAGTATAATGTGCGATCCAACATTTCCAAATTATACCAATTTAAAAAAAACATATGGTCTTATAACAGTGCAAATTCATTTGCTTCTATGGGTGCTACATTAGCAGAAAATGTCACAGCACATGGTCCATATTGTTTTAGAGTTCAAGGACAAATTTACCACTGCACTTCACATTTACACCCACAAGAAGGAGAACAAAGGAAATTTGCACAGTTATATGTCTTAGGTACAATGGAAGCTGTTCAACAACGGATGATGCTTCCAGAAAATAAACAGTATTTGCGCATGTCTTTGAACAGCTGGATACAATTATGGCCAACAACCCATACAGCCAAGCATACAAACAATTAGCACAGGTTGAAAACGAACAACAGCAACATGCTCAAATACATCAATTGCCAATACCAAAATACATATGGTTTTGAAAAGAGATTGCAATACTGATCAAAACTTTACCAACAGTAAATGAGGTTGCCATGGTCTTTAAAAATGAGAATGGTGAACCACCTTTTCAGCAGGATATTAGAATATATCCACGCAATGAAGACCAACCTTTTATAAACATAAATATATTAATTTGTAATTTGGATCCAATGACATATCCTATTTTCTTTCCAAATGGTGAGCCAGGATGGGAACCAAAATTGCAATTGCAAAGTTATCCCAATAGTAAAGTTAGTGTTAGATCCAATATTTCTATGCTGGAATATAAAGTGGCACAAACTGCTATTCAAGATCATTTTAATCCTATTTATTGCGGGGGCAAACTCACACAACAATGGATTATTGATTCCTATCTACAAGTCGAAGCAAATAATCTAACTTTTATCAAATTTCCACAAAATAAACTTTGCATTGAACAATATTGTGGATGGATTATGTCACTGAATTGGCTAACAACAGAGACATTCCAGCTGGAAGAGCAATAATTTTGCCATCCACTTTCCAAGGATCTCCTCGCAATATGCGAGAAAGATATAATGATGCCATGGCTATTGTCACAAAATTTGGAAAAACAGATTTATTCATTACCTTCACATGTAATCCACAATGGCCAGAGATCAAGGAAAATTTGAATGTTTGACAAAATACTTCTGACCGACCAGATTTAGTGGCAAGAGTATTCAAAATAAATTCATGATATAACTAAAGCACAGTTATTTGGATAATGTGTGGTTTTTGTTTATACCATTGAATTTAAAAAAAGAGGCCTGCCACATTCACACATACTTTTAATCCTGCAGGAAAAATATAAAGTGAATACTGCAGAGAGAGTGAATTCAGTAATTACTGCTGAATTGCCACATCCAGAAAAATATTCCAAACTTTATGAGACTGTAACACATAGAATGATTCATAGGCCATGTGGAGATATCAATCCAAATCCACCATGTATGGAAAATAAAAACTGTACAAAAGAGTTCCCAAAACAATTTCAAATGCAAACTTATGTTAATTGTGATGGATACCCTTTGTATAAAAGAAGAGAAGAACAAACAGCTATTATCCGTGGCCAAAAGGTCAATAATAGATATGTAGTTCCATACAATCCACATTTGCTAATGAAGTACAATGCACACATAAATGTGGAAGCTTGCACTTCTATTTAATCCATCAAATATGTGTATAATTATATATACAAAGGATATGATGCAGCAACTGTTGTTGTGCAAGGTGCACAAAACAAAAAGGAAAATCCAATGTTACATGATGAACTTTCTAATTATTTAGATGCTCGCTATGTCAGTGCTCCTGAAGCAAGGTGGCGTCTTCTGAAATTTTAGATGCTTGATCGGTCACATGCTGTGTATCGATTAGCTATACGTCTGCCACAAAGTCAGTTTGTTTGCTTTACTGCAGGCAATGAAACAACTGCCTTGGCCCAAAGTGAACATCGAGAAACAACACTTACTGCTTGGTTTCAATTAAACTGCCAGGACACTGAGGCCAGACAATTTTTATACATTGAGATTCTATATCACTATGTATTTGTAGATGGTCAATGGCGACAACGAAAAAGAGATACTCATAAAATTATACCATGAATTCATTTATACCTTCAGCCCAAGAGACATTGAACGTTTCAGTTTAATTTTACTTCTTTTAAATAAACATTTATGCACAGTGAATGACATAGTTTGTGCAACTTTCCTATTAGCTGCAAGACATCAAAACTTCATAGCAGATGATACAGAATGGGAGAGGTGTCTGGAAGAAGCAGCACTATGTCAAATGCCAAAGCAAATGAGAGAACAATTTGCATTCATTTGCATCTTTTGCAATGCACCTGATGCATTTGCTTTGTGGGAAACATTTAAATTAAATATGTGTGAAGACTTTTTGAAACGTTACAAAGAGCCCATTGCAATCTTTAAAGCATTCATGGAATTTCAAGAACTATTTCTTGCTCATGGATTAAATTGTGCAAATTTTAATTTGCCTGATCCAGAACTTATTGATGACATTAACTTTGATGACTATGACACTGAGCTTCAAAACCTCCAAAAAACACAAGAAAAACTGACAACTTTAAATACTTGGCAATTGCAAGCATTTAATGCCATCACAAATGCTACAGATGATGAAATGGTCAAAGACCGTTATTTCTATCTAGATGGCCTTGGTGGATCAGGAAAAACGTATCTGTACAATTGTTTGATAAGTTACATTTGAGCACAGGGTCAAATAGCAATGACATTTGCAACAACTGGAATTGCCACACTTTTGTTAGAAGGTGGCAGAACTGTGCATAGTGGATTTAAACTGCCAGTTCCCATTTTAGAAACATCAGTGTCAGATATTCGACTGAATTCTTTACAAGCAAAAAAATAAAAAATAAATGAAATTAATTATCATAGATGAGGCAACAATGATGTCATGTCATGCTTTGCAATGTATTGATAGATTATTAAAAGAAGTGATGGATAATAATTTGCCATTTGGTGGAAAGGTGATGTCATTAGGAGGAGATTTTAGGCAAACATTACCTGTTGTGCCACATGTAAATAGGACTGACATTATTGAAACATGTGTCAAGACAATAAACTGTGGAAAATATTTAATAATTAGAATTAAATATGAGATCTGAAGGCCAAAATTAATTCAATGATTGGCTTACTCAAATTGGAGAAGAAAAACATCTACAAATAAATCATTTAACGGATGATACCGTAGAAATTCCATCACAAATGGTTTGCAAGGAATCACTCATATCGGTAATCTTTCTAAACACTTTCAATAACGACGATTACTCAGACATTGCAAACAAAGTGATATTAACATCCAAAAATATAGATGCCTTGAATGTAAATAACAAAATGTTTACATTCATCAATGCACCACAAAATAATTATTACAGTGCAGATTCAGGTCTGGCTGACAATAAAGACAGTGAATCTAACTTTAGTATAGAATTTATTAATTCTTTAACACCATCTGAAATGCCACCACATGTTTTGCAATTGAAAAAAGGGGCAATTGTCATGCTATTGAGAAATATGAATCCAGATTAATTGTGCCGATTTTCATACATGCAAAAATCATGACTTGTACCCATAAAGGTAAATTAGTTTTTATATCAAGAACTGATTTGGCTCCAAGTGAGAGTGGTTTGCCTTTTGTCCTTCAAAGGAGAACATTTCCAGTTATCATGGCATTCGCCATGATCATCAATAAATCCCAAGGACAAACTTGTTTTTGTACATGAACAACTCTATGTTGTTTTTTCAAGGTGCACAAATCCAGATTCCACCTTAAAGGAAGAAAAGGGTTCTTCACAGTAAGGGTGGTTAATCTGTGGAATTCTCTACCAGAGGAGGTGGTGACAGCGGATCGATAGATAACTTTAAAAGGGGACTGGATTTATTTCTAATTAAAAAGGGAATTCAGGGTTATCATGGATAATTAGAGAGACAGTATTGATCAAGGGAGAAATCCGATTGCCAGTATCTTGGGTCAGGAAGGAATTAATTTGTATTTAATTTTTTTTTCCTTTGAGACGATTGGCTAAGTCTCGCTTGGTTTTTTTTTTCTGTTTGCCTTCCTCTGGATTAATTAATAATTACAAATAAAATTCAAATAAATAAATAAGTGATTAATAATTAATCTGCATATTGCAGATCAGAGGAGATCTTAAAAGGTTGAACTTGATGGACCTTAAATACTATGGGCCTCATTCAATTGTGATTTGGCCAGTGGAATAGGGCTCTGTAATGAAACCCATTACTGTTTTACCCTGTTTTATGATTATTATGGTTAAAATATGATCCTACTATATGTATGCTGGTTTATGCTCTGCAGAATATTAGCCAGACTTTTGCAGACCTAGGCTAATAGATAATCCTATTACAGAGATTCAAGAGATAAGAAAGTTGTAAAGGATCCTTGCATTTTCCAAAGTGTTTTCATTCTCTGATAAGAACAAAGAAGTGTAATTGAATCAATGTCTGATTGTATCCAAGTTGCCAGGGAGGTGTGACTCACCTATTGTCCTATATGTGTATTGTGTGGGGGATATGTGAAATGTTTGTGTGTTATGTGTAAAACATACTTTTACTAACTTTTGAACCCCTGGTCTGATTCATGCCATTTTTTTATATGTTGTTCCCCTGGGTGAGAGCTATTGAATGGTGCGGGACTTAAAGGTGTACCCCCTGTATTTGGGGTACATCCAGAATGTGGTTAAAATTGTGTCTGTTTTAATTGTGTTACCTGTTATCTGAGGGGAGGAGAGGTGGGGGTTGAACCATGTATCTAATTGGCTGTGATAATTATGTGGGGGTAGCCCTTCAGAGGGCACCATTGCATAAAAGGAGATCCCCTGTCATTAAAGTTATAGTTCTACTTGACCCTTCAAAACGTAGTCTCATCTCGTTATTGAGGGGATCGCGATATCATACTGGGGATTGCTATGCTTTTGCATACTCCCTTGAGCTGTAACTACTGAACGCTTGTTCCTGTCGTACTATCCTTGGAGTCTGTGGTGGTTTTGGTGTCCGGTGCAGTGCTTGTAGGCCTCGACGCAAGCTAGGACGCATCTATCAACGGAGGTACCCGGTCGGGGTGCCAGTAGATCCGTTACAGGATCTAAATAAGCACATAGCATATTTTGTTTAAAGAAGTTTTTGGTTAGTGAAACCCCTGCTTTTGGATAGATGCTTACTAACTAAAAACTTATTTTAAAAAAATATGTTATGTGCTTATTTAGAGCCCTATTCAATTGGCCAAATTGCAATTGAATGAGGGCCTATATAACTATGTAACTATATTAAAGTTTCAATTGAAGACAACCCAAGTCAGGGTGATCTATTACATGATGGACTTTTTTTTACCAAAAACATTGTGTACTATGAGGTTTTGTAAACATACAGAACAGTGGTTTTATTTCGAGGACGACATTTGATGTCACTTGGGCTCTTTTTAGAGGACCACTATTTCACATAGGAAACTCTATGAACAATTTTACAAAACTACAATAATAACAATAAAAACTGAAAAAACACCAAGAATAATCAGTGGTTATATCCCATAGACAAAATTTAAAGTCTGTTGGGCTCTTTTTAAGGGAACCACTTGGACATGCAAAAACAAAAAAGTATTGGAATGTCTTGGAAGTAGCCTTTTTGCCAGGATTGGCCCCACAAAACAGGCACGTTGCACTTGATTACTTTTACTGTTTACATTTTAATAAATTGCCTTTATGTTTGTAATGTTAAAATTGTTTTTTCAAAGGTCACAAAAGTTGTTTCATTGTGTGTATGTATTTAAGGGTTCATGTTAGTAGGAGGATGATCATTTGTTGTAAAATTAAATGTATAATTAAATACAGAGTATTGATCCAGGGAGTAATCAGATTGCCAGTTAATGTGGTCAGGAAGTAATTCATTTTTCCCCCTTCTTTCATACAATTGGCTAAGTTTTAATGTTTTTTTTACTGTTTGCCTTCCTCTGGATTCAATAACTATGTGGTTTAACAGTACTTTAAATAAAAGTTGAATGTTACAAACAATTATGTAATGGTTTCATATACTCATTGATATAAAGTTGACCTAATGTTATGTTTCTCTTCCATACATCAAATATAAACATGCTAGTATTGTTAATAAAGATTGTTCACTAATGTATCAAAAATAAGTTACATGTTGCAAAGCATTATGTAATCATTTACAAAAATGTATTCATACAAACTTCATACATTGTTACATTATTCCTGCATAAATGATGATTAAAAAGTTAATATGGTTAAAAAATTATCGTTTACCAGTTGTTAAAATACAAATTGACTATAAAAAAAAGTTATTATAACTTTTGTACTTCTTTCAACATAACAAAAAGGTTAAGAATGTCAGAGACTCCCATTGTGTGTCAAACAGCATTCCCAGGTTTAAAATTTTATTGACCATCAATTTTTGGCGGGCAAGTTGCTAGTTTATATATATAATATATATATAATATATATATATATATATACATGCATTTACATTTGCATAATTTCTGTGTAAAGAATTTCCAGTTAATCATTGAAATAGGATTTCAATATTTCAATTGGTAATTGTTTTCTGTTAAGAGACATTACTTCATTCTTCCTTAAAACTTAAGAGATTAAGTTTATAACTTAGAAGAATACTCCCTAACAGTTCCCATCTATGGGAATGTTTGTCTGTAGATAAGTGTCGGTTCCCAATTAATAAATTTGTCTATGGTATGTAACATGTGCGTTTTACTCTGAATTATTAATATTATTATTAAAATGTGAGTAGATATTAGTTTTACGTATTACTTGAAGATTAAAGGTCATTAGGCATTTTTATTTATATTTTTTTTATTGTATTTTGAAGGTACAAAGGCGCCATCTGGTGTTCCATGATATGAATTGACATTCGTTTTGTCCTATATACCCCATATGTGTCTATGGAACAAGAATATATTTTTCTTATTGGTTAAAAACTCTGATATCACCATGGTTTCTGATTGGTTTCCAAACACATAGCTTGATTGGAATTTCTGATAATAAAATTAAGCTTTAATATAATTAGGAGAGAGACAAAACTCTTGGACAGACACAACCCAGGGAGAAAGCTAAGACTAGACACAGACACACCCAGGGAGACATTTTGGGAGGCTGCTAGGAAAACACACACTCCTTTGAAAGGGCTAAGAAGAACACACTAACATATACTATTGGGACATTTCCAAAACACATAGATAATTCAAAATGTATACTCCAGAAGTTACAAAGGAACTTTCAAACCTCACTCACAAAAGAATTTTGAAACCAAAGCAAAGGTTCAAACTTTCTGGGACCTAGACATTTGAAAATATTTTGTTAATTTACTATAAAGTAGATTGCTATATCACTATTTATCTGATATAACAATATCACTATAATCTTGTAACTTGTAAGTCGACATGCAACTTACAGATTCATTTTATAAACCTCATAAATGTCAGCTGTTATAACAGCCAAATATATTTTGATTTAGTACCCAATTGTAATGAAAAACATTCTCTTTTTGAATTAGAGATAATACTACCGTATATACTCGAGTATAAGCCGAGTTTTTCAGCCCTTTTTTTAAGGCTAAAAAGGCCCCCCTCGGCTTATACTCGAGTCACTCTCCCCCCAGTGTCTCTCTAACCCCCCCTTGTGTCTCTCTAACCCCCCCTTGTGTCTCTCTACCCCCGTGTCTCTCTAACTCCCCTTGTGTCTCTCTACCCTCCCGTGTCTCTCTACCCCCCCGTGTCTCTCTAACCCCCCGTGTCTCTCTAACCCCCGTGTCTCTCTAACCCCCGTGTCTCTTTCCCTCCCCGTGTCTCTTTCTCTCCCCCTCCTCATCCTCAACCCCCCCTCATTCTAACCCCCCCCCTCATACTAGCCCCCCCCCCCCCACTCTCCCCTCACTTACCTTCCGGGTCTTGATATGGCGCGCATGTGACGCCACATGCGTGCCACATCAAGACCCTGAAGGAGTGGAGGCCGGAGCAGGTAAGTGAGGGGAGAGGGGGGAGAGAGTATTTAGAGGGGTAGTATGAGGGGGGTTAGAATAAGGAGGGGGGGTTTAGAATGAGGGGGGGTTGAGGATGAGGAGGGAGGTTGAGGAGGGATGTTGAGGGGGTTGAGGATGGGGGGGGTTGAGGTTGAGGAGAGCGGTTGAGGAGGGAGGTTGAGAAGGGAGGCTGAGGTTGAGAAGGGAGGCTGAGGTTGAGAAGGGAGGCTGAGGTTGAGGAGGGGGGCTGAGGATGAGGAGGGAGGTTGAGGAGGGAGGTTGAGGAGGGAGGTTGAGGATGAGGAGGGAGGATGAGGATGGGGGGGTTGAGGATGGGGGGGTTGAGGATGAGGAGGGAGGATGAGGAGGGGGGTTGAGGTTGAGGATGGGGGGGTTGAGGATGGGGGGTTGAGGATGGGGAGGTTGAGGATGAGGGAGTTGAGGTTGAGGAGGGAGGTTAAGGATGGGGTTGAGGATGAGGAGGGGGGTTGAGGAGGGGGTTGAGGATGAGGAGGGGGGTTGAGGAGGGGGTTGAGGATGAGGAGGGGGTTTGAGGTTGAGGAAGGGGCTGAGGATGGGGGGTTGAAGATGGGGTTGAGGAGGAGGGGGTTGAGGATGAGGGGTGATTGAGGAGGGAGGATGAGGAGTGGGGTTAAGGAGGGAGGTTGAGAATGAGGAGGGGGGAAGAGACACAGGGAAGGGAGAGAGGGGGAAGAGACACAGGGAAGGGAGAGGGGGGAAGAGACACAGGGAAGGGAGAGGAGAGAAGAGACACGGGAGAGAGAGGGGGACACAGAAGGAACAAAAGGGACACAGGGGGCAGCACATTTCCCACCCTCGGCTTCTACTCGAGTCGGCTTATACTCGAGTATATACGGTATATTAGACTATAAAAGTTGTATGATATTACAATGGTATTGTATCTTAATAAACAGATATTTGTAAATACACCAAAATAATTAAAACCACCTCTGATATCATAATTACCATATCAATTATATTAAGTATATTTGGCATGTCTTATATATGATTATGTGGAAAATGTGATAATAACTGATACGTCATAATTGTTGTACCTTGGTATTATATCTGTTACAATTGTTTATACCATCTTGTTAAATTAAAATATACTGATTTGATATTATTTTTATTAATTATAATAAATATATTTTCATATAATACAGTTCTGTTTATCTCATGAGGCCAAATCTTATACAGTATATCATGTAGTAAGAATTCAGATAGTCGAAATTGGCAATTATATAAAACTAGCTACTTGACCGTCAAAAATGACGGGATTAATATTGTAAAGCTGGAAATGCTGTTTGCAACACAATGTGAGGCTTTTGCTCCTCTGAGCACCTCTGGCGCTCCTTGCGAGCCTCTCCCCGTGTACTTCAACTTTCCTGCTTTGCACTGATCACCTTTGGCGCTCATCGCAAGCCCCACGCTGAGCGCATTCGGCTCTTATCGCGGGGCTTGCAATGAACACCTTCAGTGCTCATTGCAAGCCTGTCCCATTGGTGGTGCACATCGTGAGCCCCGCAATGAGTACCTTCGCAGCTCATCTCATGGCCGCAATAAGGGCCTTCAGTGCTCATTGCGAGTCTTTCCTCTCGCCGACTGTACAGGCCGCTCATTGCAAGTGTTGTGCTTGGGAATGCCCTGTGTCCCTTTTCAGCATCCCCCCCCTGTGCCTTCCCTGTGTGTTTCTCCTCTGTATGTTTGTGACTGCCGTTTGTTTTATTTTCAATGTCCCGCTTGCCTGGCGCTGTTGGTGTAAGTGTTAGTGTCTTTGCCGTTGTGTATTTTCTAAGTTCTGCGCACCTGGCATTGTTCGTGTGTTGCTGTCTTTGCCATTGTGTATTTTCTAAGTCCTGCGTGCCTGGCTTTGCTCAGCCTCATTTTCATTCAGTTTTAGAAATTGTTAAGTTTTTAACCATTTTTTTCCTCGCGTAGCCAATTTTGGTTTGACGAAAACCCCTAAATATGCTTGCAACCTCACTCCCAGCCTTCATGGCTCTCCCCCTGTGCTGTCAGTGAGTGTGTTATTATATTTGTTAAATTATATTTTTTGTTTGTAGGGTCACAGTTGCGACCCTCACTGCGCCTCCGGCTGCAATGAGTGCCTATGGCGCTCATTGCAGCCTAAGTGCTGCGAGGCTGCTTCACCTCGCTTCGATAGGCTTGCATGTGTGACGGCACCGCTGGCTCGCATCGCTTTGTGCGGCTTGCGGTTGCCACCACGCTTTGCGAGGTCGGAACTGCGTTACCAACATTGCAAACATCCACGACACTGACAACTATATATGTGATATGTATTTTTTGATTATTATTAATAAATATCATTGATATTAATTATATCACCATATTAATTGACAAAAAACACGGCAAGGTATAAGACAGAGGATCTTGATATACAGTTGATTTTCTTGGGGATCAAAATTTCTTTGGTTAGGATGGTGTGTCACTTTCCCGGAGGTAGTTTAGAGATGATGTGATGAGTTAAGTGCTCAGAAGTGTCTAGGAGAGTTTCATTAATATGGCTGCGATAGATATTAGTCTATTTGTATTTTGTATAACGGATCATATCATGGGAGGGATATTGTAGGTGATTATCTCTAGCAACAGCAAATATTAAACAATTTCAGCATTTTAACAGTTGGCATCTTTTATGAACAATCTCTGGTTATGCCCACTTGGTTCTTACATAAGTGGCATAAAGTTATCCTGAATTACAGAGGAAAAAACACAGAGGATACGAAGATGGTGGTGTAGCTAGGGTTCCTGTTTTAGTATGAGGAACAAGGAGCTTCCCCTCTTTGGCGGTTCATCAAATGGCAGCCTTGGCTTCTAAGGTAAACTAGCTGAATTTATGGACCTGAAGAAGAAATTGGTAGTTAAACAAGTGGTAAAGGTTTTAACCAGTGTAATGGCTCGAAAAAAAGCAGGTTATTTTAGACTAGCGACTTGCCCGTCAAAAAAATGACGGAAATAAAATTGTAAGGCAGGTATTGCTGTTTGGTGGAGATGCGCAGTGAATGGGTTTTGTGTTTATTTTTTTTTTTTATTTTTTTGTTTATATTTATTTTTGTATGGTAACGAAATAATTAATACATTAATAAATTAATATACTTTACCTATTTGTAAGTAATATATGCAGGAAGCATTGTGCTGAAGAGCTGATAATCTGTTTTGATGTTCCTGCAGCATACAATGTCGGTTTGCACTGTTGTGGAGGTGAGGTGTAAGTGTCAGCAATGTGTTCAGTGTGTAGAGTAAATAGTGTGCGTGCGCGCGGGGAAGCCGTTAGTGTAGCTGTGTACTTCCGCATTGTGTAAGTTAGTGTTGTAAAATGGCGGCTAATGTGTATGTGCTACGCGGCTGTGTATGATGTAGCGACCTTGCTAATAGTGTATCTTGTACCTCGTACGGCTTTTTGGAAAATCTGTATGTGCTTGGTGGTGTTTTGCGTGTTTAGGTTCCTGTAGCCTCGTTTTTGTTTTTTTCGGCACACATTTTTTCTCTCTTAGGGGTTTTTCGGGTGTGTAAACTCTGGAACTTGGACTTAAATCGAGGTGTAACTTCATTTGCAGAGATCCTGGGTGTCCCACCTTACTGTGGGTAAGCTTTTTATGTATTTGTTGTGTGTATTTATTGTGTTTTTAATGTTTTTATGTTCAGGCGTTAAGGTTGTATTTTTGTGAGCTCGTAATGTTTTTTTTTCCAAGTCCAGCGGCTCGTATTTTTGGATGCTAAGTCCGTAAATTTTCAGTTGTAAGTCCCGCCTGCGTCTCATTGCCTTTGGCGCTCCTTGCCAGCAACTGCGGCCCTCGCCTTGCGAGGCCGCAGTTTCTACAGGCTCGCTATGCGAGCCCACGAGCATTAGCAACAACCCGCATGCTCACAACTATATATATGATATAGTATGTACCCGTGTTTATGAAGCTCTGTTTCCGTACAGCCTTTTCTCTTGCCTTTCTTGGAGCTTGTAGTGTAAGAGAATTGTTTTTGGAAAACAGACAAGTGCTCTTTGCTTCGAAAAAGTCAGAGATGGGATCATAAAGACGGTATAATCATAAGTTGAATAGGTCTAAACAGACCAGGAAGAGAGAGAAAAGGAGATTGTAACTTACTACATAGGTTCTGATTACTACCCAGTGATTGTGTAAAGGAATTCTTGGTTCTATGGCCAGCTGTGAATGGACAGTTGTGGGTGCGTGAACCAGGATTGGCATTGTCATACTTCCAAAGGAGGGATCCTGTGGTTGTGCTATGGCGGGTGGTGAGGTGAGTCACCAGGCCAGTGGTGAAGTAGGTGAGTCCCTACCCTACGGTGGTATGGCTGTGTCTCCATAGGCCCTGAATGCAGGTTCAGGGAGTGAAAGGGTACTGTCTCTGGCCTGCCCCCTTACCTCAGTTGTTTATTTGTTATTACTTTATTTATGGTTACTGTTGGCCCGTTTTTCCTCCAAGTAAGTCGTGTGATTCATTATTGTAGAAACCTGGGATGTGCTTGGGTCAAGTACGGTCAGGGGCAGACAGTTTGTTCAGGGTAGGACAAGGCAGGAAAATGGTACAGCAAAATTACCCAAGGGTAGAAGGTACAAAAGTACATTCAGCAGCTACAAGCATTTGTGGCATGAGCTGATAGTGCTCAGACACAGTCTGGAGGTATACAGCTATACTGGCATGAGCTGATAGTGCTCAGACACAGTCTGGAGGTATACAGCTATACTGGCATGAGCTGATAGTGCTCAGGGACAATTTGGATGTGCACAGCAATACTAGCATGAGCTGATAGTGCTCAGACACAGTCTGGAGGTATACAGCTATACTGGCATGAGCTGATAGTGCTCATACACAGTCTGGAGGTATACAGCAATACTGGCATGAGCTGATAGTGCTCAGACACAGTCTGCAGGTATACAGCTATACTGGCATTAGCTGATTGTACTCAGGTACAGTCTGTAGTTACACAGAAATACTGGCATGAGCTGATTGTACTCAGGTACAGTCTGTAGTTACACAGAAATACTGGCATGAGCTGATAGTGCTCAGACACAGTCTGGAGGTATACAGCTATACTGGCATGAGCTGATAGTGCTCTGGGACAGGCTGGAGGTACACAACAATACTGGTATGAGCTGATTGTGCTCAGGAACAGTCTGGAGGTATACAGCAATACTGGCATGAGCTGATAGTGCTCAGACACAGTCTGGAGGTATACAGCTATACTGGCATTAGCTGATAGTGCTCAGACACAGTCTGGAGGTATACAGCAATACTGGCATGAGCTGATAGTGCTCAGACACAGTCTGCAGGTATACAGCAATACTGGCATGAGCTGATTGTACTCAGGTACAGTCTGTAGTTACACAGAAATACTGGCATGAGCTGATAGTGCTCAGACACAGTCTGGAGGTATACAGCAATACTGGCATGAGCTGATAGTGCTCAGACACAGTCTGCAGGTATACAGCAATACTGGCATGAGCTGATTGTACTCAGGTACAGTCTGTAGTTACACAGAAATACTGGCATGAGCTGATAGTGCTCAGACACAGTCTGGAGGTATACAGTTATACTGGCATGAGCTGATAGTGCTCAGACACAGTCTGTAGTTACACAGAAATACTGGCATGAGCTGATAGTGCTCAGGAACAGTCTGGAGGTGCACAACAATACTGGTATGAGCTGATAGTGCTCAGGGACAGTCTGGAGGTATACAGCTATACTGGCATGAGCTGATAGTGCTCAGACACAGTCTGCAGGTATACAGCAATACTGGCATGAGCTGATTGTACTCAGGTACAGTCTGTAGTTACACAGAAATACTGGCATGAGCTGATAGTGCTCAGACACAGTCTGGAGGTATACAGCTATACTGACATGAGCTGATAGTGCTCTGGGACAGTCTGGAGGTACACAACAATACTGGTATGAGCTGATAGTGCTCAGGAACAGTCTGGAGGTATACAGCTATACTGGCATGAGCTGATAGTGCTCAAACACAGTCTGCAGGTATACAGCAATACTGGCATGAGCTGATTGTACTCAGGTACAGTCTGTAGTTACACAGAAATACTGGCATGAGCTGATAGTGCTCAGACACAGTCTGGAGGTATACAGCTATACTGACATGAGCTGATAGTGCTCTGGGACAGTCTGGAGGTACACAACAATACTGGTATGAGCTGATAGTGCTCAGGAACAGTCTGGAGGTATACAGCTATACTGGCATGAGCTGATAGTGCTCAGACACAGTCTGCAGGTATACAGCAATACTGGCATGAGCTGATTGTACTCAGGTACAGTCTGTAGTTACACAGAAATACTGGCATGAGCTGATAGTGCTCAGACACAGTCTGGAGGTATACAGCAATACTGGCATGAGCTGATAGTGCTCAGACACAGTCTGCAGGTATACAGCAATACTGGCATGAGCTGATTGTACTCAGGTACAGTCTGTAGTTACACAGAAATACTGGCATGAGCTGATAGTGCTCAGACACAGTCTGGAGGTATACAGCTATACTGGCATGAGCTGATAGTGCTCAGACACAGTCTGTAGTTACACAGAAATACTGGCATGAGCTGATAGTGCTCAGGAACAGTCTGGAGGTGCACAACAATACTGGTATGAGCTGATAGTGCTCAGGGACAGTCTGGAGGTATACAGCTATACTGGCATGAGCTGATAGTGCTCAGACACAGTCTGCAGGTATACAGCAATACTGGCATGAGCTGATTGTACTCAGGTACAGTCTGTAGTTACACAGAAATACTGGCATGAGCTGATAGTGCTCAGACACAGTCTGGAGGTATACAGCTATACTGACATGAGCTGATAGTGCTCTGGGACAGTCTGGAGGTACACAACAATACTGGTATGAGCTGATAGTGCTCAGGAACAGTCTGGAGGTATACAGCTATACTGGCATGAGCTGATAGTGCTCAAACACAGTCTGCAGGTATACAGCAATACTGGCATGAGCTGATTGTACTCAGGTACAGTCTGTAGTTACACAGAAATACTGGCATGAGCTGATAGTGCTCAGACACAGTCTGGAGGTATACAGCTATACTGGCATGAGCTGATAGTGCTCATACACAGTCTGGAGGTATACAGCAATACTGGCATGAGCTGATAGTGCTCAGACACAGTCTGCAGGTATACAGCTATACTGGCATTAGCTGATTGTACTCAGGTACAGTCTGTAGTTACACAGAAATACTGGCATGAGCTGATTGTACTCAGGTACAGTCTGTAGTTACACAGAAATACTGGCATGAGCTGATAGTGCTCAGACACAGTCTGGAGGTATACAGCTATACTGGCATGAGCTGATAGTGCTCTGGGACAGGCTGGAGGTACACAACAATACTGGTATGAGCTGATTGTGCTCAGGAACAGTCTGGAGGTATACAGCAATACTGGCATGAGCTGATAGTGCTCAGACACAGTCTGGAGGTATACAGCTATACTGGCATTAGCTGATAGTGCTCAGACACAGTCTGGAGGTATACAGCAATACTGGCATGATCTGATAGTGCTCAGACACAGTCTGCAGGTATACAGCAATACTGGCATGAGCTGATTGTACTCAGGTACAGTCTGTAGTTACACAGAAATACTGGCATGAGCTGATAGTGCTCAGACACAGTCTGGAGGTATACAGCAATACTGGCATGAGCTGATAGTGCTCAGACACAGTCTGCAGGTATACAGCAATACTGGCATGAGCTGATTGTACTCAGGTACAGTCTGTAGTTACACAGAAATACTGGCATGAGCTGATAGTGCTCAGACACAGTCTGGAGGTATACAGCTATACTGGCATGAGCTGATAGTGCTCAGACACAGTCTGTAGTTACACAGAAATACTGGCATGAGCTGATAGTGCTCAGGAACAGTCTGGAGGTGCACAACAATACTGGTATGAGCTGATAGTGCTCAGGGACAGTCTGGAGGTATACAGCTATACTGGCATGAGCTGATAGTGCTCAGACACAGTCTGCAGGTATACAGCAATACTGGCATGAGCTGATTGTACTCAGGTACAGTCTGTAGTTACACAGAAATACTGGCATGAGCTGATAGTGCTCAGACACAGTCTGGAGGTATACAGCTATACTGACATGAGCTGATAGTGCTCTGGGACAGTCTGGAGGTACACAACAATACTGGTATGAGCTGATAGTGCTCAGGAACAGTCTGGAGGTATACAGCTATACTGGCATGAGCTGATAGTGCTCAAACACAGTCTGCAGGTATACAGCAATACTGGCATGAGCTGATTGTACTCAGGTACAGTCTGTAGTTACACAGAAATACTGGCATGAGCTGATAGTGCTCAGACACAGTCTGGAGGTATACAGCTATACTGACATGAGCTGATAGTGCTCTGGGACAGTCTGGAGGTACACAACAATACTGGTATGAGCTGATAGTGCTCAGGAACAGTCTGGAGGTATACAGCTATACTGGCATGAGCTGATAGTGCTCAGACACAGTCTGCAGGTATACAGCAATACTGGCATGAGCTGATTGTACTCAGGTACAGTCTGTAGTTACACAGAAATACTGGCATGAGCTGATAGTGCTCAGACACAGTCTGGAGGTATACAGCTATACTGACATGAGCTGATAGTGCTCTGGGACAGTCTGGAGGTACACAACAATACTGGCATGAGCTGATAGTGCTCAGGGACAGTCTGGAGGTGCACAGCATTACTGGTATGAGCTGATAGTGCTCAGGAACAGTCTGGAGGTACACAACAATACTGGTATGAGCTGATTGTGCTCTGGGACAGTCTGGAGGTGCACAACAATACTGGTATGAGCTGATTGTGCTCTGGGACAGTCTGGAGGTGCACAACAATACTGGTATGAGCTGATTGTGCTCAGGGACAGTCTGGAGGTACACAGCAATACTGGTGTGAGCTGATTGTGCTTCGGGACAGTCTTGGAGGTACACAGCAATACTGGTGTGAGCTGATTGTGCTTCGGGACAGTCTTGGAGGTACACAACAATACTGGTATGAGCTGATTATGCTCAGGAACAGTCTGGAGGTACACAACAATACTGGTATGAGCTGATTATGCTCAGGAACAGTCTGGAGGTACACAGCAATACTGGTATGAGCTGATTGTGCTCTGGGACAGTCTGGAGGTACACAACAATACTGGTATGAGCTGATTGTGCTTCGGGACAGTCTTGGAGGTACACAGCAATACTGGTGTGAGCTGATTGTGCTTCGGGACAGTCTTGGAGGTACACAACAATACTGGTGTGAGCTGATTGTGCTTCGGGACAGTCTTGGAGGTACACAGCAATACTGGTGTGAGCTGATTGTGCTTCGGGACAGTCTTGGAGGTACACAGCATTACTGGTATCCAACAAAGGGAATACTAATACAGTTAATGGGCAGATGTAGCTGAGGAGTTCAAATAGGCAAAGGCCATTGGGCCAAGCAAGGTGAGTACACTAATGCTAGGAACACTTCCCCTTAAAGGGCCAGTGTAAGAGCACCTCATTTTAAATCTCTTTTTAGCTCACCAATAATTACAAATACATGTAAAGACAACAGCAAAGCAAATATAATTTAAAAATACAGTTAACCTAAGTAGTGGCTGCTCCCCACTTCTCTCATTGTCTTGAGCACTCCTGAAAAGAACGCAAATATTTAAATTGAGATCAAATTTACTAGACAGGGTGGATAACCTGGGGCATGCTCATTTTGGGTTATGGGATTGTTAGTAAAGCCCATGTATCCTACAGTATTTCACTCTGCTCTGTTATTTCAAGAGATAAGAAGGAGAGATAAAATAACTGTGATAATACTGGAGGCAAATAAGATGACTTACTGATCACTTAGGGGACCTCTTTGTTTCCTATCACCATCAGAAGTTAAGTATCACTCAATTATGTTATTACTCATCTATTCTTTAATAGCATCTATAGAACATGAGGTGATTTATTCAAGTTTGATATTACCTGATAAAGAAAACACATTAGTAATGGAGTTTCACAAATAATTTGTGTTTCCTTAAATAAAAAATATAAAACACTGGAAAAAAAATCCTTGGAAATTGCATGCTTAAGTACTTTCTTCCTCCTCCTCCTAGCAGTGGTGATGTTTCCACTTGCCTAGACATCTTGAGCTAGGGCTACGCTGCAAGTTATCTATACTACTTAAATATATTTTTTTTAACCATGGAAAACAGTAAAATGTTAAAAAAAAATCATAATAAGATATTTGTAATGAAACAATATAGAAAAACTTGCATACCTATAATAACATTCAGTGTGATAAAATACCAGAGAGATATAACAATGGGCGGCATATGCATAAAAACTGAGAGTGATATAATAACAAGCAGTGACATAATAACATATAGCGATATAATAACATGCAGAGATATTGTATTATAACAAGCAGAAATATAATATATAGAGATATAATAACATGAATATATAATGTTATGCAGTGTTGTAATAACATACTGAGATACAATAATATGCAGAGATATAGTAACATTTAGAGATATAATAACATATTGAGATATAAAAACATACAGAGATATAATATCATGTTAAATACAGTATAACATACAGAGATTTAACATAAAGAGATATAATAACATGTGCAGATATATTAACATACAGAGATATAATAACATGTTGAGATATAATAACATGCTGTGATTTAATAATATATGAGGTATAAAAACATACAGAGATATATCATGACAAGATATATCATGACGAGATATAACATATAGAGAAATAATAACATACAGATATATTAACATACAAAGATATAATAAAATGTAAATATAAAAACATTCAGAGATATAATAACATGCACAGATATAATAACATACAGAGATATAATAACATGCAATTATATAATAACATATGGATATAATAACACGCAGAGATATAATAACATGCAGATAAAATGACATGCAGAGGTATAATAACATGAAAAAGTATTAAAGAGCTAAATAACCCTTAGTCACATATAACAACAGGGACTTATGTGACCCAGGATACTCTTGCACTAAAGTAATTACCTGGCAGACTATGGGTTAACCCATTCCTGAAATGACCTGGGAATCCCCTCTCCCTAGATTCCCCTCTTATATTCCTTGCACTCTCCACCCTCTGCCCTCAGTTTCCTTGCAGCACAAAGAGCCCCCTTCATGTGCCAAGGTCACTGGGATGCATATAAATCCCCTGCAGACTGAGTGTGAGTGGATAGAGGAAGGAAGATCATCAGAGTTAGAGCTGTAGCACAGAACTACCATGGACATCCCCAAGGTCTGCTGTGTGATCCTGCAACTTAGCCTGCTGTGTACTGGTGAGTCCCACTCTATTACTAACAGTAAGCACAGAATGCTTTATCATCTAAGGTGGTAGCATTCTCACTAGTGAGGTGTGACCTCTACCACTCCTAAATACTGTTGTCCTGATAGAAGTCTTTATCGCCCTACTACCCTACAAGCAATCCTACAGCAATAAGGAAAAAGTTAACCTTTAAACAACAGAAAACTGTTTCAGTAGAGATGATACCTATCACTGACTGAGTGGGATTAGATTGCAAACTTCCAAGGTTATCGCCTCTTTCCTAAAGCAAGTTCTGATCCTACTCCACCATTAAAATGTATCAACTCTACTGAAAAAAATATTTGGGCAGCTTGCTGCTCAGATTTTCTTTCACCCCCAAACACCTAATGGGATGGAGAGAAGCCAATCCGCTGAACTTATTTTCTACAAATACTGATTGTATTGCTGAGTAATTACTAGAGAAACAAATTAAACCTTATTGTTTGACCATTACTGTGGCATAATAAAATAATATTGGAAACTGAAATGTCTTGCCCCTGTAGTTAGCATATAACCCATTGCCAGAATTGTTAAGGAGCTGTTTGTGTTTGTACCTGCTGTTGGAAGTCTTCTAGTTTCTATTAAGTAGTATAACTTGTCAGGTCCCCTAATCCTGTTATTCACCCACTTCATAGTGTACAGTTTGTCTAAAATAAAGTGTGCATAGAACCAGTGGTTAATAGTATCTTTCTCTCTTTCTCTCCTTGTTCTTGTTCTCTTTCTCTACTTTTTCTTTCTTTTTATCTACTCCAATGTCTTTATATCACCACTACTTTCTTCCTCCTTCTATCTCTCCTCATTTATTTCTATCACCTTTCCTTTCTCCTTTCATTGTCTCACTCCTTCTTTCATTTCTTTATCCACTCCTCCCTTCCTCCCTCTCTCCTTCCTTCTTTCAATTATTTGTTTCCCCGCTCCCCGCTCTCTTCTCTCATTATACCCCACCACTTTCTTTCTCTTTCCCTTCCTCCTCTCATTTATTTTTTTATCTCCACTCCTCTCTGACGTCTTCCCTCTCACATTCCTTTCTTTTTTCTTTCCTTCCATCATCCCCTTTCTTCTGTCATTATCTCCCTATTTTCTTTATATCTTTACTTATCTTTCCATCCTTCTCTCATTTCTTTCCTTACTCCTCTTTCCCTCCTTACTGTCTTCACTATTTACCTCCTTCACTCATTTATTTCTATATCCACTACTCTCTCCCTCTCCTTTCATACTCCTTTCATCTCTCCCTCCTTCTCTCTTTATCTCCCTTCTCTTTCCGTCTCCCCTCATTTTGTTCTCTCAATTCTTTTCTCCCTTCTTCCCTATCTATTCTCATTTCTTTCTACATCCATTACTCTCTCCCTGTCTTCCTCCTTCTCTCCCTCCTTCTCTCATTTCTTTATACTTTCACTCCTCTCTCCCTCCTTCCCTCTCGCTCTTCACTTCTTTCTATCACCACTCCTCTTTCGGTCTCCAGCACAGCACTTTTTGACCCTGTCCCCTCAGAACCCTGTGGTGTCCCTGGGTGGATCGATAATACTAAACTGCTCCATTAATTGCCCTGGAGGTGAGACAACCTGGAAGGGGCTGGACACCACTCTAGGGGGCCTGTCCACCAGTCCCGGCTACAGTGTACTGAAAATCACCAATGCCAGCATTTCCATGGAGGGGACCAAGATCTGTGTGGGGAGTTGCCCTGGGAACAAGAAGAAAAGTTTGCAGAGATCTCTGAACCTGCAGGTGTATGGTATGTATATATAGATTACAGTATAGTGATGTATAACAATATGAAATGGTACATATATTATAGTGTAGGGATTTGATATGACAGCACTGTATAGGATTGACTGCAATATTGGGAGCAGAAGGGGACAAGCTATTACATAATTTGACCTTTAAGCACTATTATATTATAAAACAATATATGTTTGAGTTTTATTAGGTAGGGACTATGTCAAAAATGAGTTTTGAATTATGGAAAATAATGATGTATCTGTTGATACCTGGAGGTATAATTTGTGAGAGGAGTGTTTACATTTCTGCCGAGGGAGGACTTGCAGTTAACCTTACAAGCTGCCTGCTTCTGACAGTGTAAAGAGGAAGGGGGTAGGTGTCAGATAGTAAAAACCCATAACATAACAGCCTCCCTCACCCATCTCTCCCTCCACTATTCAGTAGATTAATGCATGTCTTGGGCTCCACACTATCCAATGAAGGAAACATTGGAACTTTGTATACAAAAATAAAAACTCTACAAACATTAAGATTTTCTCTTAGATTTGATTATGTTCATGATTTATGGAGCTGATCATTTTGTTAGTTTGGTACATACTTAAAAAACATGAGTTTTTTCCAAACTACAGTATTATTTTACTGAAATGGATGGTTAGTGTATCCGTAAGGAAGAGGAATATCTATCTATCTAGCTATCATATATACTGCATAACTATCTATATATCATTCTATCTAGCTATCATATATATAACTATCTATAGATCTATCTATCATTCTATCTAGCTATCATATATATCTGTCTATACGCACTTGTGTATCATTTTGTCTTCATCAGCCCTTCCACCATCCCTGCACATGACTGCCCATCCTGAGGTGGACCCTCCCACTCTGCGGTTCTCAATGTATGGAGTTTACCCACCCTCGTCCACCACTATCAGCTGTTACCAAGGGTCTGAGATGCTGGAGACCTCAGACCAGTTTGAGGAGGATTTGATGGATGAAGAGGGGTACCTGTTAATGCTGAAGGGAAGTTTGGCGATTCCAAGTGAAGATCAATGGCTGCCAGGGACCACATACAGATGTGTGGCAGAGCTGGAGCTGGCTGTGGGAGGCCTTGTTTTCACAAGAGAGGGGACCTTACAACTGCCAAACAAAGGTAGGAAGATTCATGATTCAGATCATATATGAAGTTATGTAGGCATTCTGCCCACATTTAAATGGTGAATATTTCACATTTAGCCCCATAGGAACACTAATATTGCTATTTGTTGTTTGCACTGCATTATCAATATTACAGTCTGTTAACCAGAAAGGTAATTCAGTGTATGAATGACAGCAGTGTCCAAGTGCGATGTATCCCTCTTATGGATCTTCTCACTTCATGGACAAAGAGAGAGAAATATATTACTGTACATATTATTATAGATTTGAAGGAGGGGAAGGTTACTAGTTGAGCATCAATTGTGCCCTCTTGAAAGGAAGTAGTGATCTCAGATCCATATGAATGTTTTATATCCGTGGTAGTCCCCACTGCCCACTAGTGGGTTATTCAGGCTTTCATGGTGTGCGGCATGGTAATCGCTAAGTGGTGTCACTGATGAGTGTTGTCACACGCTGGAGACCCACAGCATTATGCTTGGCTGGTTGGAGAGCGTGTGAGAGAGCCCAGGGACAGCAGTCAGGACCGGACCACTATCTAGTAAGTACTAGCTAGGGTCATATGATTTATGCAACCAGAAATGAGATAGGGTAAATTGAGTTATTGCACCACTGGTGGGCGGTAAATACATTTTACCATCAAAAGTGAGCAGTAGGTATTAAAAGGTTGAAGACCCCAGTTTTACATGCTCTATCCAACAGTTAGCTTGGTCAATATTTACTATATCAAAATTTTCCTTGGAGCAACAAAATGTCACCTATTTTCTACCCATCTATTCCGAAGCATATGGTATGGCCTACGTCAAACTTTGTTATTACATTGTTTGGACATTACATAGCTGCCAATGTTGTTGTTTTGTAACATACTTGGAGTAGTCCCAAACTACAGTGGTAAGAGGTTATCACCACAATATCTTTTCAAGAAATAAATATGTTTTTTGGTTGCACCTAAATGCTGCACTTATCAACAAATTCTGCTGTTTCAGCAGATCACTCTCTGTGGGTAGTCATGTGACCAAGAAGTACACCTAATCAAGTCATCTATTATTTCCTCAAAGCCCTCACTGAGCTCAGCAATTTATATATGAGATAACAACTAGCCACAACTCACTGTCACACAACTCAATGCCATGAATTCACATTTACACAGAAAAAGGTCCCACACTAGGGTTATAATTATTTCACTAGTGCCCCAATTGGTGCATGTATCTCAGTACTAGTGTATTGTGCTAAATACAAAAATAATAGTGTGTGGGGCTTACAAACACAAAATAAATTTACATTTGAACTAAACTTGATGTTTTTATAAGGTAAAATGAAATTTAACATACTTATAGCCAAGAGCAGAACGAGAATGTAACCCAAGAGCAGGACATCTTTTTTAGGCAAAATCTTTATTTAAGCCAACTATGCTTGTGCCTGATGGATTCCATGTTTGTATCTGTCACACGTCCTGCTGATTTGGAGCCTGCAATGGTCTGATCTACTGACTTTTATTGTGTTTTTTGGAGTGGGACGAGAAGGAAGGGATTTTGCTTTTGTAAGGTTGATTCAGATAAGCTTTTTGATTCTGATATTTTCCCCCTCCCTGCACTTGCTTAGTAAAAAGGTAGTAACAAGTAGTCCTGATATGTACCAGTCCCTCAAGCATTGAACAGGAAGCATGACCGTTGTGGAAGCTTCCGTGCTCTAGCAGAGTCTGCGAGAGTGAAGATTTTCTTGACTTATTCACAAATGTTTCCTAGTCTACAGTGGTTCTTTAAATATTACATACAATTATACTGCAGTGCATGCTGCCATTCCTTTGTCTGTGGACCTGAGATGCAACATTGCATGTAGCTAAGGTTCCAGTCATAACTAAGTTTTCATTCATTTCTGACCAAGAGGACCACTCTGAAGTCTTATCTCCATTCAAGGTCACTGTCAAAATGATAAATCCAATTAACAAGTAAATAAACAGTAGCATACTTATATATAATACTTAATAAATTACAAGCTGTTTTTAACTGTGTCTTTTATTAATGTTAGTTCTTTAAAAGAAACATACAGTGTCTTGCAAAAGTATTCACCCCCTTTGGCATTTTTCGTGTTTTGTTGCCTCACAACCTGGAATTAACATGGATTGTTTGAGGATTTGCATCATTTAATTTACAGAACATGCCCACAACTTTGAAGATGTTTTTTTTGTTTATTGTGAAGCAAACAACAAATAGGACAAAATAACAGAAAAAGTCAATGTGCATAACTATTCAACCCCCTAAAGTCAATATTTTGTAGAGCCACCTTTTGCAGCAATCACAGCTCCAAGCCGCTTTGGATGAGTCTCTATGAGCTTGCCACATCTTACCACTGGGATTTTTGCCCATGTCTCCTTGCAAAACTGCTCCAGCATCTTCAAGTTGGATGGTTTGCACTTGTGAACAGCAATCTTTAAGTCTGACCACAGATTTTCTATTGGATTGAGGTCTGGGCTTTGACTAGGCCATACCAACACATTTACATGTTTCCCCTTAAACCACCCAAGTGTTTCTTTAGCAATGTGTTTGGGGTCATTGTCCTGCTGGAAGGTAAACCTCTGTCCTAGCCTCAAATCAAGCACAGAGTGGTACAGGTTTTGCTCAAGAATATTCCTGTATTTAGCACCATCCATCTTTTCCTCAACTCTGACCAGTTTCCCAGTCCCGGCTGCTGAAAAACATCCCACAGCATGGTGCTGCCACCACCATGTTTCACTGTGGGGATGGTGTTCTTTGGGTGATGTGATGTGTTGGGTTTGCGCCAGACATAGCGTTTTCTTACATACGCACATGCCAATTTTCTGTTTTCTATTTCTAAAAAATAGTTTTATGTACATATTTTTCTCATTTCACTTCACAAACTTAGACTATTGTGTTCTGAGCCATCACATGAAATTCAGATTAACAAAACATTGAACATAAGGCTGTAATGTAACAAAATAGGTAAAAAGTCAAGGGGGGTGAATACTTTTGCAAGGCGCTGTATAGTATAGGGATGGACAAGATTGGTCCTGGGGGGCCATACACAGGTTTGGATTTGAGCATTTTCTTTCTGTGCACAGGTGAGTTAATCATGATGACTGAAAAAGCAATAGTTTTGCCAGTATGCAGCAGGGATATCCTGAAATCCAGGGCTGTGTGTGGCCCTCCAGAACCGAACTTGTCCACCCCTGATATTGTAAATGTAGGATTACAGTGGTTCTTTAAGACATCTGAATTATGAAGTACAATTGTATATTTAACTCATTCATTGGCTACCTTTATTAAGTGGTGTACACCACCTTCTATATGCATTTTTTGTTAAACTATGTCACCCGAAAATCAAGTTCTTGTTTTAGGTTATTCTTAAAGAGCATAAACATCTGGCTATATGTTATGTTATCTATTTTTTCAGTTCTGGGAAATTCCATGTTCTTGTTGCTGCACTTATATGCAAATGAGCAGCTCATGCATATAAATTACCTGCTTTCATGTGCTCATTAGGATTGCAGTCTGCTTGTCCGTCTCCTCAGTGGCCAGAATAAAGACCCCCAATGTTATCTAGCAATTAGACCCCTCTCCCACCCTTATCAAGTACTCTGAGCTGCACATTATCACACTGAGCCTGACATTATCACACTGAGCAGCACATTATCATACTAAGCCGCACATTAGCATTCAGGAGCCATAAAATCAATTATAAATATTTCTGGCATGATTTACTTTAGAGGCAAACTGCCAGTAAAATGTATAGCCAGTTGTTAGTGCTCTTTAATATGGAATTCCTGTTGGAGTTAGAGTGCCCCTTTAAATAACATGTATCTTGAAGGAGACTAAAGTTTGTGTGTATGTCAGAAGTCTTTACAGTTCTGTAGTTATAGTTGCAAGCTGTTGGGGCATGTGCTTAGAAGGGGGTAGGTGTAAAGTACCAAAACCTTCAATTACTTAAAATATCTTCCTCCCCTGTCCTTCTTCCCTCCTTCCACACCCCACCCCCAGCAAGATAAAATATAAACATTACATACTCAGTGTGCAAGCTAAAAGCAAGATGCAAACCGTCTATATTTTACGCTTATTGCTTACACAGTTGTAAATTAATTCAATGTGAAGTATTTTTCTTAAATGTAGTGATTCTTTAAATGCAAGACAGTAAATCCATACTTTTGATAGTATTATCCCAGGACAGCCAGCATATATCTTTTTTCTTTACACATTCATCTCCTGTTCCCTCCGTTTCCTCTGCCCTAATCCTTTAAAACTGCAAATATGCTCTCACAGGCCAGCCCTTTTTTTCACAGAGGTTGAAACCATTGTTCTAATTCAATGGTACACAACTTGGTCCTACAAGGGTGTCTAACAGTCCGGGATTCAGTCTCTCAGTTAATGATCCCAGGTTGATTCACCAGAATAAATGGAGTCAAGCAACCCACATGTGGTAAAGCAGAGGGAACTTAAACACATAAGCATATAAAGAAATCCTGGACTACTGGTGGCTGTGGCGATCTGCTTTCTTCAGTCAGGCTTGATAAGGCTGATGTGGCCAAACCTACCCAGCATATCCACCAGGTTCTTTTGATCCCTTCACCAAGATAGCTGATGTCTCTTCAGATCCTTACTCTTTATGCAGCATTTAAACATATGAACTCAGGCTCAGCATTATAAAAATCAGGAACTGCTTTAATTGCTGTTGTAATTCATAACAGGTTAAATCATTGTATATTTAAACAGTCTTTAACAGTCTGTGTGTCTTCTGGATATAAATTATTACAGTCATTAGCAATGTTTCAGCTACAAGGTATCATAACATCCAATTAATTATTATCTTCTCTAGGAATGCTGACATATACATATTTCTTCTAGGTAGGTTCCCCCCCCCCCTTTTATTATGAGCATACACGCACTTCATATGTCTTCAAGATATGTTACCTCCCTTTTCTTTAGGAGCATACACATACTTTATATATTTTCATTCAGAGCAGACTCTTCTACACAGTAGGTTACCAACTGACTCGATACATAACTGACTCTCTCTGGCAGTTACTGACTAACATCCCAACACTCTAAATTATTTAATGGGTCATGAAGTAAACATGCAACATAACATACATTAATTACATTACATAGGGTATTCAAAATAACATAACATAATATATAACTATAAAACAAACTATACAATTTCTGAGCCCAAAGGGTAGTCAGGGGGATCTTGATCTTGGCCCTTGTATGTCCAAGGTCTAATATACGCTTAGATTTAGGATAATCATGATATTTGTTTATTTTCCCAGTAGGGAGCACTACAGCGGTCACCACTCAAATTGCAGACACCTTCGCCACAAGCAGAGGGAGTATCAACAAGAGATACACCAGCCCAGCTTCTCCAAACACTATACCTGGGATACAGAAAACCTCCACTCTAAGACATGATCCTGTGAATGCTGTGACAGATAATATGACACTGAGACCCCTAAAAACTACAACTGTCACCAATCAGCAAATCAGCAGTAAACAGGAGACTCTTTTGTTGCTGACAACCACAAGAGGAAATCTAACAAGACATGACACTGTATCAGGGAGCATCACAAATATGCCTGTCCAACAGGACCCCACATCACTGCCAACTATAGACCCAGGAACTACCTCAAAGGTATCTGACAAACAAGACCTCAAATCTCTACCAGTTGCACACCTAAGGACCACTACAGAGGCATCTGTTCTTCAAGACCTTAGATCTCTACCAGCTGCAAACCAAATGACCACCTCAAATGTATCTGTTATTCAAGCCCTCCCATCTCTACCAACTGCACATCAAAGAAGCACCCACAGTGCATCTGTCAGACTGAACTCCTTATTACTTCCATCTACACACCAAGAGAACACATCAAAGGTATCTGTCCAAGACCTTACGTCTCTGCAGGCTATATACCAGAATAGCACTCAAAAATTAATCTATATAATTAATCTAAATAATAATTAGGCAGAACCCTGCATTACTGCCAACTGTGCAGAAAAAAAATCACTTTTAGTTTATTGATCAGACAGGACCTTACATTACTGCCTTCTGCACAGTAAGGGTACACCCATAATGTATCTGCCCAACAAGAACCCAAATTGCTATCTACCTCATTCTAAAATAACTAACCAAATGTATTTTTTTAAACAGGAACCCCCATTGCTATATACTGCTCTCCAAAGGACTTCACCAAATGTATCTATCAAAGCAAAGTCTACATTGCCATCCCCTGGCCACAGAGCAACACCTTTATCTGCAGTCATAATAAGAACTGAGAGGGGTGAGTTTGGGCGATGTAAGTTTCTTCATGTTACTGTATATCTGCATGCTACATTGTTGGATATTATATCACTGCAAAACATTAAATCCTTTGGTGTAACTGGGAAGTTTTGTAAATATTAATATCTACATTTAAGTACATAGAAAATGGAGTGCGCATTAGTCCATTTAAAATTGATGAGTCCATAAGGCAGATACATCTTGGGCCAGATTTATCACTAAGAAGCTGCCTAGGGGTGACTGACTCAAAGGGGCACCAGCCTGGCCTGTCATGTGATGCCTCTTTCTAATCTCCACCTTCTTGGCTAACATTCTGTGTGCTGCTAACACAATTACCCAGTGTAGGTAATAAGTGGCATTATAGCCTCTTCTTCTGCAGAGTAATGTGTGGGTGCATGTGGGAGTGTTTGAGAGTTAAGGAATCTGTGCACTCTTTTTCATTTGTGTTATTGGAAGTTATTCCGTGTCTACTGCACTTTACATAGCTCTTTTATATTTCAGATGGCTTTGGAATGACTTGGACAATTGTTCCTGCAGTAGGGTTGGGAGGAGGCTTCCTCACTCTTGCTGTGCAGCTCTACCGGCGATTAAATCAGAAAGGGTCCTTTAACCCCACGCTACCATAGAGGAACCTGGCCATGATCTCCATATCAATAGACTCTCCAAACTAAGCAGCACTTGTGTCCTGCCAGTGCTGGGGTCATACAGGACTACCACATTTAGCCACGTTCCAGTGGCAACATCTGGACATTTAACCTTTTGTTTGCTCACATTATCATACTGAGATTCCATTACACTTTCTTCAAGTGAAAAGGAACAAAGGCCGTAATGCAACCACATATTTGAACTGAAGCAGCAATATACTTATTCAGATGAGAATATGCTAATGGTACAGTGACTGCTTCTCTCATCTGACCTCAGCAGAACAAAATTATTTGTCACAATAATTTATATATGTTTATTAAAATAAGGGGAATAAGAGATTTATTTTAGAAAGAGCAATTTGACACATGCAATTATCACTGAATGTCAACTAGCAAACTGTAGCAGAGAGGATTCTGGGACCGGCAACCATATACACCTACAGAGTATAGCTGAGGGTATTGCTGGGGGCTTACAATTCATTCATTATATAAATAGATATTTTATTAAATTGCCATTGAGCTCACAAACTTTATATAAGGCAAATTATTTGTTGTACATTAAATGGGAAGTTTTAGGTTTAGGAGACTCATGTTATCCTACAGCACATATTTTATTGGGTTTGAGTAAGTATTGTTAACCCCCAACCCCTTCCCCAAATTCTCATATGTTCAGAAATGAGCAATGCAGTTCCATACCACTGTTAGTAGTGGGGTCAGTACAGGTTTATAAGTCTTAATCGGATGGACAAAATTGTAAACATTGTGTCATCATTATAAAATGTGACATGTTTACATTAAGGACGGGTTATAAGCCAAAGACTGACATCAAAGCACATGAACAATAAGCTAAGCCTTTCCTATAGTATTAGTAAGCAAACATGGTTCCTGTTCTGTGGAATCCAGGTGACATCTGCCATTGGTGTACTCAGGCCATGTAAGGTTGTACTGTGAAATCTCGTTACTTAATCACTTTCTAATGTAATATAGCCCCTTATAATACTTATCTTGTCCTGAAGTACCGTTGGTCTCTAATCATAGCTTCATATCCAGGGTTGTCCCACCTTTCACGATGGGACACATTGTAATTATTATCTCACACAAAGGGCAAAAGAGCAAAATTTACAAACCGTATTAATCAAATCAAAGGCTTCAAGTGAGAAAATAATGTTTTATTGATCTATATATTTAACACCGATTTGGTGAGATATCCGTCATTACCAATGTACATTCTTCTAACATCAGTAGACTTCCTACTCTACATTTAATTGGGCTGGAAACTAAACATTTAAGCTTTGCACACAGTGCAGTATATCACCTTTTTCATTTAGTTTGGGGTGATATATGTATATTAGTTTTCTGTATCCTAAAACATTTGAAGTGCTAATATATTTTAAAAGAGGGTTAGAGGAACAGGGAGAGGTGGACTAATGGATTGAGTGATGGAAAAAAAGAAATATGGAGGGAGGAAGGGGACTGGCAAAGAGTGAAGGACACAAGCTTTGTAAGATTAGTCACTGAGGCCTCTCCTGTATAAGTGTCAGTGGTGTAGACACTTACAGTACATTGTGAAATTATGGGCAGGAGGTTTTGTATATAGCTGGGAGAGAAGCAGGCAAGGGAGAAAAAAGGGATTGTACAAGTCAATGAGTGATAAACAAGGGAGAGAGAAATAGGCCTATATCACATTAGTGTGTCTGCATTATTCAGCGGATTTACCTCAAAGGAATATACATAGCTTCAATGAACCTACTTACAAATTAACCAATTAAACACAAGGACTGGGTTAGATGAAAGATGGAAAGTGGAGGCAGAATGAGTGAAATTTACTGTGAAGTACTGACATTTTGGATCACTTAACCAATGAATGTCACTTGCACTATTATTGTGTGAATAAAAACATGTTTCCAGAACATATTGCGGAGGTATCTTTATTTTATTATATTAGCAGTGTGGGATCTTTCCTGATGGCTGGCCATAAGCAGTGGCGGCCACAAGGTGCGGCCGAGATGTCAGTGAATATCTTGGTAGTGTAAATCTTATAATCTGCCAGTACCCTAACACCTAACTCTAACACCTAACCCTAGCACTAAACCCTAACACCTAACCCTATTATTATTATTATCCTTTATTTATAACGCGCCAACATATTCCGCAGCGCAATACATGGGTTAGGTACAAGTATAAACAATACCCCACAATGAAAGATAATGGAAGACCCTGTTATTGAGCTTTTAATCAGATATACATTGTGCTTTCCCTAAAGCACTTCACAAGATTGAAACTCGCAAACTTACATTCTAAAGGATGTTGGTAAGGTACAGAAGATGGATAAATGCATAGTAAATGAAGAGGCTAAAGATAATAGGCTTTTTTGAATAAATGTGTTTTTAAAGAGATTTTGAAGGATTTGAGGCAGGTAGATAGTCTGGTGGAGCGAGGTAAGGAGTTCCAAAGAATAGGGGCAGCACGTGAAAAGTCTTGAAGACGGGAGTGAGAGGAGGTGATGAGAGAGGAGAAGAGAAGAAGGTCATTAGCAGAGCGAAGAGGGCGGGTGGGAGTGTATTTTGGGATGAGAGCAGAGATGTAGGAGGGTGCACTATTGTGGAGGGCTTTATATGTTCATAGGGTCATGATATTGAATTGTATTCTATACGCTATGGGAAGCCAGTGGAGTGCCTGACAGAGAGGTGCTGCAGACACTGATCGTTTAGTATGGTAGATGAGTCTAGCGGATGCATTCAAAATGGATTGGAGTGGAGACAGACGGGTGATAGGAAGGCCAACAAGAAGAGTGTTGCAGTAATCGAGGCGAGATATGATGAGAGCGTGAATACGAATTTTAGTTGTGTCTTGTGTGAGGTAGCGGCGTATTTTGGAGATGTATTTTAGGTGAAAGTGACAAGATTTTGTGAGTGATTTATTGTGAGGAATGAAAGAGAGGGAAGTGTCCAGTAGGACCCCAAGACAGCGGGCCTGGGAGGTGGGAGTGATGATGGCATTGTCAACAGTGAGAGATAAGTGAGGGGTGGGAGATGAGGAAGAGGGTGGAAAGATAAGGCGCTCTGTCTTAGACATATTGAGTTGACGGGCAGACATCCATGAGGATATACTTGAGAGGCAATTGGCAATATGAGCTAGCAGAGATGTAGATTTGGGTGTAATCAGCATATAGATGATACTGAAATCCAAAAGATTGTATAAGGGCACCAAGGGAGGATGTATAGATGGAGAAAAGGAGGGGCCCTAGGACTGAGCCTTGGGGTACACCGACAGTTATAGGGGGCGTGGAGATGAAGAGGCGCCAGAGAAGGAGACACTAAATGTTCGATTTTCTAGATAAGATGTGAACCAAGAGAGAGCAGTGTCACGGATGCCAAGAGAGTGGAGAATTTGGATAAGAAGAGGATGATAAACTGTGTCAAAGGCAGCAGAGAGATCCAGGAGAATTAGGATAGAGAAATGACCCTTTGATTTGGCGTTGAGCAGGTCATTAGTAACTTTTGTGAGAGCTGTCTCTGTGGAGTGTTGGGGCCGGAAGCCAGACTGGAAGGGGTCAAGGAGGGAGTTGGAGGAGATAAATTGTGTAAGGCGATTGTAGACAACATGCTCAAGCAGTTTAGAAGCCAAGGGAAGTAGAGAGATAGGGCGGTAATTAGATGGAGAAGCTGGATCAGATAAGGGTTTTTTAAGAATGGGTGTAATTGTGGATTGTTTCATAGGTGATGGAAACTTGCCAGTGTCTTGGGAAAGGTTGAATAGATGTAAGAGAGCTGGGATAAGTATGGAAGAGAGGGGAGGGATCAGCTGTGGTGGAATAGGATTATGTGATATAGTTGTGAGACGAGAGGTTGATAGAAGGTTAGCAACTTCATCCTCAGGGTTACAGGGTTAAAGGAGCATATAATGGCTAAAGGGTTTGGGAAAGGGTGAAGAATTTGTTTGTTTGTTGTAGAGAAGATGTGATATGGCCACGTTGTGAGGAGAGTTCATTACAAATATTTTCAATTTTACTATTAAAGTGTCTAGCAAAAGCTTCAGCTGTAAGAGAGGAAGGGGCGGGAGGTGGGGGAGAGCAGAGGAGAGTGTTGAAGGTGGATAACAAATGTTTGGGGTTGGAGGCCAAACTTGATATTAATGATGAGAAGTAGCTCTGTTTGGCAAGATTGAGGGCATAGTGATAGGAGCGTAGGATAAACTTGTAATGAAGGAAGTCTGATGAGGAGCGAGATTTCCTCCATAGTCGTTCAGCGCTGCGGGAGCACTTCTGGATGTAGCGAGTTTGTGTAGTGTGCCATGGTTGTAGATGAGAGTGGGGGCGTCTGCCTGTGGTTAGTTAACCCTAGCACCAAACCCTAACACCAAACTATAACCCCTAACACCAAACCCTAGCACCAAACCCTAACCCCTAGCAGCAAACTCTAACCCCTAACCCTAAGAAATTCACTGAAAAAGTGTCTGCGCCACCTAGTGGCCAATGGCCACCACTGCATACAGCCAGCCAATAGGAAAGGTCTGCAGTATGTCCAATTTGTATTATCCTCAGTTCAGGGATTTTTTCTTTTCAGTTGTAAATCCCTTTTACATAAGTATGAGAATAAACATGGACCATGTTTCACATTTTTGCTTACCTATCTATAAATATATAGACAGACATACAAAAGTATAGTGGTAATCTTTTACTAGTTGGAGGTAGGTGGTCATTTCATTATATTTCACACCTCATCACCTCCAAATATTATCAGTGAAATTGAGATTTAAGGAGTTCCGTGCTATTATTTCAGGTTCTGGAGGAATAGAGATATTGACGAGCCAAAGAGCCTCACTGGTATACTAAGTGCAAAAATAATGACTGACAGTGAACCTTTTCTAAATAAAGTTACAGAATCAGATAATGATCACATATACCATAACCCCTGAGGGAAAAAAGGAATACAGATGTGTTAATTAATAATACAAACTAATTAGTTAATTAATAATAAAAATAGTTATACAGGATTAATGTATGGTATAAACAGGCATAGGTCTCAAAATGGCCTTGACCTTCAGGATGGCACATTCCAACCAACCACAGTCTTCACATCCTAAGTTCAGTCAAACACAGTTGGTGGATCCTACCAAACAAGCTCACCTAGGCAAGCTATAACTGGTCTCGGCCAAACACTACTATAAGGTTATCCTCACACGCTAACCCGATTATTAAATCCACTACTTGACACATGCTTTTTGGAAAATATCCATAATGCAATTAATGTTGTTAAATTCAAATTATTTGAATTAACTCACCTGATTTCAAGAATAGAAAAGCAAAGTATTTCATATTCTCCTGAGTCATACACTATTAACATAATATGAAAATCAACATAACTTGCATGTAACAAGATGGATCAGTGAAGCAAGCTAAAAAAGACTATTATATAGATCCTACAATTAAAAATTCTGTACCATCTGAACTGATCCCCACAGCATTTACTTGGACTCTAGTACCATCTGGAAACAGCCCTGGAATCTTTCCTGTTGGCTGGTCACTTGTAGTGGCCAAGATGTAAGTGAATATATTATATATAAAGCTTATAATCTGACAATACTTAACCATAACCCACCTAACCCTAACACCCCTAACCCACCTATCCCTAACACAACTAACCCTAACAACCCTTCTCGAGGGCCGCGGCTCGCTACGGCTTTCCCTTGCGCCCGCAGCCTCTTTACATTACACACTGCACACATTGCTGCCACATCTCAGCTCCACAACAGTGCAAACCGACATTATATGCTGCAGGAACATCAAAACAGATTGTCAGCTCTTCAGCACAATGCTTCCTGCATATATTACTTACAAATAGGTAAAGTATATTAATTTATTAATGTATTATTTATTTGATTATCATACACCAAACAGCATTAGCTCACTTACAATTTCATTGCCGTCATTTTTTGACGGGCAATATTCTAAATGCCCATCAAAAAATGACGGCAATGAAATTGTAAGTGATCTAATGCTGTTTGGTGTATAATAATAAATATATAATAGATTAATAAATGAATATACTTTAACTATTTTGATGCATTGTGTTGAAGAGCTGCAATCTGTTTTGATGTTGCTGCAGCATTAGTGGTGTGGAGGTGCTGTGTAAGCGTGATGAACGTGTGCAGTGTAATAGTGTGCGTGCGCGAGATCAAACCGTTAGCGTAGTGGTGTACTTCCGCATTAAAATGGCGGCAAATGTGTGGTATGCGTCTGTAGCGGAATATCCGTAGGTGTTTTGTGGTGCTTTGCGTGTTTAGAGTGCTGTAGCCTCGTTTTCGTTTTGTTCAGCGGCCATTTTTTCTCTCGCTTAGAGAATTTTCGAGTGTGTAAACTCTTTTATTTTGAGTTAAATGAAGGTGTAAGTTGCTTTTTTGAGGTCCTGGATGCTCCCTCTTGCTGTAGGTAAGCTTTTTATGTATGTGTTGTGTGTATTTATTGTGTTTTTCATTTTTTCCTGTCCGCGGGTTGCGGACGATTTTTGCGAGGTCGTAATGAGTGCTAACGTGTCTTATATGTTGTTTGCGTTGCGACGTAAAGTTTGCGAGGGTCGCAGTTGCTGTGTCGTGTTGTTTGGGTTACAACGTAAAGTTTGCGATGGTCGCAGTTGCTGGCAAGGAGCGCTTCTCGAGGGCCGCGGCTCGCTATGCGAGCCCGCAAGCGTTAGCAACAACTTGTACGTTTTACAACTATATATGTGATAATAATAACAACTCTATTCCATATTAATTGTTACTTGTTTGGCCAGAAGTTGCTGACTTATTTAAATGTGCTAGGCTCCTGGGCACTATATAATGAGAGGAAGTTGGTATAAAAAGTCTGATCCTCTTCCAGGTAAAGGATGCAAAAATGAAAGACTTCAGACTTGTGCAATTAGTCAATTGCACACACTGTATATACATTTGCAGATCGCTTAGTTGTTACTCTGTACTGACCTCTGCTGGTCTTCTACTATATTGCATTGTTCTATTCATTCATCTGCAGGGTGTGTCTTTTACCCAGGATGTATAGTATCTAAGCTTATTTGTATCTCTGTAAGATGACGTTCCAACATAAGGTTAGGAGGACCTAATGAGGCCTCCTAATGTGCCTATACAGATATATATTTTCCCACAGTATTACATGAGTGGCATGCCCTCCTAAGCATGTGGTACAGCACCGAGCTCTGCATCACTATTTCCTTTTTCTTCCTCGCCCTTCCCTCCAACCATCTTTCAAATAATTTTAAAAGATGCTTTCTAATAATATACACTCTCTGTATAAATATACCCAAAACTAGATCAACATTCCCCTTCTGGATGTCTATCTTGTCTTAGTGAAGGGGCTTGTGTACTTCAGTGAAGCTGTGAGCTATACCATGTAGGGTTACCCAAGATGTGTAGGTCATAGCAAAGAGGAACTGGCAACCCACTCCATTATATTTGCCAAGAATGCCAGTTTTTCATGTTAGAATACAATTGCTGGAACACTATACAAATGTTGTTACATTATAAGAGCACATATAATGCTATCCATGACAAGACCTGGCTTATGTGTATGCAAGCAATGTCAAGGTGGTCAACACAGGAAATCACTCTAATCAGCAGGTTCATGTGTGGACAGAAGTTTTACAAGACAGTCTTAAACTGCTATTAAAGAGCAAGGTGTCTCATTAATGTACAGTGGATATAAAAAGTCTACACACCCCTGGTAAAATGTCAGGTTTCTGTGCTGTAAAAAAATGAGACAAAGATAAATCATTTCAGAACTTTTTCCACCTTTAATGTGACCTATAAACTGTACAACTCAATTGAAAAACAAACTGAAATCTTTTAGGTAGAGGGAAGAAAAAATATAAAAATAAAATAATATGGTTGCATAAGTATGCACACCCTTAAACTAATACTTTGTTGAAGCACCTTTTGATTTTATTGCAGCACTCAGTCTATTTGGGTATGAGTCTATCAGCATGGCACATTTTGACTTGGCAAGATTTGCTCACTATTCTTTGCAAAAACACTCCAAATCAGTCAGATTGCGAGGGCATCTCCTGTGCACAGCCCTCTTCAGATCACCCCACAGATTTTCAATCGGATTCAGGTCTGGGCTCTGACTGGGCCATTCCAAAACTTTAATCTTCTTCTGGTGAAGCCATTCCTTTGTTGATTTGGATGTATGCTTTGGGCCGTTGTCATGCTGAAAGATGAAGTTCCTCTTCATGTTCAGCTTTCTAGCAGAAGCCTGAAGGTTTTGTGCCAATATTGACTGGTATTTGGAACTGTTCATAATTCCCTCTATCTTAACTAAGGCCCCAGTTCCAGCCGAAGAAAAACAGCCCCAAAGCATGATGCTGCCACCACCATGCTTCACTGTGGGTATGGTGTTCTTTTGGTGCAGTGTTGTTTTTGCGCCAAACATATCTTTTGGAATTATGGCCAAAAAGTTCAACCTTGGTTTCATCAGACCATAACACCTTTTCCCACATGCTTTTGGGAGACTTCAGATGTGTTTTTGCAAAATGTAGCCTGACTTGGATGTTTTTCTTCGTAAGAAAAAAAGGCTTTCGTCTTGCCACTCTACCCCATAGCCCAGACATATGAAGAATACGGGAGATTGTTGTCACATGTACCACACAGCCAGTACTTGCCAGATATTCCTGCAACTCCTTTAATGTTACTGTAGGGCTCTTGGTAACCTCCCAGACCAGTTTTCTTCTCGTCTTTTCATCAATTTTGGTGGGAGCTCCAGTTCTTGGTAATGTCACTGGTGTGCCATATTTTCTCCACTTGCTGATGACTGTCTTCACTGTGTTCCATGGTATATCTAATGCCTTGGAAATTATTTTGTACCCTTCTCCTGATACCTTTTAACAATGAGATCACTCTGATGCTTTGGAAGCTCTCTGTGGACCATGGCTTTTGCTGTGGGATGCGACTAAGTACATTTCAGGAAAGACCAACTAAAGCAGCTGAACTTTATTTGGGGTTAATCAGAGGCACTTTAAATGATGACAGGTGTATGCTGACTCCTATTTAACACGATTTGGAATGTGATTGCTTAATTCTGAACACAGCTACATCCCCAGTTATAAGAGGGTGTGCAGACTTATGCAACCACATTATTTTTTTTTTCTTCCCTCTACCTAAAATATTTCAGTTTGTTTTTCAATTGAGTTGTACAGCTTATAGGTCACATTAAAGGTGGAAAAAGTTCTGAAATGATTTATCTTTGTCTCATTTTTTTACAGCACAGAAACATTTTAACAGGGGTGTGTAGACTTTTTATAACCACTGTATATTTCTTGATGAGCAAAATTTCCCAGGAAAAATCTAGGATTGAATTCATCCCTTAATGCAGTCACTGAAGTCAAGATCTGGGGTTCATATATTTATATGTATACACAAATATTTTAATATAAAAGGGCATTGAAAGACGCACATGAAGCAAGAATAAATAGGTGATGATACCTAGAGAAAGGATGCCATTTGACCAGTAACTTATTTAAAAATGGACATGGCAGATTCCTAGATATTACTAGGTATATAATATACCTGTGTATCCATTTACTTTAATGTACTTTATTTTATTAAGAAGTGTTTATAAGTTCTGTTTTTACTATATATATATTTTAAAATCAAACAAATAGTCCCTGTATGCCCTCTGCAGCTCATGAAGACTCAGACTCTGCAGTAGTGGTTGTGTCTCATAGTAGCAAATTAGTGACCAGAAAAAACAAGTTTATAAGCACTTCTTAATAAAATAAAAGTAAATAAATATAGAGGTAATCTATATACCTAGTAAAATCCCCAAAACTTTCATGTCCCTTTAAGAATATGGAAGCTGTATTAAGTATATTTCAAAAATATAATGTATGTTGTGTTTGTCTGTTTCTTAAATGCACATTTCCGTGTCCATTTAATGGGAATTCCACAACAAATAGCTGCATTCAGTGATATACTTTAATTTTTCATATTTAAAGGTATATCTAAGTTTCCCTGTTATTACATTTATCTAATATAGCACATGCTACTTATATCAGACACACACATTACATTGAGTCATTCTATACACATATTTTTATTTTATTTTTTTAAATAAAACTTGTTTCCTACACCTCCAGAGCTGCTTACATAGGTACCTACCAATAGAAACACTGCATTTGGGTACTAATTTTAATACTTTACTAACCTTCAAGTCAAAAGCTGCACAGTGCAGAGATCTACAGATCAGTGTCTGGCTCCTCCTGCTTCCTTCTACAGTGGGATTAAACATTCCATGATTTCTTCCAGCACAAACTGCCATCACTCCATCACTGATTATTACATTTTGTTAAAATGCATTAGCTGTCTGTGATTGGTCAAAACAAATTATGCATTTTATGTTAATTTTAGCATATATATTCAGGGGTGTTAACTCACAAAAGCAACTGCTTGCAAACTCAAACACTTTTAACTAAATAGGGTAGTACCAAACAGGGAAATGAAGGGGACACCAAGCAATTTTACAGGAAACTTAAATATTGCCCATTTATTGCAGGTAACCAGATACAGATGATAACTGCCTATGTCTCCAAGATAAAAATAATATTGTATGTTGCGTTATTTCGTGTGGAAATCTTTTTACATGCCAAGACACCTCTGTCATGATGGACGATGTTCTCTCCGCAGATGCCATGTTATTCTTTTGACTGAAGCATGAGAAGATCTCTCCAACTCAAAAAAGAGGCTCCACAGAACAGAAGTGGAACCTATCCTCTGGTAGCGCAGTTCAAGACAGCAGCAGTGGCAGGGAGCATCCGCTAGATGGCGCTGCCGAAATTCCAGTGCCATATCATTGGGTCAAGGCTTAGGTAAACGGTTAGGCTAACATTATAAGCTTAGAACTCTCACGTATTGGCAGCGTGCAAAATATCGGCAGCGCCATCTATTGTTTGGAGGCCGCACTGCAGCGGTGGAACTGTCCCAACACCATAAGAGGAAAGATCCCAGAAGTGTCACATGGTTGAGGATAAATCACTGTGATTACATTTCAATGCAAGGGTGCATATGGCCTAACTCAAACCCTGCTAAGACATAGGCAGAACACTGATGTAAACAACTCAGTGGACGTCCCACATTTAAGTTATAGGTAATGTCAAGTACTTTATCAGCTAAAAGTTATTTTCAATATTTGACATTTTCTTACGATAAATTTACAATGAAGTTTGTAGTTTTACCTGCCTTTCTGATCCACCGACCAAGTTTTGATTGTGGATAATTGCTACATACTCCTTGGGTGTCTGCACATAAGCTCTCAGACTAAAAACAGTAGATCCAGACCTTCAGGGAGTAATTAGCAATTACTAGCAATCATTGACTCTCAGAATTAAATAACAATGGACTGATTTGATAGACTTAACACAGTAACTGCAGTGTCGTCATCGGCTTTGGACTATGAACAGTACACAGAGAGCGAAAGGTTTAGGAGCTCTTGATGAGGGGGCCGAGAGAGAAAGATGGCCACAGCAATTTCTGAAAAAGGAACACAAAACAAGCACTTTTGGCTAAAATTAAATAATTTTAAATTCTGAAATAAATACTCTATACTGAAGGTTTTTGAGGCTATTTAATTCTATCTTGTTTGTGGTGAAACGGACAAAGTTCCAATTGTTGCAGTACTGTAAAAATAATTATTGTGTATTGTTACTGGTGACATTTAAATCTAATGCCAGACATCTTACCTGCATTTTCTAAGCTGCAATCAGACCCTGACATCCCCCCTTTTCTCTCAGCCACTTATCAGCGAGGGCCACTTAAGTGTGTGGGTTGCCAAAAAAGCATTTGTTGCTAAACAGCTCAGATAGACTATATAATCTCATAAATCAGGAGTGTCCAAACTCAGTTCTGCTGGGCCGCACACAGGCCTGGATTTGTGGATATCCCTGCAGCACCCAGGTGAGACTATTTTTTCTTCAGTCATCCCGATTGACTCACTTATGCACAGAAAGGAAACCCTCAAATCCAGGCCTGTGTGCGTCCCAGCAGGACCAAGATTGGACACCCCTGGCATAAGCCATTCAGCAACAATCACTATACCTGCATCTCCATACATAACTTACCTTATTAAGTGACAATTAAAGCTAAGATGTCCAGCAATAGATTTACTTTTTGCAAACAATAGATTACAATTGTGTTTATTTAGACTTTTAGTTAGTACTGTAATGTGTCGTCTGTCTATGGAACATGGTATTGTTTACTGACACTGTATCACAGAATGCTGCAATGTTTTGTCATGAGATTACATGTGAATAGTCCTCCGGTGCTTCAGAAGATTTGATTTGTGGTTGAAGGACTTTTTGCAGATATCACAACGGAAAGCAGCGTCCTCTCTGTGTGTCCGTTTGTGCTGCATGAAGGTGGAGAAGTGGGTGAAGCTCTTGCCACAGTCTGGACACTTAAAGGGCTTTTCCCCAGAGTGGATTCTTTGGTGCTCTCTAACAGATGCCTCCCACTTGAAGCGCTTCCCACAGACTGAGCAAGGGAAGGGTTTCTCCTCTGTGTGGATGCGCATGTGCTTGATGAGGCAAGAGGTCCTCTTGAAGCACTTCTCACAAGACTCACACTTGAATGGGAACAGATCAGAGTGCACCTTGCTGTGCTTTCTCAGGTCTCCTGCCAACTTGAATTTCTTCCCACATGTCTTGCACTTATGTGGGCGCCGGTTAGAATGAACTAACCTATGCTTGATAAGGTCAGCGCAGCGTGTAAAATTCTTCTTGCACACCTGAAGGACATGGAAAGATGCTGTGAGGAGGTTCATATAGTAGTAAATATAAATGAGTAAGTAATCAACATAAAGAAAACTTTTAAATCTGTGTATTATTCCTGGAAACAGACAATGAATTTATCAGTGAATAGGCAGATTTCTCAGGAACCACAGGTTCTTTCAAAATAGGATCAAACAAATCTATTTAGCTCTCTGGGCAGATTTGCAAATACATGTAAGGATCTGCTTTCTTGTAAGAACTCATGCAGTTCACCTCTCCCATCTATGTTCCTTCTGTCCCCCGTGCCTCAACCAAATGGCTTCTGGAGAATATCTCTACCACAAAAGGCAGACCCAAACCAGGACGTGGGTATTGAGTTGGATGGTCCTATCCTTTTATGCTGGCACAAGGCGGCAGCAGTGGCGGTGAACATCCGCTACATGGCATTGCCGATATTCCGTTGCCATATCATAGAGTCAAGGCTTAGATAAACCGTTAGGGTTAGCGTGAGGGTTAGTTCAAGGGTTAGGCCAACATTATAAGCTTAGAACTTGTCTCACATATCATCAGCACTGCAAAATATCGGCAGCACCATCTAGCGGTTGGAAGCCGCACTGCAGCAGAGGACCTGTCTCGACACCATAACAGGATAGATCCAGTTGTATTTCCCTTTCCTATATAAAGCACCTTTATGGCCCAGTCATATTAAAGGATTCAGGTTCTGGCTCCTGTTACTGCTATGCTTTACTTCTCATTTTGTATTTCCTATGTATAACCTCTGTTCGTGACACTTATTCCCCACTCTGCTGCTTAATTTGACCCAGTGCTTATGACCTAGACTACCCAGCTTGTAGCCATGAATTTATAATTAGTCGCTACTCTTCATTTATCATTTGGATCTGGAACCCAGTATGTGGTTTATACTCTCTACCTCAATAACTGATTTGCTGCCCTTATTATATTTGAGAAAATGTTTTTATATAATCATGATTATCACCAGTCTCATAAACATACCTCTTAGTGATTTTGCTGTAGCTGGATCAGGTAGTAGCACTTGTATAATATTCTGAAAATACATTCCCAGGAAACAGGGTCCTATTTAACAATTACTTTATCTGGTGAAATAAATATATTTGAACATTTGCTCCAGTATTAAAGAACAAAAACATGTTTGGATATATGAATTTATACAGGGGATAGAACAGTACACCTTTAAATCCAATGGTAATACCATTGGGTTTAAAGGTGTACTGTTCTATCCCTTGTATAAATTCATTAGTCTTTTACACTACCAATGGTGGTTGAGTTGCTAAAATGATACCTCTATTGATATACTTATTATATCCGTCATTTCAATTAAAAAACTTAGACCTGAGGCTTGACTCACTGAATCTCTTTTTTTGTTGTGCATGTTTGGATATATAAAAAGCTGATATTGTGGTATTGTTGATCTTAATGAGTTCATAAGTCCACATTTTTCTGATTACCTTGCACTTATAGGGTCGCTCTCCGGTGTGGATCCTCTGATGTTCTCTGAAGTTATGTATATGTTTGATAACCTTGTCACATGTCTCACACTTGAAGACCTGTTCTGGGCCTGGACGGGGGAATCTCTTCTTGGAGGATAGGTACCTTCGCCTTCTACATTTAGTTTTTTTCCTTGGGGTCTCTGGCTCTTCTCTGTCGTCTGTTTGACATATGGAGTTTTCCTCCACCTCCTCTTTTACTGGCTTAATGTCTTCTGACTCAGACCAGCAGTCACTTTCTTTTTTCTGAACCTGGTCTTCCCAGGATCCAAAGTTTTTTGACACAGTTGAATATTCATCATCTATCTCCTCTTTAATTGTCTTCTGTATATCAACAGCTGCAGAGTACACATACCCCATGACTGGCTGTGTGTCAGGATCTTCTTTGAGATCTTTCTCTATCTTAGCAACACAAGATGTAGACCCTAGAAAATCAGTGGAAGGTTGTGTAGGCAGGGACTCAACAAGGGATTTAACATCTGATATCAGCCACTCTTGTGGTTCCTCTTTCAGATGTATCTCTTCTTCTTTGACACAAAATTGCTCCAATTGCTCTAAGAGTTTCTGGGAGTCCATTTTAGTGCTCACCCCAAAGGGATTGTAATCTTCTGGAACAGGACACAGCGCTGATCCATGAAAAGACCCATCTCCCTTCTCCATCTGTAAGCCTCTCAGCCTCTTCTTGGTTTTCTGTTAAAGAAAAAGAAAACACGTTTAATTTCAAAATGGTAATGATGATGGTTACTCTGGAAATATAGTGAGCTGGCCATTGCTTCACAGGCCTAGCCAAACCTAGATCAACATTTCACAAATACATTTTCCCTATGTGATTTAAAAAAAAATGTATTTATAACTGGCAGGAATTAGCCTTCCCACAGCTCTGAAAGGAATGCTTATGACGTGTTGTGAGACACAGGAAGCTTCCTGCTCGGGCAATCTCTTCTGAACAATTTCTATTGTCATGACTATTATCACTCAGTAACTACATAGTGCTTCCCGATGACAGGTCCAATTGTGTTTTCATGTGTTTCTACCTTAAATCAGTATTTTATGTGAAATCTTACAGTATGCAGCAGCAGGATTATATATTATTTTCTTACATCCATAAAGTCTATAATGTACAAATATATCTTATTAGGCTTCTATAGGTTTTTGCAACACTTCAAAACCTTCTCCCTGACATATATCCATAGCTATAGTGCTGCAAAAGGGCCATATTTAGGGTCATCGGGTTCCATCCCTTGTTTTGGACTCCAAACAAGTTTCACAAATGATTAAAGGTATATATAAGTTTCTTGGGTTTCGAGTGTTTAGTAATAAACAGGCAGTGATTATCAGAAAAATATGTGTTATATAGATAAGTTCAATGTACTTCCAGAGTTATATGCAGGAAAGTAAAATCCAGCATTGCACACCCACAGGGAGCTTACATAACCAAGTACACACAGGAAAGGCAGCCAGGAATGTTTGACCTTTTTGGTAGAGAGACTTTACAGCACAGCCAGGAACCTCAGAGATAGATACAAATGTACCAGCTGCCTGAGCCTCCTCCTGATTGGCCAAAACAAATTATGAATTTTATGCTAATTTAGCCTGGGTTTCAAGGGGGTGTTAACTCTAATTTTCAACAGTCAGAAATTACTAACTTTGCTAACTTCAAGGCAAGTGTTTAAAATGTTTAGTTTGGTATTTTTTCATGCAAAATTGTTTTGCATACACTACTGAATTTTCTCTATCAGATGCACTCATTATCTAGGAAACTTAGATAAGCCTTTAAGTTTAGAACTCATTACCCCAAAGCAAAACAGATACACCTATTTAAACCTACAACATAAAAGAAACATTCACTAAATAATTAAAATGTGATGCATAACAAAATGTATACTTCTATTGTATTATTTGTCCCAGTGAGGCTCAACATGTGGGTCATAAAATATGGTACATTTAAACTTTCATACTGAAACATCAGTAATATCTATAGGAACACCACCGGATATATTCTGCAATAAAACATATTTATTTTATCTTTCTATACATTTATATTAATATATGGTAAATAGAGCAATATAAACATCACCACTGTCTACTGCAGCTCATGAAGACACAGATTTTGAAGTGCAATGTTTCAAATTATTTAAGTGGAAATATGGTGCTTAACACCCAATTGGATTTCAACCCAATCTATAGGACATATAAACTTTATTGACAAAAAAACACTGTATTAAAAACCATGAAACCCCAGGTGACCTGGTTCTCAATACTATAGGGATCAATATTTGGAGTTAATGATATGTGGTAAAGTACAAACTTTGCAATTGGTAATAATAGGACCTCTCAATGTAGAGAAGAATATCAAGTATTAAGCAATGGAGAAGAGCCCTTAATCCAGCATGATGACAAAGGTCAGTTGTAGTAGTATATAGCTAGCAGTAATAGATGGAGAGAGAGAACCCCTTTGATCGTCACGGATCCTCCTATCTGAGGGCAAACCTATGTTAATGCCCCATTTCTGACTTATAGCCCTGCAGCTAAACCATAAAAAAATACATACATTGTAAAGAAGATCATTGACCACAACAAACAGTGATATCCTCCAAAAAAGGCTAGTGTGCTCTAATGCACTATTTCCCATTTTTTTCCCAGGTTACCTATTTAGGGGTAGATTAAAACAAAAACTCTAAAAACAGTATAGACCCATTATTGTGGGATGGCATAGGCTTGCATATCAATAAACTAGCAAGGTGACTGAATTATACAATCTCATTAGTTGGAGGTACTGCCTCTGAGAGAACCAGGGGCTTAAAGTCACAAAAATGCCATAAATATCCAAGCCTACAACAACATTAGGCTTTAATGTAGAGTCTTATAATAAGAATTAATGCGCAGTGGACTAGTATAATGGTCTGTTGTGCTCTCTGAGGATTGTCGCATTGGTTTCCCCCTGCTTCCTTGATTGATAAGTGTCGGGTGAGCTGCAGTAGAATTTTCCCACAACATCTGACTCCCAATGTAGGGCTGCAATATCGCAAGGCGATGACAGCATGACCACACAGACACAACTGGTCACTCTAGAATAAGATGTAAAACAGAACAGGTTTTGCAATTCTGCATTATCTGTGGGAAGGACTTGTAATTGACAGCCCATGTGTTGTGAACTCAATGGTTTAAGAACCCCTTGGCAGACAGACATTAAGGGAAGGTAGGTATCACATGTATAGTTGTGAGCCCGCCACAAATTCTAGCAAGGAGCACCAAAGGCGCTCATCCCTACGACCCTGTACGACTTAGGCAGGGAGCGCCAAAGGCGCTCACTGCGCTGGTGGAGATGAGCACCGTAGGCGCTCATCCCTATGACCCCGCACGCATTAAGCTTGCAATGTGCACCGAAGGTGCTTAGACAAGTAAAAGTACATGAGGGGAGAGGCTTGCAATGATCGCCGAGGGCAAGGACTAAAAGCCTTACATTCTGTGCCAAACAGCATTCCCAGCCTTACAATTTTATTGACTGTCGAATTTTTCGAGCAAGTCGCTAGTAAGTTATAATTTGTATTAACATTGTCATTCCAGAAGAGAATTGTGGAAGCTGACAAAACATGAAAAGGGGAGTGTCTAATAAAGAGTAATACTGATATGTGTAAAAATCACATACATTAAGGGACTGGTCTTGAATGGAGGAGAAGAATGCAGCCCTAGAGTCTCGATATACTGACTTGATCTTGTGTTCTGTTCAAGAGAAGGAAGGCTGGTATTGGTTTTGGCTAGTCATCAGATAGTATGAATCTGTACTTTGTTGTCTTATTTTTTTACTGATTGTTTTTGTGACACTTAGGATAAGATAGGAAGAAGCGATACATCTTGCTTCCTTCTTTTCTATTCTTGAGATCTCATACAATAACGCTGATATCGCCATCCGCCCCATGTATTGTCTAGGTTTGTGCGTGTCATATGACTGAAGTGACTGTGAAGAAGTAACAGTCAATGAGCCATAGAATAAGTACCTTGGTCAAGATGCCCCAGCAGCCTTGCGAGTCCCACAGGAACGTGACCAAGGCGTGCTGATAACAAGCGGGCCAGGCATATATGTGCACCAACATAGAGAGTAAGGCCCTCATTCAATTGCAATTTGGCCAATTGAATAGTGGTCTAAATAAGCACATAACATATTTTTTTAAAGAAGTTTTTAGTTAGTAAGCATCTATCCAAAAGCAAGGTTTTGACTAACTAAAAACTTATTTAAAAAATATATGTTATGTGCTTATTTAGAGCACTATTGAATTGGCCAAATCGCAATTGAATGAGGGCATAAGTGTGGTGCCAAGAGTGATTCACTGTCCTCTCCATTCATATTTGTTATCTTATGATATCCCTATTTGCAGGCTGAAAACCAAGCCAGCTGTCTCTGAGGGAGTTTAAGCTACGCTATCTATACGTGATAGTGATATTTTATATATCACATATATTGTTGTGGACCAAGAATGTTGTGCGTAACGTTTGCAATGTTGGTAATGCAGTTGCGACCTTGCCAAACGGCAATTTTTCATTTAAAAGCTATTTACTATATATATATATATATATATATATATATATATATATATATATATATATATATATATATATATATATATACATACATATATACATACACACAGTCAGGTCGATAAATATTGGGACATCGACACAATACTAATCTTTTTGTCTCTATACACCACCACAATGGATTTGAAATGAAACAAGCAAGATGTGCTGTAACTGCAGACTTTCAGCTTTAATTTGAGGGTATTTACATCCAAATCAGGTGAACGGTGTAGGAATTACAACAGTTTGTATATGTGCCTCCCACTTTTTAAGGGACCAAAAGTAATGGGACAGATTAACAGTCATAAATCAAACTTTCACTTTTTAATACTTGGTTGCAAATCCTTTGCAGTCAATTACAGCCTGAAGTCTGGAACACATAGACATCACCAGACGCTGGGTTTCATCCCTGGTGATGCTCTGCCAGGCCTCTACTGCAACTGTCTTCAGTTCCTGCTTGTTCTTGGGGCATTTTCCCTTCAGTTTTGTCTTCAGCAAGTGAAATGCATGCTCAATCGGATTCAGATCAGGTGATTGACTTGGCCATTGCATAACATTCCACTTCTTTCCCTTAAAAACTCTTTGGTTGCTTTTGCAGTATGCTTCGGGTCATTGTCCATCTGCACTGTGAAGCGCCGTCCAATGAGTTCTGAAGCATTTGGCTGAATATGAGCAGATAATATTGCCCGAAACACTTCAGAATTCATCCTGCTGCTTTTGTCAGCAGTCACATCATCAATAAATACAAGAGAACCAGTTCCATTGGCAGCCATACATGCCCACGCCATGACAATACCACCACCATGCTTCACTGATGAGGTGGTATGCTTTGGATAATGAGCAGTTCCTTTCCGTCTCCATACTCTTCTCTCCCATCACTCTGGTACAAGTTGATCTTAGTCTCATCTGTCCATAGGATGTTGTTCCAGAACTGTGAAGGCTTTTTTAGGTGTTTGGAAAACTCTAATCTGGCCTTCCTGTTTTTGAGGCTCACCAATGGTTTACATCTTGTGGTGAACCCTCTGTATTCACTCTGGTGAAGTCTTATCTTGATTGTTGACTTTGACACACATACACCTACCTCCTGGAGAGAGTTCTTGATCTGGCCAACTGTTGTGAAGGGTGTTTTCTTCTCCAGGCAAATAATTATTCGGTCATCCACCACAGTTGTTTTCCGTGGTCTTCCGGGCCTTTTGGTGTTGCTGAGCTCACCGGTGCGTTCTTTCTTTTTAAGTATGTTCCAAACAGTTGATTTGGCCACACCTAATGTTTTTGCTATCTCTCTGATGGGTTTGTTTTGTTTTTTCAGCCTAATGATGGCTTGCTTCACTGATAGTGACAGCTCTTTGGATCTCATATTGAGAGTTAACAGCAACAAATGCAAATAGCACACTTGAACACTGGAGCTTGTATCTGCTCTTTGTAAATGGGATAATGAGGGAATAACACACACCTGGCCATGGAACAGCTGAGCAGCCAATTGTCCCATTACTTTTGGTCCCTTAAAAAGTGGGAGGCCCATATACAAACTGTTGTAATTCCTACACCGTTCACCTGATTTGGATGTAAATACCCTCAAATTAAAGCTGAAAGTCTGCAGTTAAAGCACATCTTGTTAGTTTCATTTCAAATCCATTGTGGTGGTGTATAGAGCCAAAAAGTTTAGAATTGTGTCGATGTCCCAATATTTATGGACCTGACTGTATGTATATATATATATATATATATATATATATATATATATATATATATATATATATATATATATATATATATATATTTATTTTTTTATTTATTATGTTCTAACCGTTATACTAAAATAAGAGAATTAGGCGTATATTGACAAAGAGTTTACATGGTACAGTCCCTTTTCTGATATTAATTGATGTATAATACTAAAGTCTCAATTGATTACCAATTTATATTACTCCAAGTGTGCTAATCAAGTTAATGCTATTATTAAGCAAACTGGTTTATTAAATTGTTTTTATGAATTGTTGTGGATTTATAGATTGTCTAATGCAGGGGTCATCAAACTCGATCCTGGAGAGCCGCATCCAGGCCTGGATTTGTGGATATCCTTGCTACAAGCAGGTGAGACTATTGCTTCTTTAGTCATCCTGATAGACTCACCTGTGCACAGAAAGGAAACCCTCAAATCCAGGCCTGGGTGCGGCCCTCCAGGATTGAGTTTGGAGACCCCTGTTCTAATGTCTACTAATGTCTACCATGTAGAAACACATGTACTTATAGTATAGATATGATCCCTTTTATTTATATTTTGGTAAATAATAGCACATAAGGACAGTCTGAATTGTCAACTAACCTAAAATAGTTATTGTATTGTTTTTTTTTTCAGGTCTCTTTTTTCTTATGCTGTTTTTTTTGCCGGATTATTTTTTCCTAGCTGTGGAAGGTGTGATCTTTCACCCACAACTGAGTTATCCTTATGCTACTAGACTTGGAGGATAATGTCCGAGGTAGACACTTCTTTCTGTCAGAAATCCATGATGTCACATTTGTATAAGGGACAGGAGAAGGAAGCAGTTAATAAAATGATTGGCTTAATGTATTATCAGTAACTAAATAGTAGTTCCTATACCAGTACACTGTGAGAGAGTAGATTAAATATTGCTTAGTCGCATTAGAGACATAATATTGTATATTTCTGTTTTTAACAACCTTTCTGTACTAGCAGAGGTAACAGTCTGATTCCGGCTTATGCATTTTATATATCCAGATATTTTACTAACCTTGTGATAAATTACATAATGATTTGCTTTATATAAGGTTTGATTATGATTATGTGTTTATATCATCTATTATGATTTTAATATGCTGTGTACTTTATCCCCGGGTTCTCTGGTGGTCCAGTGGTTAGGATTTGGTGGTCTCACTGCTGTGACATTGGTTCAATTCCAGTCAGGGAACCAAGAGGTCACACCACCCTGGAGCAATGCAGGGTTGGGCCTGGTCAGTTCTTTGATGGGTGACCACCTAGGAATACCAGGAGCTGTATTGTGGTGGCCCACTGGAGAAGGAACTGGCAACCCACTCCAGTATCTGGATCAGAATAGTGTGTTATGGTCCATGACATCACAGAGAGTCAGACACAACTGAACGATGCAAACACAACAAACACTATATCCCCATGTATAATTGCTCTTTTTAATTAGAGTTGTGCATATTTGAAGTTAGCTCTTTAATTTAGACAAGAGTTTGAAACATAGTAGAAGTAACAGTTCGTGGAGTTTTACTAATGTGTTACCTCAGCAAGTTGCAGTTAGGAAGGATTTCTCTTAGGGTATGTGTGTATGATAAAAGGGTGTATTTTTGTCAAATGGATGTAAGGTCATGTATGACAGGTCTTGCATGCATGGCCGTATTACTCATTAGCCCAACTAGGGGCGCTTCCAAGTGAGGGGTGCCACTTCTTTAAAAAAAATGGTTCCTGGTTTAAAAAAAATGAAATGTTGCAGTTCATAGACTGGCTACTAGAGGGTAACCACATAAAACAAGAGAATTACAACAGGAAAGGGAACTTACACGTACAGAAAAGGTAAAAATGGGTCAGTGGAGGGGCTCCTCCACTTTACTGCTCAAGGGCTTCAAAAAAGTAGATACGGCCTTGCTTGCATGCAAAGATTTTTTATTTTGTCACATTTTGCCTGTGCCTAGAAGAAGGAGACAACAAGTCAAAGAATACAGTGTCAGTGTCTTGACAAGAAAAGTCAGAGGACAAAGAGAGTGAGGCCTAGGCCAATGACTTGCTCCATAGTTTTGAAAGCTGGAGTCGGAACCAAGTGTCTATCTTGATGAAACAAGTTATATCTGATCCAATCAAATGCTGATTAAATGACAGAGCTCAGACAGAAGTATTGGTGTGGTCCTGTGCCCAAGAAAAGGAGGGCGTAAGTGGACGTCTGGTTCCAAAAGGGATGCAAGTCCAAAATCAGGTTCAGTGAAACAACTGGCAAGCAAGAAAATGCAACATCTGTGAGAGCAATTCATATATTCCTTACTAAAAAACATATTTTAGCTTGAAATGGTTCCGGTTATCAGTAGACAGGAAAGTGGTGATTTATGTCTGGGAGAGGGACCTCTGTCCCCTTGCCTGGAATACAGGATAATGTATTGCAAAGCAAATTTAAATGCTTTTTTTTTCTCTAATAAGCCTTAAAGCAAAATGAACTAGTATTGTGGTCTGCTGTGTTCTCCAAAAATACTCATATCTAATAAACTGTGGCCATAAAGAGATGCACATGGTCAGCAGCAATACTGAGGTAGCTTATGGAATTTAAACAGACTCTCTGCAGTCAGGTAAACAGTTTAAAGAATATCTAGGGTGTTTACAAACTCTTGCACATGGTAAAACATTCATTTTAAAATGTAAAAAGAAATTGTTTTCAGTGATCTGCTTATTGATAAAGAGCAGTATTGATACATGTAATGTCCCTTTAACAAGCTTTTATAAAGGTAAAAGGCCATTTACCTCACTATGCTTCATGGTGTGAAAGAGCACAAGATAATATGTTAAAATGATCTATTGGTTTTGTTTTAAATTACACTAATAACAGCTAAAAATCGAAGGTCTTAGGTCTCTTTACAAACACACTGCTGACTGTTCCATGATTAACAACATCTGCCAACACCAAGCGGTGAAGGCTTTGTGAAAGCAAACATTTCTAGTTATCTGAACTCAGGAATGCAGCAGGACATGTCCTATTTAGCGGATTCCAGCAGTCCTTTCTCTGCACAGAAGAATTTGTGAAGGGATAACTCTCTTTCTGCGTATGCTCTTTGCACGGAGCTGCTGTTGTGGCTTTGTCTGGGGCAGGTCAGAGTCTCCATGTAAACAATTATTTAATTTATAAATTTCTCAGTAAAAAAAGAACGTATTTCAACATGCTTTTAGGAGATATTTTCTTTGATGTGGTCCAAACTGTGCTGCATTAAGTGGCACTTTAAATAAATGCATGCAGCCTTTAATTATTTTATTTCAAACTTTAAGATTCAATTTTACTTTAGTGGCACAGTCATTTGCATTTTTCCTAAAAGGATTAGTCACATGGGAATATTGTTTACTTAGGCCTAATACTTTCTTTTTTTAAAGGCCATGATAACTACAAATCCATTGTGATTACTTTGGATAGTCTGTTCTAGTCAGCACTGCCTTCTTGAGATATCTGACAGTTATTGCCTATTATTTCTCTAAACCATCTGTATTTTAGAGACAAGTAATATTTCAGATTAACACAAACTAACAGACTTGAATTCACAGCCAAATCGTATTGCAAAGCAGCCATATGTTCATCTCTACTCCAGGGTCACATATGGCTCCCATACTACTCACTGCAGTACACACACATCACATGCACCTCATTCTGACAGCAGGGCTAACTCACCCTCTTCTCCAGCACAGCAATCCGCAATGGACTAGGAACGTTATGTGGCGGCCATATTTAATCTGGGCAAATACCCGGCACTACTGGAAAAGGAAAATATAGGTAACTCCCTGAAAATATACTGTAATGAAACAACCCTTACTTTAAAAAAATGAGCGAAGCAGTTGAATAATAGTATGTAAATGCTGGATACTGTGAAATAGACAGCATTAATATTGAATGGTATTCTTACTACTCAGCCCAACAAATAATGTTTTCCCTGCCATGTTACTGGCATCTTTGCCCAAAAACGTCATGGCCACCGTTGGACTCAAGTGACCTGTGATCACTTCCCGATGGAAACCAATGGACCATTCTCTGGGCGTTCCTAGCAACGCTGCCCTTGACAACCAAGACGGCGACGGATCTGTCACTGTTGTCATGGTTACCAAACAGCTACACTGATGGTTTAGCTATTTTTATAGTACTGGAAATTAAATAGGCAATTAATGAAAATGTGTACTATGAAGAGCTGCATCATGCAATAGTTCTTTTTTCAGCATAATTTTAGAATAAATCAGCTAAAAGATAAACCAATATATTGATGGATTCAGAGCACTCTAATCTTTGGACTTGAGGAACATTGCCACCCAACAACAAATTGGTTTCATCTAAAAAGAATAGCTATACATTGTATTATCAATTATTTTCTACAATTAATAATTCCTGAGATATTCAGTGTGGAATGTGTGGGTTATTTATGCTACTTTGAAGCTCAGAGCGCTGGGAAATCTAATTGTATAATAACCTCAGGGAGCAATGTTTTGGCCACAGAGACAGACAAGAAAACTGTAATCCTAATTAACACATAACACTACTAATTAGCAGTCCCTTATATGCACATGCATACAGCAAACACAGTGCTCTTTGTCTCGGGAATAATTAACTTTAGAGACAAATGTTTTGTACAATGAATAGCTAGTTTGGACCTTTCCTGTTTTGTTCTGGCCAGTAGTGTTGTGCAGTGGCCAGTAGGTGGCGCCACGCTGTCTCACTGAGACTTTGTTCAATTTCTTAAGGTTAGGGTTATGGTTAGATTTAGGGGATAGGGTTAGAGTAGTGGCAGATGATAAGTTTTACCTAGTAATGTAGTGGCACACAACCATTTTACTATGTAAATCTTATCATCTGCCACTACCATAACCCTAACCCCTAAGTCTAACACTCACCTTAAGAACAAATTGAACAAAGTCTCAGCGAGCAACTGTTACGCCACGTACTGGCCACTGCACGCCATTCTATTTAAATGAATACTTAACTTTTATTTACAATTTACCATATAAAAAATAAAAATGTATAAAAAACTTTGATTATAAAATTGGTATAACCAGATCTCTATGGCACTATTTCATGGACCCCACAGCTAGTATGTGGTGGTGACTCTATTTTCTGATACGATCTGTCGCCTACTCTCATATACTGTTATATTCAGACTATAACAGTACTAGCGACTTGCCTGTCAAAAAATGACAGTCAATAAAATTTTAAGCCATGCCAATGCTGTTTGCCACACAATGTGAAGTTTTTTGTACTGTGAGGACCTTTGGTGCTCATTTCGAGCCTCTCCTCTGGTGTACTTTTACTCCTCTGAGCAGCCTCTGCGCTCATCACCAAGACAGATATATATGTTTAGATTTTTGCAAATAATAGTCAATTGATTAGTTACTTAATGAATTATTATACTTTACCTATTTGTAATTAATATATTGATCAATCAATAGGTTAAAAAGCTAACAATCTTTTTTCATTTTCCTGCAGCATATAATGTCCAGTTGGACTGTTGCTGGCCTGTGGACATTTTTTTATGAATGTCCCAACTGTGCATTAGAAGTAGGCTGTGTGTGCGAGGGCAAACCGTTGGTTTATTTGTGTAAAGCGCTACTGTAGATGCGTAATGTTTTTAGTGGCAAGTTAGGATTGTAAAATAGCGTTATTTGTGTATGTGCTATGAGAGTCACAAGTATTTGTCGTCCTTTGTAGAAGTGTATTTTGTACCTCGTATGTTCCTGTGTGAAAGTGGTATGCGGTTGGCCGTGTGTTGCGCGGTCCAGGGTCGTGTAGCCTCGTTTTCATTTTTTTTGTCCAACATTTTTTTTCTCGCTTAGCCATTTTTCTCCGAAACTCTTTAAAATCAGCTTAAATTCGCGTTCCACCTCACTTCCAGACGCCCTGGCTGTTCCCCCGTGCTGTGTGTGATGTTTATTTGTTTTTTTGTTTTATTTTTTTGTGTTTTTCGTGTATTTTGATTTTCGCAGTTTGGGCGTTAACTTTGTATATATTTTTTCTAAGTCCTGCGTCTCGTAATTTTTTTTTTCTAAGTCGCGCGTTCGTCAAGTGCTTGCAGCCTAACAGCCTTATTGAATTGTGAATCAGGCAATTCAATATGGCTCTATATAAGCACATAGCATATTTTTATTTACAGAAGTATTTAGTTAGTGAACTTCTATGCAAAAGCAAGCTGTTCAGTAAGTAAAAACTTATTTAAAAAAAAGATGCTATGTGCTTATATAGAGCCCTATTCAATTGTGAGAATGGCAATTTAATAAGTGAGGCAATGAGCGCCTTCTGCGCTCATCGGCCAAGGCTCGCAGGCGATGAGCACTTTTGGTGCTCATCTTCCAAGTGCTGTGCGAGGGTTGCAGGCAATGAGCGCTTCTAAGTGCCTAAGTGCTGTGAGTTTTAGTGCCTTAACGGCTCATCACCTAAGTCGTACGCACCACGCAAAGCATGACGACATCTCGTAGTTCGACAATTATAATATGTGAGATGAGTGTAGTTGACAGATCCTATAAGAAAATAGAGGAACTGGCAACACAGTCCAGTATCTCTGCCAAGTGGATCAGCATGGGGTATTACAGTCCATGGGTCACAGAGAGTCGGACACGACTGAACAATGCAAAAACATAAGTGTCAAAAACTACATTGGCTTTTACGTACTGATTTTATTGATAATTGTATGACTTTTTTTTATTGCTAATAAACAAATAAATAAATGAAAATGTATTATACAACCACTTCATTGACCCTTTAATAGCATATATGGGCTCTAGATATGATGATGGTATAAATTTTCAAAGAGCATCGAAAAGTTTGTAGACTGAAATATTAGCATAGTATCGGTCTAGTGCAGGAGGTGTATATGTTATAGGCAGAGCACTGTTGATGTTAAAGGGATATGGAAGGTTTCTGGATTTTACTAGGTATGTAATATATTTATTTATTCACTTTTATGTACTTTGTTTTATTAAAAAGCAATTAAAAGTTCTGTTTTTATTTCATACAATCATATAAATAATCCTTGTATGGATGTACCTACTGCAGCATGTGCTGCACAGGCTCTCGAGAGTTTGATGTGCAGTGCGGCATCCTAACCTATTAGGGACCATGTCTTAGCAGCATGTTGCAGCATGTTTTCTGAGACATGGTCCCTGATAGGACAGGACACTACATTGTACATCCAGCCCTACAGAGTATACGCTGCAGTGGGTACATCTATGAACTATTTGTATGATTTTACAAAATACAAATGTTGAATTGCATTTTAATTAATCAAAGTACATAAAACTAAACAAATACACAGATATCCTGTATTAAATACCTAGTAAAATCTAGAAACATTCCCTAACCCTTTAATGGCACATTTTGAGCACACTTCTGGTACATGGATCTGTGTTTCCATATTGTAGATTTGATTCTGAATATTAAGGAAAATCAAAAATATACTCTTTTGAAGATGAATATCTGTTAATGGACAAAATATTATAGCAGATAATAAATAAAACCTTTATATGTGTCCCTATTAAATATAACTATGCTGCAGTGGAAGCCACCATTATTATTTCTGCTGATTTGGTTTTTAATGCAGGGAAAGCTTCCATCTGCTTATAGAAAAGGTGGCAGCTAAAATGATACCACTATAATAAGACTAATTTAAATCGTATTAGTTTAAAACAACAAGCCATACTGAGAAAGCTGCTAAGGGTATAAACCTGAAAAGCATCATCAGGCTTAGTTATTGAAGGCCATGTCACCATACAACTTCTTCAAATGCATTAAGGACTTAAAGGTGATACTATAATTCTATGTCATAATGAGAATGACAATTGACAGATGATAACTGAAAACAAATGGTAAAATCAGGTTTATTCAGTGACTTGTGTATACCATAGTATATAACTAGCTTCTCGCTGAGTGTGATTCATCAACCCAGCTCCCTAACAACAAATCATTGCTCTTGACAACCAAGATGCCGTTGTCATGGAGTTGCCCTTAGTAAAGATGACGGCTACGCGACGTTAATGTTTATGGATGTTCGCGCTGCCCTTACAAGATATGACGCCTGGCTGGCTTCATGCCGGTGTAATGATGGCGGAGAAGCGGCGTGCAGTCGGATCACCGATTCCCCGGCCTCCACCGGGCCCGGTCAGTGAGTCTGAGTTCCTGGCTCAGGCCGGGGTAAGGGATATGCTGCGGGAGGCTGTGCTCAAGGTTTTAGAGGCCAGGCCCGAGGACCCGGTGTCATTCCTGGCAGATTATTTCGACAAGCTGGGGACGGGCTCGGCCGGACGGAGAGCAGGGGGCGACGAGCAGGGACCCTACATATCGGGGCAGCAGCGTCTGGGCAGAGCCCTGTGGTACCTCAAGCTGGCACATCACTCTCAAAGGTTCGGTGCAAATCAGGGAACTGGGGGTGGTGGGCTTGGATACAGGGAGGGAAGGTGTGGGCTTGGATAAAGGGAGATAATTGAGGGTAGTGGGCACTGGTAGGGAGTCGGGGGCGATAGGCACCTGTAGGGAGTTGTGGGTACTGGTATGAAGTCATGGGCGTGGGCACCTGTAGGGCGTTAGAGGTGGTGTGCACCGGTAGGGAGTTAGGGGGAGGTGGGCACCGGTAGAGAGTTAGGGGGAGGTGGGCACCGGTAGAGAGTTAGGGGGAGGTGGGCACCGGTAGAGAGTTAGGGGGAGGTGGGCACCGGTAGAGAGTTAGGGGGAGGTGGGCACCGGTAGAGAGTTTGGGGGAGGTGGGCACCGGTAGGGAGTTAGGGGGAGGTGGGCACCGGTAGAGAGTTAGGGGGAGGTGGGCACCGGTAGAGAGTTAGGGGGAGGTGGGCACCGGTAGAGAGTTAGGGGGAGGTGGGCACCGGTAGGGAGTTAGGGGGAGGTGGGCACCGGTAGGGAGTTAGGGGGAGGTGGGCACCGGTAGGGAGTTCGGGGGAGGTGGGCACCGGTAGGGAGTTAGGGGGAGGTGGGCACCGGTAGGGAGTTAGGGGGAGGTGGGCACCGGTAGGGAGTTAGGGGGAGGTGGGCACCGGTAGGGAGTTAGGGGGAGGTGGGCACCGGTAGGGAGTTAGGGGGAGGTGGGCACCGGTAGGGAGTTAGGGGGAGGTGGGCACCGGTAGGGAGTTAGGGGGAGGTGGGCACCGGTAGGGAGTTAGGGGGAGGTGGGCACCGGTAAGGGAGTCATGGGCACAGGGCTAAGCATCAATACAATGGCAAAACACCACAAGAAAGGGACAAAGCTAGAGAATAACCTTAATAAAAGTAAGAAATAAACGTAGGTGCAGTGCCTGTCTGTGCACATGTGTAGTGCTTCATGTCATTGTGACCCACCACTTGATAGAGGAATGCAGTGATCCCATCGCTTTCATGTTGTCAGTGATGTCATAGCATTGTAGCAGGGGTGCCCAGACTTTAACATATAAACCTTTTCACTAGTCCTTGTGGCAATATTTACCACCATACCAGTATAGATAGGACTTGGTGTTCTCCACATTCTCTCAGGGAGTCGCACTATACTGGCCTCTTGTTTCTTTGAAACCTTACTAGGGAGGCATTCACACCAAATATTACCTGAACATGCCAAATATTTTTTATTTCCTCCAATTGACCTCAACATAAATATTTTATGTTGGTATATAGCAGAACCATAATGGAATAGAGACACTGGCAGATCACACTTTAAGATCATGCCCAGATTATGCTAAATAATTATATGCTGATGGTGCACCCTTTTCTCAAACAGCTGAAAGTCAATTGGAATTATTTTAATAGGGTTAGGTATTTTTCTCTATTGAAGTGGATTTTGCTAATTTAAAAAAAAAAATCTTGCATGTTTTTGTTCAAACTATGCAGAAGACTCAAAATAGCTACTCCCCTTTTTAGTTTGGTGTTATTTTATTATTTTCACTTATTAAAACATTTATTTTAGAAGAATTGGAAATTACTAATCTATGTTTCCCAACAGAACGGCCTTTAACAACAACCTTAACATTGCTTATGACTGCCTGAGTGCTGGAGGAAGGAAGAAAAAGCCAGGTCTGAATGGGAAGCTTTACAGTGAGGTACTTTCTCGTATCTGTCGAGATGGTGGCCTCTCTAATGACATCACCTCCCAGCTTTTAAAGAAGATCCAGTGCCAAGACCACGAGGCTGTACCCTTTGATGTCTTCCGATATGGCACACTAACCTGTCTTGTGCTGCTGGAGTTTATGTCTAAAGCAGATACACTCTTTGGCATCCTTAATGGTCAAGGTCAGGCTGATCAGAAGATTTGCCAGGCAGTGCTAAACACTTTAGAAGAGGCTTTGGTGGCTAGTGACTTGTGTGTCCCTGCAAGCTACCTTGAAGCTGGATCAAAGCTAGGACCAGACTGTTTGGCTGTAGCCATGGACAAAGCTTTTATGGACAAGAACTCTGGAAAACTGATGAGCCGTAAGGACTTTCTAAATGAAGCATCTTCCCTGTTCATTGATAAAGTGAAGCCTGTTCAGTAAATGGGTTTCTTTGGTACCCTAGAAGTTACTTGGAGGACATATAGTCTTAGTAATATTCACAAACTAGGCCAGTTGGACCTTTCCTGTTGGGTGGCCACTAGCAGTAACACAGAGCAGCCGTGAGATGGCGCTGCCGATAACATTGATTTAATGTGAAATGTAACTCTTTTATAGCGTTGGGGCAACAGTTTTAAAGTAAGAAATGTTATAAAATATCCACAGCGGCATCTAGCGGCCTATCGCCTTGCTGCTACTGATACTGGTTCCAACCACCCAACAGGAAAGATCTGGGCAGTCTATTGATTGGATTAAACTCCTCCATCTGTAATCATTGCATCATAAACAGGTGTATGACAAATAAGCCCAGATAGTATCAATATCTTATATATTTTCATGTACCATGACATTTCAGCAGCATGCACACTAATATCCCATAGTCATCAATAGACTACAACTAGCTTTGTCACGATACACATTTCAAGGAAAATATGTTTTTCAGTACTGTGCTGGAATAATGTGTTTTACTCACCTGCAGGGTTTCTATCCATATTGTGGGTCTTCTCTGTCAGTAATTTAGTATCAGATTACTGTAAGAAATATGGCATATTTTATTTATTTGTTGTCCTTTACAGGCACACATTCTGTAGCATTCAAATGTATGATTGTACACTAAAAATCACTTTTTATATTTATCTAAAGCTAATGTTGAAATTAAAACTGGTTGTTTTTAAAGATCCAACTGCAATTAAAATCTCCATGGCAGAAGGGAAGCCAACATTTCATTGCTCTTTATAACTATCATCCAGTGTCTTGCATTAGTAATGAGCATGTGTGTATAGTAGCTGTAGTTGATATACTGCATTAAGTTGATGGAGCTGCCTGTTATACCTCCAAACATGTTCAAAAGAGTGCTTATGTTTCTGCTTGAGGATGTCTCAGTCTCACATTCCCCATAACCTGATTGGAGGAGGCAGAATGCATCAACTGCTGTACCCTACAGAATGCTATGTCCTACTTTGAGAGCCACAGACTCGCCTTGCTGTATATCTTCCTGTCTGTGTCCTACAACTTTTGCTGCAGCTAATAAGGAAAGGGAAGTGACATTTATTGAACAGAATAAAATGTTTGTGTGTGATGCACAGCACTATTTATTTATAGCCATTTGACCAACTTCTTAGGTCAAGGATGGTGAGACTATCTGAATCTCTCAGTACAAAGTTGTGTATGACAAAGGCAATTCTAGAAGAACAAGATGGGACATTTTGGAGTAATGTTAGGGCAACAGTGAGTTATCCATGCTAGAAAGAACAGGGTGGATTTTGCATCTAGTTTCTGATAAAGCAGGAAATGCATAAACACAAACCTCATAAATTGTGTTTTATCAGCAGATGAATCTGTCTACATAAATGCGGAGGTCTTAAATAAACACATGCACAGAATGTTTATGTACTTATGCTACCATATTATCTATCTATCATATGATCTGAGCAGTAACTCTGTTAACCCATCTTAACTGATCATACAAAATTGTTTAAAGAGCCGCACCCCCATAACATTCGCAGTGAGGAAGCAACGTAAGCATGAAATCTTTAAAATAAGATAACTCGGCTAAAGAAAAGCTTACTTTTTATTTCCACAAATTCCACATATTTTATTGGGAAAAGTTCTCAGGGGCAATTCACTGGGGCTGGGGAATGTAGTGGGGCTGGGAGAGGTTATGGGGCAATTCACTGTGGCTGGGGGAGGTAATGGGGCAATTCACTGGGCTGCGAGAGGGGATGGGGCAATTCCCTGGGGCTGGGAGAGATCACTGGGGCTGGGGGAAGTGATGGTGTAAATCACTGGGGCTGGGGGGGGGTTACAGGGGTGATGAGGAAAAAACCCATACTCACATACTCTGCACCCAATCATGATAACAAAAACAGAGTCTTCTAGCAATTTTCTCATTATAGTTTATTTAGAAAAAATGTGGATCAGTAGCAAAAACACACCCAAAATGTCTGCCGCTGACTCACTCACCAAACTGCCACTACTGAAATATATACAGACACAGCCTTTTATACTTGTTTACATAAGACAATTAAATAATCAATTTCCCCATTTAGCAACATGGTATAACACACTAGCACCAATGACAGTTTATTTATATATGATATCCAATAACAATATAGCACATACTTTGGTAAAATCTGCGTGTATATCTACTTTATATGATACCCTTCTGCACAGTAAATAACACTTATTAGACCTTGGGGATGACCGAAAATACATGTTTATTATGGCTGAGAGAAGTCATGGGTCATGTAGATTTAACCATTTCATAACTTATGTCTTATAAAACTGGAAAATACTGGTTTAATGCTTATATCCCAGCTAAATATCAAACTAACTGGAATCCAAAAATGTTCCATATTCTGTGCAGCCTCATCGGCACAATTTATTTCAACAGTGGAACTTCTATGTTCCTCAGCCTGTATTCGTCAAACCATTTTTTTGTCAAAATATTCATCCAAAAATCCAAAAGTGTTGCTGAATTGTTAGGAAAGTTACAAAAAATACATTGATCACCCAAATTGGAGTTACTCCCCATCTAAACAATAATTCTTTTGCTCCTCCCCAGCTTCTGTCATCATCGCTCCCCAGTAAAATTAAAGTTCTGGTTATATTTTTATTTGTTTATGTATCAGATTCAGGGCTGGGAACAGAGTATTCCAATTTTAGTTCATTCCTATGGAAAAAAATGAATCTATTAATCAGATTCAGTTTCTGTCCGTCTCTTGTAATGGATTAATTACAAATATAGAGGTTCCACTCTACTTGGGTTCCATTTGTGTAGCTTATCTGTTGTGATGTATATGTTGGGTAATACCTTCTGATACATTTCTAAAATGTTGTATTTCAAAGAATGACCCAAGTCTTTTTCTAACCATATGTTTTAACCCTTTTTCCAGGAGGAGTTATTATAATGTTTGGAGTGTTGATACATTCTAGAATTCTGTCAGTTGAATTGAGCATGTTAATAAAAAAAGTAAACCTTTGTTTTATTTTTAATCACTGTGTTTCATTTTACAGCTCTGATCAAGCACTGTATTCCTTCTTTGCTGCTGAGTGTGTGTGTGCTGACTGTTTCTCCAGACCCTGTGAGTGAGCTCAGAAGCAGCTCTGTGCCATTGACATGCTCCCATAATGTACATAGAAACCTCCTAGAGTGACTCGACAGCAAAGGAAGAATGTGGTGCTTGATCAGAGCTGCAAACTGGGAGTAACACGATTTTTAAAAATATGTTTATTTCTTTAATAATATGCTCAATTATGATTCTTTGGCATACTGCCTACAGAGGTCGTATGCTTTAAAAAAAATATATACTTTCATGCGGTGGTGCTTTATTATGTAGAAACACTCGCTTTATATTACAAAGTCAAGCTTTTATTACCTAACCATGGTGAGAGTGACAGTTGCTCCTGATAGGTTCTTTGAGGTTCTTATGTCTAAAGAAAGCTTTCATTTAATAGTAAAGTAAAATTTTTAGCCATTTTGACAACTGCTACATCTACTTTTGGGACTTTATCCCATGAACTTGAGACTCTATCCATATTTCATGTCTTTTTTTTATTTTTAATCAGGCAGTTTGAAGTATCATCTGCAACTGGAATCTCATAGATCATAGTCCTCATCTGACTCATAATACTCTGTAAATAGAGAACAGTCCTCTTCTGTATTGTCTGGGAAATTTTCGGGAACATGCAATTATAAATCTTGTTCAAAAATTGGTCCTGGCAGTTTTAAATAAAAATGATAGCCCAACAGAACATAAACAGCCTTATTAAATTGCGATTCTGCAAATTTAACATATATAATTGTGGATCTGCGTGACTGTTGGTAACATTTGCGATGTTAGTAACGCTTGTGGCCCTCGCTGCTGCAAATCTCTCAAAGCGAGGAGAGCCGCTACAGGCCGCAAACGCAAGGCCTGCAGGACTTAGGCTGCAATGAGCGACGAAGTACACAGGATGAGAGGCTTGCAATGAGCACCAAAGGCGCTCCTCGTGGGGCTGAAAGTGATCATTGCAAAGCAGGAAAGTTGCGGCTCGCAATAAGCTCATTGGAGCCCAAGTCCTGCACCGCTAGCACTCATCGCGAGCCCTGTAATGAGCGCCGTCGGCGTTCATTGCAGCCAAAGTCCCGTGGGCCTCGCGATGATCAACTGCGGTGGTCATTGCAGCCAAAGTCCTGCGGGCCTTGCGGTGGTGTGCCTCAACTGCTTGCCTACAGGCTGCAACGTGAGCAACGTTCTTGGTCTGGCCGTCAACTGCTTGCCTCGCTTTGCGAGGCTCACGGTCGACAGCTCGACCTTGCTTTGCGAGTCTCACAGTTACTGCCCTGCCATTCTTGGTGCAGGCGTCAAATGCTCGCCTCGCTTCACGAGGCTTGCGGTCGACAGCTCGCCTTGTTTTGCGAGGCTCGCAGTTGCGGCCCAATGGGCCGCAAAGTGACCAACGTTCTTGAGCCAACAACTATATATGTGATACCTATATATCTATTTGCATGTATGTACTTTATTTTTATTAAGAAGTGCTTAAAACAGTATTTTTGTGCCTAAAATTATAGAAATCATAGTTGCTTAGATCTGACCTCTGTAGCACGTGCAGCTCATTAAGATACTATGAAGTGTTGTGTTTTAAATGAACCGATCAGTGACCATCTTTCAGCAGCATGTTGATGGTGGACATTGATTTGCTAGTTCCAGACACTGCACACCGAGTACAGCAGTGGATGATTTTAGGCAGGAAAAACAGAGCTTTCTTAATATTAAAAGTACATCAAATGAAATCGATACATAGGTTAATATTAGATTCCTAGTGAAATCCAGAAATTTTCTATATCCCTTTAATGCAGCTATATTTAACCAGGAAATACTGATAAATAAAAATGGAATTAATGTGTTATTAAATGGCCACCTTCTCAAATTATTTTCTATTGAATAACTAAACTTGATCTAGGCAAAATGTTTTTAGAAAGAAAAAAATAATTTACTTTTTATACCACTTTTTTAACCTTAGAAATTAATTTTCATCAGGTGACAATGCTTGTTACTTTATCAAAGGGTGTATCATTGCAAACTAATTAGCATTCATTTAAAACTAATGAATGCAATAGCAGTTGTTGCCACATTCCTATTGTGCACATAAAACTTCCCACATATTCAAAGTCTCCACCTACCTCAGGAAGTAGAACAGCAGAAAACAAAATGGTAGACGCCACAGCAGGATAATTGTATATAAAAGGTAAAAACATATTGACTATTTTCAAGTGTAATTCTTCAAAACAATTTATTTCAAAATTAAGAGAAATTGTTAATTGCAAAAACAAAAGTGCATAAAACGGGGGCATAAACACAATTATTTTACATTACCTTATTTCACTACCCACATACAGCTGTTTCAAGGTTACTGCCTTTGATCAATGTGTGTAGATGTGCAAGACAACACCCCCGTCATTCAGTGTATTTGTAAGATTGTGTGTGCAACTGTTGGAGGATGTCAGTGTGTACTCTAAGTTGCAGGGGACTCTTACCTGCATCCAAAGCCTCCTTACCCTCTTCTGCATTGCTACCTTTCGTTGTACTTAACCATGTAGATGGGAAGGTCATAGAAGAGGTCAGACAAATACAGTCCACTGGAGAAGGAACTGGCGACCCACTCCAGTATTTTGCCAAGAAAACTTTATGGATAAGCACAACCAGAGACATAGTGATAGATGTGCCTGACGTGCCGCAGTCCTTAGGGTCACGGACACAACTTAGGGTCACGGACACAACTAAACGACTAAACAAAGCCCCCTTACAGGTGACAAATCAGGTGAAGGAACAATGATTGACTCATTAAGGAATATTATATATAATTGTTATGCAACTCATTGTAATTTTCTTTGTTGTTTTCTTCACTTTCTAAACACATTTTGCCTAGCAAAGCCAGTTCTTCAAAAGAGAATACTGTAAGTTAGGCTTCAGTGGTTCTTTTTAAATTCCTACATAATAAAACTAACAAAGTAAAAATAAAAAAATCAGTTTATACATATAATCAATAAAATGATCAGTATGTGGTCCCTGTGTATGTGTGTGTATATATATATATATATATATATATATATGTGTGTGTGTGTATGGCATGTCCCCTGAGGGTGAAAATTTAGATTTTTTCCGGTATGTTTGGGTGTTGTTATGTGTCTGTGTGAGCATCACTATCATTGTATTAACTTGTGTAAGTGTCACTACAACTACAGAATCACTGTATATATCAGCAAGCTCCTGTGCCACTGAGTATGCTGCTTTCCCGTGTGTCATGCGTGTCAGTTTGATGTGATGATGTGATAATGATGTCATACTATATTTGTTCAATAAACTTAGTCATATTATTTTCTTTATTGTTAATTTATCAATGTTGGTCCCAGATGTTACTGGTGTTGTGTAGTTTGTAACTTATATATATATATATATATATATATATATATATATATATATATATATATATATATCTGTATATAAGCATTGGTTAGGTGCTCCTTGAAGCTGGCCTCCATTCTTTGAACAGAACAGAGCCCATCCCAAGACTCCTACTGAGAATGGCGAATGTACTAAGTAAGCTAGAACACTGCATGCTTGTGGATGAATTGGTAAATCGTACGACCAGGAAAAGGTCAGCTTCATTGCACTTAGACCTGGAACATCCAACCGAACAGCTAAAGTAAGACATTTGATCCGGATGTATATGAACCAGGTGGAATACATGCACAGCCTATAAACATATAATCTATTCTAGAAGTATTGTCTTGTAACAATCTTATGGTTGTTTTTGTTTCTCTTTATAAAGATATGCACTAACTGAAAGCACCCTCAGAAGCACCTTTTTCTGAACAGCATAAGGTTTATTTTATATAACCCATTTTGCAGAAGAAAGCTGGGAAAGTAATTGTATTGACTGTTATTTTGACTGTTAAACTTATTAAACTTGTACTGTGTATTTAAACAATGATTTACTATTTTTCAATGATACTCCTGGTTGTATAAGCTCCAGATCTCTCGACCCCTGAATGAAGTATTGTGGCTGGAGTGGACCTGCCCGTTTGGAAGTGTCAAATTGAAAACCACCTTAGCCTGGGTGGTGTAACCTGATCGGCTAGCCATGTACAAGTATGCTTTCTAGTCACCACCCACTGACATTCTGCAGTTGTGGTTCCAAATCTAGATAGCCCTCACTCCTGGCTCTCCCCTGGTTACAATACTTTATCCAGGAGGCGGAGAGATCTGGAGCTCATAATGCCTGGGAGCATGGGTAAAAAATAATAATGATTTGTTTAAATGCACAGTAAAAGTTTAATAACATTTTTTTCTTCGTATTAAGCCCTACCTATTGTTTAGAGACCATTATAAGAAGGCTAAAGTGGCCCTTTAAGCTTGCCACTGGATTGTAATACATCTTTATCCTATTGTTACATCATGTAGCTATAATGCTGCAGCCAAGTCATATACAGTTTATAGGGGCAGTACTATCCTGGATACCAAAGACAAAGATGCAATAAATCAACAAAAAACTATGATTCTGTTCTACACAGTTGTTGAGAAGGGTATGCAAAAGGCATAGCTGGCTACCTAAAAACAGCCAAATTAAAGAAACCACTGTAATCAACATATTCTATATTTTTTTAATAACTAAACAAGAAAATGGGTAAAATGTTTTTAGAAAGAAAAAAACAGCCTTTGCATTTTTATCATTTATGAATATATATATTTTTTCTTTACTACATATATCCATTTTCTTTTCGCAACTAGTTATGTCTGTTACTCTTCCAGGAGGGTGTGTCCTTGAACACCAGTGAGCTTTCTGTTTCTGCCCTCTGTCTCTCTCTTACCCCATCTGTCTCTTCCTCACTACCTCTGCAAATCTCTCTTTCCTCTGTCTCTCTCTCATGTCTCTCCCTCTCACCCCCATTTGTCTCTCCTTCTCCCTCTCTTCCCCCTCTATCTCTCTTCCCCATCTCTCTCCCTCTCACCCCATCTGTCTCTCTCTTACACCTCTCTCTCTCACCTTCTTTCTCCCTCCCTCCCCTTCGTACCCCCCCTACCACTTTCTTTACCTTCCTTCTCCAGTACAGTGGCTCCTCCCACTGCGGCTCCTTCTCTTCTCCACAGGACTCAGAGGAGAGAGCAGGAGGGCCGGGGAGGTATGGGGGAGTGCCTGGGGCACTGACCTGCCGACCCCAAAAAGTTGACGACCAGGTTGGTGCACCCCCTTTGCCCCGCCACTGTGTAGGATCCTATATTCAGTTAACCATACAACAACTTCACTATTAGACCTTCAGCCCTGAATTTACCCTCCTCTACTGTGTTTGTGGAGTGTTTGCCATCCAATAAAGTATGTTTTTGTGCATTGGTGCCAGACATTTGTCAGCCTTCCTTATCTACACTATACAATATAGAAGTGTCTCAAAGCTCCAGCTCTATTCTGAACAATATATTTCTGCTACAGATTGTATACTATTATAGGGAGAGTTTTGTCCACTTGTTCCCTGAAGCGTCCTATTCACGGGATACTTGATGACTTCAACAACTCCACCACCAGTCATTGCTCTACTAGAAGCACCACTCAGGTACAATGAAGCTCCATCTCCTTCTATGCTGTTGGGCCTAATATCTCTCTCACATATGCATTTTATGGTCTGCCTGCTGTAGTGACTTAGGCCACTATTTAATTCCAAGTGCATAATTACCTTCATACAGCGGGTTAGAAATTTGTTACATAGATGTATTCAATTGACTGAAGGCTGTAATTACAGGCTCACAGGCACCACGCGCAAACCATGAACCCGTACGTAGCATTTCAGGACATGATCATGATCAATTAAGCAAGCCCATAAGTTACAATTTAGACAGAGCCAATAATAAATGAGACTGTCATCATTACGTCAGTAAAACATGGAGCTTAGACTACAATTAATTAGTGTTTAGAAATACGTTTGTGATCAGACTCGCAACACAGAAATGTAGAGATCCATAAAAATCAATAAATCAACTGTTCTAGTCCACGCCGGTTCCATGATATGTATTAACGCCTTGATTCCCAAGATCAATATAACACTGAATTAAAACTTAAAAAACATTTTTTTTTGTCGATTTGCGAGCTTGAGACTGTTGTGCAATTAATTCTAATGTCTTCAATCGCTTTCCCCGTATTTTTAAGTACAATATTGTGTGTTTATTTGCTTTTGCAGTGTTACGAACAGGTGTTCTAGTACTCGTAGGATTTTTTTTTTTTACATTTTCCATTTACGGGTTTGAAGGCATTTGCGGGCTTGTTGAACTGTTATAATTAAATATGGATTTTGCGTCATTAGCACTGGTAACATTTACAGGCTTGAATCATCAAAGGAGGAGACAGGGTGGAGTTACGTTTTTGACAGCCACAGTGATTTTGAGCCTGTAACTTGCAAATCGATTGTGAGTAGCAAAATGTAGCCAATTAAACATCTGTAACATTTATGGGCTCCAGGATTAAGATTTGGCCAATTGAATAGGGGCCCTAGTGGGAGTTAGGAGCATGTCTGCAGACAGAAATGTTGATAATTTGTGGAGGTGCCATTTACCTTGTAGATACCTTTTACAGATGTGCCAATAGAGATCAATTCTCTCTTACTTTCTTCCTGATGCTTCTGACTCTTTCTTCTCTTTTCCATGCTGCTTTTGTCTCTTTCTATTTATTTCTATCCCAGATACTTTTTTTTCCTGTTTCTGTTTCTCCTTCTCTTTCCTTTGCTGCCTCCTGTTGCATTCCTCCGTCTCCCACCATCCCTCCCAACTGCCTTCTGATTTACTATTTTCTCTTTACTCTGTGTCATACTCATGTTGCTTTCTAACCCTGACATTACTAATTGTGCCTCTCTTTTCCTTTATATTAACTTCATTCGTCTCTCTAAATGCAACCATGTGAACCTAATTGGCTTTTATGTTAATGATTTACACATATACTAACAATGTTACTTTGTTACACACTTCACATACTGCGCCATTATGGTTTTATTCATTGACTTATAATTTGGCAGCACACAAGGAAGAGGAATCTCATAAATTTAGCTTAAACATCATTAATATTTCAGTTACTATTCAATATTGTTTATTCAGTAGATGTCATTAAAGGTCAAGTCTACTCACTTTTCATGTTAAATCAATGTTTTAGTCCACCATTAATTATCATTAATAATACATATGCAAACAGCAGTAGAGCAAATCATTAGCCAGAAAATATAATTTAAAAACATAGTTTCACTTATAAATGCTGCGAATAATCAATGAGAGACTAGAGTAAACTATGACATCAATATCTAGTGACCTCCAAGAACAAAAAATGTATTGTAGTTGTCACAAAAGACTCTACTTTAATCAGCTTATTATATAACTTTTAATAAATGTTGAATAAAATGAGGGAAATTATGAAAGAAGAGAAATTATGTTAACACAATATTAAAATGGTTTAACCTCAACCATTTGTATATGAGATGTGATATGATGAAAGCCAACAATGGTTTCCATCCAAGTTAACTATTATTATTTATGGGTAATTGTTGATTTGTATTTATTCCCAACAGCTCCACATACTAAATGTATCCAAATGCCAATTCTACTAGGTTCTCTTTATGATCATTAACTCGTGCAACCTTTTGTTATTGTGATAATGTTACAATAATTGTATTTGATAACTGTTTCTATGGACACGTGACTTGACTTGACTCTCTCATTGTCCTAATTTTCCATGATGGGTAATCATTTTGTACTTATAGCTAATGTTTCGATAATCTTATTCAAACAATACCAATTTTTTGCATTGTATATCTACATAACATGCTCTCTTTTTATTCTAGGATTCTTGTGTGGCTAAATAAGACCCCTACCAAGCTTATAAGCATATATGAAAGTTTAAGTTGGAGAAATCAGAAGTTGTCGAGGTTTATATCTGACAAGGCAATCCCAACTTTGTCATAAAAAAGTATTTTTTATCCAATTACCTTTTTTTTTACCAATAAATCTTGTTATGATTAATTTAAATAAAAACATTTTTTTTGCATTACAAAGATATTACATAAATAAATGAAAATGAAAACCATTTGCCTATAATGTTATATATCTCCCAATTAAAGGTGAATAACTAAGCCTGATAAAGGTCAAATAGGTTTCGCAAACAATATAAAAAAACAAATAAAAGCATAACATTTTTTTTTATTAATTACTGCAAGAATTTGTATATTCTTTTATCAGCTGATCCTGCCTAATATCAGCCATTGCTGCATAAAGCTTATAAAATATATCTCAAAGACTGTATTTTATTTCCATTCTGAAAACACTCAGCAATAGTATATTTTAAAAGTATGAGCATAGTGGTATTTTTATTGCATCAGTTTTCAAAAATGGAAATACTAATACAATCAGGGGCTATTTCTCAGATCTTTTCATATAGGTCAACAGGGGCGCATCTACCACCGCTGCAGCTTCCTCATTGCACAAGATACTCCCCTTACTGTGGATTGTGGATCCTTGGATTCATTAGTGGCTCAGCTGTATCCTTCTCCTGACGGCACTTCTTTTTGCCAAGGCAGGGTATGCAGAATGACTTCATACACACGTGACTTTATTAGGTATTCCCTGCCTTGGAGACAAGATGCTCAAATAGGGGAAATATACCATTGCACACTTGTGCACCGAGAGGACCCTGGGGGGTCCATTGCACTAGAGAAAGAAAAAATGTAATACATATTTTATGTATTTGGGGGGGGGGGGGCAGAATGCATTTTATTTATATATAATAATATATAATACATATCTACCACATGCTTGGCACATATGTAGAACCACATGCTTGGCACATATGTAGATTTGTGAAAGTTTCTCTTTACACTTGACTCAAAGGTTAGACTGTAAAAACCACAGAATCGGAATGCAATACTACCATTGCTGATCTCTTTGCTTTTTCTCCTGTTCAGGGTAGAATTACCTGGTATTTCGGGGCTGGGTCACTCTTCTGAGTGGGATCAGACTCATATACTACAGGATATTTCTCCCTGTGAAGGGCACAAGTGATATAAAAGAGGTTGCTCTCAGAGTACTTAACCAGACCTATAGAGCAAACCTGCTAAGGTATTGTTTGTTCTCAGACCGAGCGCCTCTGACTTTATTGTCCCTTATAAGAATATTTTTTACCAGTACCTACAGAATTAACCACTCCAATACAGCACAGTGACTCTTACAGACATCAGCACATTATAGCGCCTGCTTTACAGATGAAGACCCAGATTCACACAGTTAGGTTACTACTGAAGAAGATATCAATTCTGTTGTGTCCTATCACTCTGTGGCAGTGAACTGAATTATGTCTCTCTACAAAAGGAAATTCAGAAGGACACATCTATAGATGCCACTGTGTATAAACCCATGCAGTCAGTGGTAAGGAGAATAGAAACAAAGAAAAAGAATATGAACCACTCTGTCAGTGACAACTTAAGTGCAAAAAAAAGTTGAGATACAAATAGGAGTTGGCTGCAAAATTTAATAAATGTACTTTGAAAACTCTAATTTGTCTTCTTTATTACTCAAATCACTTATGTATGTACACACTTATCCCATAAGCCTACCTGGAAGGCTCTCTAACAGCAGCCACAAATATGAATAAAGCCTCTACCATAGATAGAAGGAAAAAAAGAAGAAGCCCCTCAATATAAAGTAGAAATAATGATATCTTCAAATCCCTGTGCCTATATAAATTAAAATATGTAAATTGGACTACATATATTTAAATTCATGAAGTACAATAAAATCAAATTGACACTAAACAATGTACTACAGTGGACTATACTAATTGCCTTTGACAAAGCTATATCACTAGCGAACGGCCGTTTTAATCTTGGAAATGTTTCCCCTGCTATAATACTGCAAGGGGGGTAAAGTCCAATACGTAGCACTTGTAAAGCAAACAAAAACACACTGTACTGTGCATTTATTAAAAGTGAAAGTGATGTTAAGTCTTAGAATGAATAGAATAACATTCTCAAGCCCCGTCAAGAGAGCAAGGTCAGATGGGTAATCTCAGGTATACTAATTATCAGCTAATTATAAGCCCCATTAAATTCAGTATATGTGTCAAAACATAGCCCATAAAGTAGATCCTAGTGCTTTTTGCTATAAAATTAGCCCAGTAAAGCAGGCAACAGACAATTTGCGGATTAAGATGGAGCAAGGCCGAAAAAAGGCTACGGGTTGAGCAAGGCTGAACCTAACGTCCGTAAATCCTTTGATCCGTCAAGCCCGTAACCGGTATATGTTTTCAAATTATCTAGTAAATTGCAACAAAGTCACTCGTGAGCAAGCCTGAAACACGCAAATGGAGTCCAAAGGATAACGTTTGCTCGAGAAGACCCACAAGGGGGGTAAAATCCAATACGTAGCTCTTGTAAAGCAAACAAAAACACACTGTACTGTATATTTATTAAAACTGAAAGTGATGGTAGGTCTTAGAATTAATAGCACAACATTCTCAAGCCCAAAAATCGGCCCACAAAAATACTTGATTTCATGTATAATTATTGTGTTATATAGATCCCACAATCAATGTGTTAATACATATACTGTAACTCGCACGTGATAGAATATTATATTTTCGGCTTTGTTATTATTGTATTATGACTGGAATGTGGGTTCGATCATAACGCGTAAATGAACCCCGTAAGAATTTGAAATCCATCCTCCATTTTTATGTGACGCAATGCTGAAGATCTCTGTTTCCCCATCAGTCCCGACTGAAATTCTGCCTCGTCTACATATGAAAGACTCTGAAAGTTTCTTAGCATTTCGCTACTGTTTTGATGTGGGCTATTTGCACAGAGCTTGGTTAATAATAGATATCTGTTGCATTGGAATAAGGCTTATAAAGTGAAGGGAAGGGGAGAGGGGAGGGAAAAAGGAAGGAAGAGAGAATAGTGTATCAAAGTTTTGACATTTTAAGGGATTTTTTTTTCTTCCTCTCTGTTTCCCTTATTCAAACTGTAAATTAAGGGTACTAAAAAGGGTATGTAACTTTATACAATATTGGTCTTCCGGAAAATGTATAAGATAATTAAACAGTTATTAAAGAGGGAAAGGGGAAGAGGAAGAGAAAGAAAAAAGAGAAAGGTGGGAATTATATAAATAAGAAGTTACACTATAAGCACTTTGTACTTGCTTCACTCAATGACTAAGTAGGCACACAAGAAGTTTATACAGTTATTATAATTTTATGCTCAATTGTATTTCAAGGTTTAAACGCTGTATCTTTGATACATAAAATATTTTTCTTTTTTTTTTTATTTACACTTTTGCTTTTTCCAAGATAAAGTGAAAGAGCTATAAGATATTTAAATAATAAGTATTACACATGGATGAAGTCCCACTAAAAGTGGAATTATTTGTTAGATCAAGGTGAAAAGGCACACTAAGGGCCTCATTCTATTATCGGCCGTAGGAGATGCGGGGCCGCAAGGACCGGCCGCAGGCTATTTGCCTTTTCTATTCCCTTCCGGCCGGGGGCTCCGGCAGGCTTGCGGCCGGCGCCTTGTTATCCCTTGCGGCCGCACGCGCTGCAGGAAAGCCTTTGATCTTAAACGGCTGCAAGAGTTTAGGCCGCAAGAAAACCCCGGTTGCTATTCTATTGCTCCGGGAACCCTCTCGGCAAGGCTAAAACCGAGCCGCAGCTTACTTGCACCAAAAAGGTCCCGCAAGCACACAATTAAGCACATAATAAAGCCATCCTGCACTCTGATGAGACGATAAAGTGATTGGGGGTGTTAGCATTCATGGCAGAACATTCCCCTACACTCAAATCTGAAAATAATTTTTATTTTAATTCATGTCAAATATCCGTGGACAAAGTCCTGAGGGCTTGGAGCACCTCAGACCTGCCCAGGCTGCGGGACGGAAAATAAACCGTTAATGAAATATCGGATTTGGGCTGATGTGCAAGCTTGAGAGGGGGTTGCTATTAATCCTCATGTCCCCCATTATGATCCCTAGCATTTACAGAGCTTTACATTGCCATCTTCAATTTATATTTGCTTTTAAAGTTTTCAGACCTTGCGGCCGGTTGCAAGATATGCGGCCGGCCGTAAGGGGGATATCCTTGCGGCCCCGTCTATTTGAATCGCAGCTTTGCGGCCGTTTTACGCCCCATAATAGAATGAGGCCCTAAGTCTACAGGGTTATTAAAGTTTAAATATTATATCTTAGATATATAAAATATACATTTGTTGTTTTTTTTTGTTTGTTTTTTTATTCCTGTTTTTATGTCACTGACAACTCACTGGATTAGAATATAGGGTAAAACAATAAACAAAACATTGAAAAATAGAAGGTGAAATAGGAATAGAAAACTTGGGGAAAACTTACAAGTTATAGGGTTAACCTCTTTTTTTCTTTTTTTTTTTTTCTATTCTCCCCTCTCCTCCTTCCCAGAGATGCCAAGCGTTTTTTGCACTCTCTCAGAAATCCCTCAATTGGGCTAAGCTTGCCATTTTCTACTTTTTATAGCATAAATGGTATTGAGTTGCTAACGCATCGTACAGCAACTATTTGTGTGTGTGTGTGAAAGTTGTTTGTTGTATCTTAAGGGTTGTTAAGTATTTTCCTATGGCAAAAATTTAATCTGGTCTGAAAATTTTAGGGATGGGGATTAGGATAGTTCCACAAACCGTAAACGGATTAATGCCACTTTTAAAAGAAGATGTGTACTAGAGAGTCTCCTGAAGGTTAAAGCAGACATACTCTGCATTCAGGAGACTCACTGGAAGGTGGGAAAAGTTCCTTGTTTTATAAACAGACAATTTACAGAGGGCATTAATGCCACCTCCCTCTCAAAATCTAAAGGGGTTTCTATTTTTTTTCAGCAGAAGATTGACAATCTGTGAAGAACATAAGATAATTGAAATCAGTGCTATTAATAGAATTTTTTTTAAATCTTAAAAAATTATAAAAGCATAGTGAAGATGCAACAACACTTTTATATCCGAGGTAACAAATCTGGAAAAGTTTTGGCATTTAAAATTGGTAATCAAGGGATTTCAAAACGCATCCATTTGCTCAGATCAAATAATAACATTCTGAACCTAGTAAGATCGGGGACATTTTTGAAAGATATTATAAAGGCCTATATAATTTAGAAAAATAAGAGAATTTTGCCAAACCCTCCAGTGTAGAAATTAGAAAATATTTAGAAAAGATAAATCTTCTTAAACTATCAATAGAAGAACTTGAAAAGTTAAATCAACCTATCTCTGTTGAGGAAATTAGAGGTGTGATATGTTCTTTAAAACCTAACAAATCCCTGAGAGCGGATGGATTCGATAACAGTTATTATAAACTTTACTCCTCTGAACTCTGCCCACATCTAAAGTCAGTTTTTAATGAATGTATAGACAGAGGTACAATTCCTAAAGAGATGACCCAAGCTACAATAATTATCATTCATAAGCAGGGCAAGGACCCTGAGGACTATCAAAATTATAGACCAATTTCCCTTTTAAATGTTGACATCAAAATCTACTCTAAAATATTGGCAAATAGATTGAATAAAATTCTCCCAAGATTAATAAATTCACATCAAGTGGGCTTTGTTCAGAGGAGACAAGGTACAGACAATATTAGGAAGTTACTTGATTTGATTTTTTTTGCTGGCTCCATGAAGATTCCAATGTTGGCCCTGTCGTTAGATGCAGAGAAGGCTTTCTACATGGTCAACTGGAGCTTCATGGAGCTGGTACTAGATAAATATGGCTTTGGCGAGTTCGGCCAGAAAGCAATTGGATTGTTGTGTAAAAACCCACAGGCTAGAATTAGTGGCCTGGGATTTGAATCTAACTTATTTGACATTAAAAATGGCACCCGTCAGGGTTGCCCGCTATCTCCTGGGATATTTATCCTAACAATGGAACCTCTGGCCGAACAAATCAGAACCTCAAAATTAATCAAGGGTATTAAAATAGGCCCAGTAGATTATAAAATCTTGCTATATGCGGATGATATTGTTCTTATTGTGACTGACCCAATTGAATCTTTGAACAAGTTGTTTGAAGTAATTGATGAGTACAGCAGGGTTTTATATCTTAAAATAAATCAATTAAAATCACAGGTTTTTGTTAGCGGACTGAAAGAGGAACAATTACATTTCCTCAAATGCAAATATAAATTTGACTGGAACTCAAACAGTATTAAACATGTAGGAATTTAAATTAACCTCTAATTTAGGTAAATTAATCAAGGATAACTTTCTCCCAGTGCTTGACGAGAATAAAAAAAGTATAGCGGCATAGAAAGATATAATTCTCTTGTGGTCAGGCCGTATTGCGGTTGTAAAAATGACATTGGTTCCTAAGGTCTCCTATATTTTGAGGTCTATTCCTATGAAATTTCCCAATTACATCTTGAAAATGGCTCAAAAGATCATAATTAGCTTTCTGAATTGAGGTAAGAAAGCACGTTTGGGGAATGAGAGTATAAAAAGGAAATTTGAGAGAGGAGGCTTGTCCTCCCCCTCAATTTTAGATCTACATGAAGCTATTATGCTGAGCCATTTATATGGTTAGAGCACTAATGAAATTACTGCTAAATGGAAAACAATCGAAGGGGATGTAGTGGGGAAATACCCATGTAGCTCCTTTCTCTGGTTCTCTAAACTGGATTTGACACTATTTCAATGTTTATCTAAGGGGATCATTTCTCTACTTAAACACTTGTACAATAACCAGAAATTATGCATAATACATAGACCTTCTTTGGCTGCTCTGCTGGAGAGCTTGTTTGAAAGAGATCAACATTTTTCCATTAATAAATGGCAAGCTGCTGGATTCAAGCTTATTGGCGATTTGTTTATTAATAGCTCATTTGTTTCCGAATTCTATTTGTCATCTAATTTCCAAGATATAACATTTTCATGGTTGGAATATGGAGCAGTTAAAGTTAAGATTCAGGAGTTAGGTTACAATCTAAATAATGCTACTCAAACTTACTGTTTGAAAAATTTATAATAAATAACTATTCCACCAAATGAATCTCTAAATGTAACAACATGCTCTCGGGGTTAAGAGAGACGGGGAAACTCAGAGATTGGCTTAAATGGGAATGAGACCTATCCATGGTCTGGCCAGAGAAGAGTTGGTATAAGGCATGTCGCTTAGTAAAGAGATCCTCAATTTTAATGGCATATAGGGAGACATTTTACAAAGTCTCTCATAGATGGTACTCAGTACCATCTATTTTGAATAAAATGAACATAAATTCCTCTAACATGTGTTGGAGAGAATGTGGAGAGGAAGGGACCTATATGCATATATGGTGGGAGTGCAAGGGTGTCCGAAGATTCTGGGAACAATGCGTTCAGAATTTGTCAAGAATCACAGGATTCGGGCTTCCTCTTAAGCCAGAATTCTGTTTATTGCACATGTTCCCGGACAATCTCCCATTAGGGACTGGTCTGTTGCTCTCTCACATAATGCTGGCGGCCAAATGCCTACTAGCAAAACGCTGGAGATCAACTTATCCAGTATCATAGTCGGACTTGGAATATATCATTCAGAAAGATAGGGAAACAGAACATTCCCCTTGCTTTGGGAATTTAAAGAACAAAGACAAAATGATTAAATGGACTCTATGGGATTTAAATAAGGACGAAGAATCGAGGCAGAGAAAGAAAATCTCTTCCCTCTCCTTTCCCCCTCTCTCAGTTTGAATGTTCTGGCCTTAGGTAAATATTAACAACCCGCGTGTGTTTTATTTTTTCATATGTACTTGTTATAAGGAGCCCTTTAATCAATTAAATGAAGATTGTCTATATTATATGTAAGATGTACGATTTTAATCTATTTAAATGTATTTTTGGACTCTTCTTCTTAGTATGAATGTCATTTAACTGTGTTATGTGTTTACTTGTTTACTGTTCAATTTTTCTATTGTAAAATCAAAACAAAAAGATCTCTGTTTCCATTGGCTCCATCTAAACCTGTAACTACGGGCTTGCTTAATTGATTATGTTCTAGCCCGTAAATCCAACGGCCAACAAATGGTTTAGGTTTTGCATCTCCAGCTTGTAGCTTGCAGCCTTTCTAATTTAGTAGCACAGTAACTCTGCCAAATTTTAAACCCACAGCAGTTGTGAGCTTCACGTTCGAATTACTGGCTTGGAATTTAATATGGCCCTATGTTTGTATTTGTTTGAAATTGAAGTTATATTTGATTTTGTTGAAGAAGGTTGGATTATTTATGAATAAAATGAATTACAAGGTAGATAAGGTTTAAACTGATATTCCAATATACACAAGATTTCTTTAAATGAAAAAAAAGTAACTATGGATCACTTTGTCAGAGAGAATGAAGATGTAATCTGTCTACAAGAAACTCACTGGAAAAATAAGATACCTAATTTTATCAATATAATATATACCAAAATGATAAACTTGACTTATAAGACCAAGTCTAGGGGTGTCTCAATTGTGTTTAATAACAGAATAAGGTTGGTGGAAAAATCAAAGGAGATTGATAAGAAAAGGAGACATATAATTTTACTGGGAATTTTAAATAATGTAATATATATAATAGTCAATGTATACACTCCCAAATTACATTTTGTGTGGAGACTTCAACATATGAAGTCCTCACTGAAGGCTGAGGCAAATGGACAACTTATTAAGAAGTCCCAAGATATATATAACATGCCATTCAAATACAACACGAATATAAAAAGGATAAAAATGTAACCATATAATACAGAATCGTACAATGTTGTACTTAGGGGGACATACTAACAAAAGCGAACCATTGTATGGATTTACTGATTATTGTTTAGCGCTTCCATTCCTTTTATAACAATTTTGTCTTCCCTTTTTTTTTCAATAATCTGTAAATTTTAATATAGCCATATATAAACAAACAACGAAAAACAAAAAAGAACAAAAGGAAGAAAAAGGTGAAATAAAAAGGGAAAAAGGGAGGGAATAAGAAAGAAGTCTGGCTAGCTTACCTTCACTTTCATGTCTCAAGTCTACCTGCTTTATCCAAAGACCAGGGACCAGGGACCAGGTACCCCCCAACCCCCTCCCCTGCCTCAGCACTCCACCGGAAAGTAAAAATTAAGTATTGCACCTTCTGTAAATTTTATTAACTATTTAGAACACTATGTGGAGAATTCAACCAAGGAGTCCATATCTTAAAGGGCCACTTAATTGAGCACAGTTTGGACCACACCACAGGTGTGCTTTTTTCACTTTGATATGAAATAAAGAAAATGTGTGCTTATTTGCCTGATTGCCCGCCCTAAGACTCTTACATCTAATAGCCAGGGGGGCTCTGTCTCCCTCTCGGTTACTTGAACCAATCAGTATGCAGGGGTGTGAGTCCCATCCAGTACCAATGAGCAGCCTGCAATTGTAGCAAGTTCACTCCTCTTTTTTTGTTGCATTACATGTATTAATGTTGACCTTCTTTTTCAGGTGGATAATGGAGCCTAGGGGACTAAAGTTGTCCTTTAAGGAACAGGGGATATGAATCCTGCAATATGTAGGTCAGTTTCTCATTAATCATTACATATCTTATTTTGGCAATTACTTCCCTCATTATGAGGGTGGGGAATTTCCACTTTTTAGCTATATGGCTTTTAAATGCTAGGGCAAAACATTGAAAAAGCTTATTCTGGTAAGAAATTAGATTATCCACGTGAATGCCTAGTAAACATGTCTCAATGGAGGTAAGGATGGGGATATTTACAGTCTGAGAAAACAGTTGAGTCGCACTCCCCTACAAGTCCTGGCTTACCGGGCATGCCCACCATATATGCATAAGGTCGCCCAATGACTGACAGCCCCTAAAACAGGAATTGTTAAAAAGAGGGTTAATCTTATGCATTCTCATAGGTGTGAGGTAAGTCCTATGGAGGACCTTAATCGAGACTTCTAGTAGGTTGTAGGTAATTGAGCCCTTTGATAAATTGGAGCAGGCCTCCTTCCATGTGCCCTCATCAAGATTTTTGCCTAGATCTCTTTCCCATAGAATCATGAAGTTAGGTTTTTGGTTCTTCCTAGGTTCGTTAAAGGCAGAATATAATGAACCCAGGATGAATTTTGAAGAAGGGAGATTTTTACATACCACCAAAAACCAAGTTGCTCCTGGTGGGCCCATGGAACAAGCAAGTGCTGACAACCAGTGTCTAAGTTTCATATACAGCTATACTTCATTTAACACTGTAGATAGGTTCCAGGCAATAGGAGTGCTAAGAAAAACAGCTCTAAACGGGGCAGTTTAACATGGGGAAGAAAAGGATAGGGGAACACCAATTTCAATTGAAATTTAAACTTTTTTTGTTTTATATGAACTTCAAACCAACAGCAAACATAACACTAACACAAACTGAACATTGGCAGAAATATAAACTTTAAATTATTGATGATGAAGCTTCTGGCTCATCCTGGATTCTGTTTTCTTATAGCGAATCCGAACGTTCAAAGGGGTCCGGCAGCAAAAACAGCATTATAGTGGGGCAATGCTATAGAAAATCAGAGCGTTAAAGAGTTCTGGCAGGAAAAACAGTTCTATAGTGACTCAGCTCTAAACGGTGTAGCTTTAAGCGGGGTATACCTGTAGTTCCACCCTCCTCTTTGTGGAATATTATGCTGATTTTTAAGAGGTTCATATTGAATTACGGTAATTTGTGATGGGTAAACCAGGGGCCTACTCTAGCTAGTTTGCTGGATAGCCACCAATTCCTTGATTCTGTGCAGAAATCTAAATAAAAATTAGGAAAAGACCCTACTGACGTTAAGGGCGTCAGAGGACCGGCTAATTGATATTTGGCTTTGGCCCAAGCCCACGTCGAGAACGTGAGGTTAATCATTGGCTTGGAGTGTTTTTCTTTTAAATGAAGTAGCCCTGGTTTCCAGATAATCATGTCCCATGAGAAGGATTTGATTTGCCTATTTTCTACAAAAACCAAAACAGGTTGGTTGTTGATTGAGTGGGGAATGGGAAGAAATGCCAATTGGGACGCTTTTAAATACAGCCCAAGATTAGGGCAGGATAGTCCCCCTTGAGTCTATGCCTAAACATTACTTTCTTGGCAATTCACGGTGGTTTGTTTTGCCAGATGAAGTTGAATATTTTGCTTTGTAGTTTCTCTAACTCCCTAGCGTCTACCGGTATAGCTAGCTTTCTGAACAGGTATAAGACCTTAGGAAGACTGTTCATCTTTATAGTCGTGATTCGGCCTGTTAAAGAAATATGAAGTTTAGACCAGTTATGCATATCATAGTTAACTTTAAATAATTAAAAAATTGTCCTGGTTATCTTAACCCCTAAATATTTGAAAAAAGCTTGTGGGCCAGAGAAACTTGTGTGTTGCTTTCAAGAAATTGAAAGCTAATACCCACATTTAATGCTTCCGATTTATCTAGATTTATCTGCAGGCCAGAGATGGAGCTAAAGGCAATTATAACTAACATTAAGGCGGAAATTGCAGGGTTTGTGAGAGTGCACAAAAGATCATCTGCAAAGAGTGTGCATTTCATATGATGGTGCCCAATGTTAAGGCAGGATATATCAGAATTGGACCGAATGGCTTGGTCCAAAGGCTCAATGGCCAGAGCAAATAATAATGAGGATAAAGGGCACCCCCTGCCTTGTTCCTCTGTGAATATTGATAGTGGTGTTATTCGTCCCTGGTAATTTAAGCTTAGCCCATGGAAGATGATAATAGGACCTGATTAAGTTAATAATTCGCCCCTTAAAACTGAATTTGGCCAGCGTCGAAGGCCTTTTCAATATCTAATGCCAAAATACAAAGCAGAGTTTTAAAGCATTGCGCTAAGTGTATAACATTCATAGTTCTCCTAATATTATCAGCCACTTGTCTATATGGGATAAAACTGGCCTGATCCTTGTGAATCAGATCCGGAAGGAATTTAGATATTCTGACCGCAAGAAGTTTAACATTGCCATTCATGAGAGAAGTAGGGTGGTAACTCTTGGCTTCCAGGGGGTCTCTACCTTCTTTAGGGAACAGCACTAAATCGGCCTGGTTAAGTTCCGGCGGTATCCTATACCCATTAAAAATTTAGTTAAAAAGACTGCAAAGGTGGGGAGCTAGACAATCTACAAATCTTTTATAATATGCATTGGTAAAACCATCAGGGCCTGGGGTCTTGCCCGAATTAAGGCTTTTGATGGCTTCCTGAATTTCCTCCACCGTAATATCAGAGTTAAGACTGGTTAAGTTTTCATCAGTAACTCTAGGGAGGTCATATGAGCTAAGGTACGAATGAATAATACCTGGGTCATTTGGTGATTTTGAGGAGTAAATACTCTGAAAAAAATCAGAAAAGGTTTTTTGGATTTCATTCTGACTCATAGTAATAGGGCCCTCTGGGTTTTTTATTCTAAGGATTCTAGACTGGGCCTGCTTGGCATTTAGCCTTTTCACTAGCAAAGAATGGTGCTTGTTGGCCTTTGCATAAAATAAATGATTAGTACGACACATGACCTTCTCCATTTTTTCTGATAAAATATTGTCAAGTACTAGTCGATGATTATCAATTAACTGGCTGATTTGGGGTGTTGGATTTTGTTGATTTTGGTTTTCAAGTCTCTTTAATGCTTCCATAAGGTCCTTCTCCTTTCCCTTACACTGTTTCTTGTAGGCCAATGCTAGCTTTATACACGTGCCTCGTATATAGGCCTTATGGGCCACCCATATCCATCCAAAGCATGTGGGTATATTGGTATCAAAGTTCAGTTCTAAATTCTTAACAATCTGGTCCGAAAACCAGGGTTTTCATAGGAGCAGGTCATTAAGTTTCCATGAGTATTGAGTATGGAATTTGGGCCTAGATCTAAGTTCATAACATCCGCAGCATGATCTGACAAATAACATGTGAGAATTTTAGCACCAATGGAGTTGTCAAATAAATTGTAGCTGATCAGTATGGTATCAATCCTGGAGTATGAGCCGTGGGTGTGAGAATAGTAGGTATATTCTTTTATATTGGGATTATGTCCCATCCAGGCATCTACTAAATTTAGATTATTAAGAATTTTGGAGATCTGAGATAATTTGTTAGTAAATCGTCCATTAGTGAGACCGTTTGATCGATCATGCTTTAAATCAAAGGCTAAATTAAAGTCAACCCCTATTATTAATGCACCCTGAGCTTGTGTTGCAAGAGCCTTTAGAATTTTGAGAATGATTTTATGTGGGGAAGTAGTAGGTGTATATATAGATGCTAAGGTTATCTTGGTATTAAACACTGTACCATTCAAGATTAAGTAAGGACCGTCTTTATCAATCTGTTTGGATTCTAATTTGAAGGGAACATTTTGGTGAATAAGGAATGAGGTACCTGCTTTTTTAGTAGGCTGTGTTGCCAAGTAAAATGTAGGATACTCTTTGTGCATATATGCAGGGATCTTGTTGTGGGAGCAGTGTGTCTCCTGGATGAAGAGAACCAAGGGTTTAACATATTTATAGTATAGAAATGCTTTCCTTTGTTTAAACTGTGATTTAAAATCCTTCACATTATGGGTCAGAAATCAAAAATCTGTACTAGTCATTTTGGTGAAAATGTTTTGAGTTGGTCTAATTGCTTAATTTTACCTTTAAGCATTGTGAGATTAGTGGAATGCCGAGGGGGAGCCGGAACACCAACAAGGGTCCTCCGGAAACCTGCAGGGGGTGTGGTGCTGAGTATTGCTCACCAGACGGGAGGGGAGGGAGAAAAAGAAAAGAGAGAAAGAAAGAGAAAAAGTAAATAAATACATTTAAAAAAGTGTATTCTCAGGGAGGATGAATGAGAAAGCCATACATCCAGGAATCTTCTATTAGGAGGGGTTAAAGATGAACCTGGGGAAGGGGGAATATCTAGGACCTAGTCCTAACAATAAAGCAATGGGGTCAGTGAAGAGGAGATACCCTTGACCCAAAATGTGGCTATCCATGAAGGGTAACTATCAGCAATAATTTGCTTAATCTAAAGGATATACAGTCCAACTGAATAATTTAAGAAAAGTCTAAACGTGGTCTGCAAAGATAACATACTAAGTAAAAGTTACTAAAACATCAGGTGGTCTGTTTTCAGCCATTGTCTACTGTGGTGCCAGAAAAATCTTTGCCGGAGCTTCTCAGAGTCTCTGGATTTTAGGCAGGAGGTGGTTTTGACTTGGAAGTCGGGAGATCTTTGTTTCTGGTCTTAGGCACTCTTCTCGTCCAACTGCTGTAGGCGACTTCTGTGCACCGTCTGGGTGGAAGAGAGGTGATATATAAGGTTTGTCATGGAACGGGTATGAAGAGGTTGGCTGGCACCAGAATTCGAAAAGAAGTGTTGATTGTAAGTGTTCACTGGCAGCCAAAGAGAATGACCATGATAATATAGGTCAGTGTGGGGTATCCCCCTTCAAGTCCCCAAACTTTAATCCATTTTAGGTATCTTAATTATTTAATTTTTTTAAAATACATTTTTTTATGAGAAAAGTAGGTCACAAAGCATTTGAACATGTCTTCATAATGAAAGAATACAAAACAATGTAGTATGACACTTTACAGCTTATAATAAACACGTTTACTGAACTCTTTCTGACTTTTTTATGTTTTTGTTAACGAAGTACACTTAACTTCTCCGAGTATTTCTAATGTAATACTGAGCAATATTCTAACAATAAAATTAAAACAATATATAAAAAGAAGAATGAAAGAAGGTCCACATTCACCAACCTCATCAGCCAACTATCAGCGGCCAACTCTCAGCGTCCACATATCCCAGCAGGAGGCCCATTATCTGTATTTTGCATCTATCTCAGCAGATAAGACACTCATGGAGCGAATAAACTCAATCTTCCGTAGAACCTCCTCAAAGGCTGGAACAGTTTTTTTCCAATGTTTTGCAATTATGCTTTTAGTAGCCAGAAATATCTGATTTGATAGAAATTGTTCATTTTTAGAAAGACCTGGGAGTGGTAAGCCTAATAATGCCTCTTCTGGTTTTTGAGGAATAACTGTATCCCATAGTTTCTCCAGGGTATTATAGGTCACCATCCAAATATTCTGAATTTTCGGGCAATCCCATAACATATGTTTTAAGGAACCTATGGTGTCGCAACCTCTGGAGCAATTGCCATCCAACTGACTATTTATACAGTGGAGTCTAGCTGGGGTAAGATACCATCTCAAGATAGTTTTGTAAACAGTTTCCGTTAATATAATGCTTAAAGAGGAGTTTGCTGCGTTTTTGAAAATTATACCCCATTGAGGCATCTTATTTATGATAGTGGTGGGTGCGGACAGATTAAAACTTGAGAGGTTACAGTCCCTCCAACACTAGGTCTAGAGGAACAGCCCAGCCTTCAAAGTTCCAGTAGTAAACATAAAGTCACCTGGCAAAGGTAGTAGCTCAATTAGCTTCCAAGGAGTCTCCTTCCAGAAGGCAGAGTACAAGTTCAATAGTGTAACCCAGCAAAGCCATGCTCAAGTAGCCAGTGAGCATGTGGAGGACAACCTGGGTGACAAGAGCTTCAGATTCAAAGGCCAGGGAGCCTAGCGGGAAAAGGGGTTGGTTACTCAGTCAGGCAGCTGAAGATTTCAACAGTTAGTTGCAGTATCAAAATTCGGCAGCAAGTGGCACCGGGAAGCAAGGGAAGCAGCACAACTGTTAAACAAACTTGACGTGTGTTTGGAGTAACTATGACTCTTGCAGCACAAAATGTATGTACACAAGAGTACAAATTTACAGTCCAATACAGTTTCAGAAGGTCATGAGCTCTCACATAAATTGCCAGGATTTCCAATGGAAGCGTGCAACTACACCACCAGCAATGCCTGGCTTGTATTCACCCTGCAGGTATGAAAGGTCCAGTTGGCACTGGGTGCAAGCAGACACATAAATCTTAAATTAGAGATATACAGAGTATGTGTCCTGGCTGTCTGTACCTATGTATTAAATTATGTGGCCAGCGGGTGGCAGTGCATTGCTGTTTTCCTTGTTAAATGTGGCTGTAAAGTTCCTTGGCAGTTTATTATTTACATAGTGTTAAACTGCAAATATTGAATAACACTGTGTTCCTTTATTAATTCAGTCTATTGTAAATCTTGTACAAAGGGAGTGAACTCGGTAAGAAAGATTATGAGCTGGGGGAGATCTGTGATCTCAATAACAGTTTCAGGATACTTATATCCAGGAGCCAATTAGGATCTGGTAGGTGCTTAAAGAAAATAAAACAAGATGACTACAAGTCACTCTCTTATATCCAGATTACAGTGGGGAGGGAAAATATTTGATCTCCTGCTGATTTTGAACGTTTGTCCACTGAAATGACCTGTTTAATTTTAATGGTAGGTGTATTTTAACAGTGAGAGACAGAATAACAAAAAAAGAAAACAAGAAAAACACATGTCAAAAAAGTTATAAATTGATTTGCAGGTCAGTGAGGGAAATAAGTATTTGATCCCCTATCAATCAGCAAGATTTCTGGCTCCCGGGTGTCTTTTATACAGGTAACGAGCTGAGATTAGGAGCACTTTCTTAAAGAGAGTGCTCCTAATCTCACCTCGTTACCTGTTTAAAAGACACCTGTCCACAGAAGCAAACAATCAATCAGATTCCAAACTCTCCACCATTGCCAAGACCAAAAAGCTGTCCAAGGATGTCAGGGACAAGATTGTAGACTTACACAAGGCTGAAATGGGCTACAAGACCATCGCCAAGCAGCTTGGTGAGAAGGTGACAACAGTTGGTGTGATAATCCGCTAATGGAAGAAACACAAAATAACTGTCAGTCTCCCTTGGTCTGATGCTCCATGCAAGATCTCACGTTGTGGAGTTTCAATGATCATGAGAATGGCGAGGAATCACACTACACCGTGAAGGACTGAAATCCTGCAGCGCACGCAAGGTCCCCCTGCTCAAGAAAGCACATGTACAGGCCCGTTTGAAGTTCGCCAGTGAACATATGAGTGATTCAGAGGAGAACTGGGTGAAAGTGTTGTGGTCAGATGAGACTAAAATTTAGCTCTTTGGCATCAAGTCAACTCGCCGTGATTGGAGGAGGAGGAATGCTGGAGGTGAAAACATTATTATTTGGGGTTGTTTTTCTGCTAAGGGGACAGGACAACTGCACTGCATCAAAGGGACGATGGACGGGGCCATGTACCGTCAAATCTTGGGTGAGAACCTCCTTCCCTCAGTCAGGGCATTGAAAATGATGGGATGGGTATTCCAGCATGATAATGACCCAAAACACCAAGCCAAGGAAACAAAGGAGTGGCTCAAGAAGAAACATATTAAGGACCTGGAATGGCCTAGCCAGTCTCCAGACCTTAATCCCATAGAAAATCTGTGGAGGGTGCTGAAGGTTCGAGTTGTCAAACATCGGCCTCAAAACCTTAATGACTTGGCGAGGACCTGCAAAGAGGAGTGGGACAAAATCCCTCCTGAGATGTGTGCAAACCTGGTGGCCAACGACAAGAAACGTCTGACCTCTGTGATTGCCAACAGGGGTTTTGCCACCAAGTACTAAGACGAAGGGGTCAAATACTTATTTCCCTCATTCACCTGCAAATCAATTTATAACTTTTTTGACATGCGTTTTTATTTATTTTTATTTTTTGTTATTGTGTCTCTCACTTTTAAAATACACCTACCATTAAAATTATAGACTGATCATTTCTTTGTCAGTGGAGAAACGTTCAAAATCAGCAGGGAATCAAATACTTTTTCCCCCCACTGCACTCTTATATATGAACCCTAAGTGGGTTTGAAGCTTGGGCTGTATGTAATCAATATGGAGTGACAGGGCATTGGCTGGCCCTGGGCTCCATCTTGAAAAAGTCTGCTGTCATATAGTCCAGTTGGCCAGTTTAGCCTGCGACACTGACAGTGAAGGAAGATAAATCTTGTATGTGTCCTTTTTAATACTCTGCACCCATTCCCTGCTCCATATATAGTGCCCTGGGTGGGATGCAGACTTTGGTTATACAGCCTGTATCGGCCAGTACACAGGGCCTCAACATAGCTCAGTCTCTTAGGCTTGGGTCAGGCCCCCTTGGCTGGAGAGTGGGCCACTGAGTGGCCTCAGTTGTAGTTTAAAGTGGCTTAGGAGTAAGGGGGGATCCACCCAAGCTGTCAAGGACTCACCACTACCAGTTGCGTCACCGTGTACCCTCTCCATCTAGAAAGGAGTGTAAAGTCTTCAGCAGACCTCCCCCCCTTAAGATGGCCACACACATACACCAACACCACTCCTGTAGAGCAGATCCCGCCGTTCTTTTGTTTTTACAGCTATGTAGGAGCATAGTTGGTGATGCTGGGGGCTGTGCCGCTTGTCCCTGCGCTGGAGTGTTGTTTGGGGTGGGGCTAAGCCTCCGTTGTCTTTACAAGACTGTCTCCTTCTTCCTGGGCCAACCTCCATCGTCTCCCGACAGTCTGGGACCTCTTGAGGCGCCAATCTGCGTCGTTCCCCTGCACCTCTGCCTGGGTCCACAGAAGAGGCTGAGTCTGAGAGCCTGGGTCTTCGGCAGAGGTACAGATGTGGGTCCAGCAGGGGTGTCTCTTATCTGAAGGTCCTAGTCCAGCTAAGGTGTAATTTAATGCTACAATGAAACTATTTTTAACTGGGCTAAAGAAGTCCAGTTCTAGAAAATAGAAAGAAGGCACCTTTTTGTGGCACTATTGTTTATTCATGCCACACACTTAATTTGCTTTTCTCTAAAACAAAAGATTTTTATTATTTTAACTCTTTAAAATTCTGTATTAAAATACGGTCGATTAAAACTTGTTTCTCTTGAGCTTTCTGCTCCTGGGATCTTATGACGTTTCCTTGACTTTTTTTCCTTTTTTTTGCTTTATGTTTGAACTTATATTGTTTCTTCTTTTAAGGTTTTTTGTGTGCACGGCTCTCATATAACTTACGTATAAGATATCTTATTTTTAGATATTTAGTTGCAGCTGATATACAAATTCTTAGTAATTAACTTTTAGGGATTGAAGTATTGATAGTTTGTTTCTGCAATGTATCATACACTTAGGAATTATTGCACTTTCAGCCTCATTAAATTTGGGCTATGTTTCAAAAAGTAGCCCGTAGTGAAAAAAGTAGGGCTGAAGGCTATTAAATTAGCCTTGTAAACCTCTACGCTGCGTGAAAAATGCCTACATTTTGTGGAGCATGGAACATCGCAGCACGCAACCCTTTGATCTGTTAGGCCCAAACCCGTAACGTTCCCATTTTGCTATTAAATTGCTACAAAGTCCTCCTTGAGCTAGCCTGTAACATGCAAATGGAGACCAAAACCCAAAGAGTGCTGGGGAGGACTCACAAAGGCTTTAAAAGCCTTTACGTTAGCTGCTTTACCAGCAGAAGAGACTCCTGCTCCGCTCCCCATACCTTCCTCCGGCCCCTAAAGCTCCCCCCTGCTCCCCAGACTAAACCCCATGCGGCAGGGGTCCCGATTGGGACCCCCGCAGGCTCCCAATATTAACCCTTGCACAGGGGTTTAACTGCCGTGGGGGTCTCGATCAGGACCCCCGCAGCAGGGGCTGAGATCGGAAACCTGCGGGGCTTCCCGCAGGCTTTAATTAGCCAGGATGGTAACCTCCTTTGCCATTGGCTACGTCTAACCCTTCACTATGGGTTAGACTAATTGATCGTGTTCACGGCCGCACATCCAACGTGCGACAGACTGCGTTACGGTTTTGCATCTCCGGCCCCTTTGCAGGCAGCCCCTTCCAATTTAATAGCAATGTAACTCAGCCAAATTTCGAACCCGCAGCCACTGCCCACAGGCTCACGTTGGAGTTACTGGGCAGCAATTTAATAAGGCTGTTTATGTTACCAATTTACAACAGTAACTAAATGTATTTTAGTATTGTTTAACCATTTATGCAGTGTTGAACCTTTAGTAATCTTTTGATTTGTTGTATCTTAAAGTGGTCCAATAGTATCTCCACTGATAGTGGACTATGATTTTGTATATAGAGGTCGATTAATCTTAATTAGTTATAGACCATGTGCTGTTTTCATTATACTTCCTTTAACAAAAATATTGTGAATAAATCAAATAATTTTATTGTGAGTATCCTTGTGAATAGACTTCTATCTTTAACTTAACTTTACAGTGAAATAATCAAGACATATAAATTAATTATTTATTTATATTACTAAATATATTTTATAGTGCAATTCTATAATAAATTCTGTGATGATAAAGTGATTGTCTTTGTGCTTCTTTTATATACAAACAGTAGCAGTGGTGTTCTAATAAATTACTTTGGCATTTAGACTTAAATTTCTCTTTGTTTTTATATTTTATATAGGGATTTATTTTTTCAGTTTTTTCTATATTCCTTTTTATACCAATCTATGTACGTATAGTTCTGTTTCTATTATAATCCCCCAAAACGACTTCTCTTTTATATTAGTATGTAGTCCATAAGTGGATTCCCTGCCTATAATTTTACCTAATGGCTGTCTATTTCATTTTGCTGATTATTATCTTATCTTTACTTTTACCTCATGGCTTACTACTTTTTTACAGCCACTACTTCACCTAAAAATATTTCACTTTTTGGTTAATATATAAAATTATACCTTTATATTACCTCATGACTGTCTACTTTTTTACAGCCGCAAGGGGGGTAAAGTCCAATACGTAGAACTTGTACTGTGGATAAAAACACACCCCTGTACAATTATTAAAAGTGAAAGTGATGTTAGGTCTTAGAATTGATAGAACAACATTCTCAAGCCTGCAAATTGGTCCATAAAAATACTTGATTTCATGTATAATTATTGTGTTATATCGATGCCTGCAATCAATGTGTTAATACATATACTGTAACTCGCATGTAATAGAATATCAAATTTATGGCTTTATTAATAATGCATTATTCTGGAATGTGGGTCTGATCACAATTCGTAATTGTAGCCCGTAGGATTTTGAAATCTACCCTCCCCTTTTTCAGTGACGTAACGCTGACAATCTCTTTTTGCATTGGCTCCTTCTGAACCCGTAACTACGGTCTACACTAATTGATCGTCCGCAAGGCCGCAAATCCAACGTGGTATGAACTAGCTACAATTTGCATCTCAAGCTCGTAGCTCGCAGCCCATTCTAATGAAATAGCAACGTAACTCGACCAAATTTAAAGCCCGCAGACATTGTGAGCTTTACATTGGACTTATGGTCCTCAAATTTAATAGGGCTGTGGGTCTCCCTAGCCGTCCTGCGCCTAAGGATGACATCACTAAACACCCAATGCTGCTTTTCGTGAGATCTCAGATCACCAGGGGCCTTCTTTAGCTTAGTTAAAAAAGTTTAATTGTAACTTCTATGATTCCTTGAGGACATTTCACCCAAAGCAGCTGCATTACATCTATTTCTCAAAAAGGCATAATGTATACATTAGGTTGGATTATTTCTTGGTGGAAAATGTACACATGGAAATGTTTAAGAGCATTAAAATAGGAGATATAAGTTGGGCTGACCATGTTATGGTAAGAATGAGGATGAGCATTTAAGTAGGAATGCTTGGATAACAGATCTTTACAAGGAGGAAACAATTAAGAGGGGAACATACAAGCTTTTTGTTATTTAGTCTAGGGCGTCCCTAAGGAACACTTATTATGCTTACATTTGTTGTTGTTTAGTCGTTCAGTCACTTTCGACTCTTTGTGTGTATTTCTCCGTCACTGCCCCGTTGAGCTCCATCAAGTTTATGTTCATTGCTTCAGTGACGTCTTGTGCCTTCAATCTTTCCCAGCATCAAAGTATTTTCTAGGGAATTCTGCCGTCACATGATATGGCCAAAATATTTAAGCTTCAGACTCGTGATCATAATTTCTAGTGAATAGTTGGTCTTGATTTCCTGAAGTACTGATTTATTGGTTATTGATTGATTGATTTATGCTTACATTAGTAGATTGCTAAGACCTGATCAGCTCAGTTAAGGAAGGAAACAGGAAAACCGTTGAGAGAATTATATATTCAATTAAATAAAGCAGAGATAATTAGTATATTGTCTGATGATCCAACGAACAGTAAGCAAATTTCCCTACTTTAAACCCAGATTTATAAAATTTAGCAACTGCAGACAGATAATCAAATGAAATTTCTGCAGAAACAGTACCATCTATGTAACATAGCAGGGAGAATTATTGCAAATACATTGAAGAAGTAAACAACACAGAAACTTCTTAAAAGGTTAAGTAGGGGTAGATAAAATTAATTATTCTAAGGCTTTGGATATAGGAGAGGTATTTTGAAAATACTATAAGACTTGAAAGAATATGGTAATTTTGTGAAACCTGCTATACAGGAAATAAAATGTTTTTTAGATAAGATTAATTTCTGTGGAGTTTCTGAGAAGGAACTGAAGGAGCTGAATCAAAAATTTTGAGTTAGGGAGATAGAACGAGCTATTGCAGAATTAAAGCTTATAAAAGGCCAGACCCAGATGGTTTTGTAAATTTGTATTCTTAACTCTTTAGTACATCACTTGAAAGATCTGTTTAATTAAATAAAAAAAATAAGGTTTCCGCTCCTGGGGAAATGCTAGAGGCCATTATAGCTGCAAACAAAATATAGGTCCAACTGACTGAAACTACCGGCTGTATCCTTGTTGAATGTAGATGTGAAACTTTATTCCAAGATACTGTGTATAAGATTAAAACTCATAATATCAAAATTGATTGGTTCAGATCAGACATGCTTTATGAAGGGGGGACAAGGGCAGGACCTGCAAAGGATACAAATATCCGCATGTTGTCCATGTCACTGGATGCTGAAAAGGTCCATGATTCAGGCAACAAAGGCAGCGGTAGAGCTACTGTATGGAGGGCCCCGATGCAGAAAAAATGTTGTGCCCCCTCCCCGGGATGGGGACCTCCCTCGGAACACAAACATATATAATATTCTAAGTTTCAATGTTTTTGTTCACCCTTATGTATATGTGTCAATGTGCACAAAGGAATCTCTGTTGCACATTATATTTTGGAGAAAACGTGGATATTTCTAAAGCACTGTATGATGAGTTGTCTAATGGCTGATATTACAGGGCTGAGCTGGGCCCTGCAGGTAATAATCACTTCTTACATCAGAGACATGTAATAATAGAGGATGTCACAGAGTTCAAGGCACTATATAAGGAGCTGCCTTGGGAGTCAAAGCCAATCACAGCCTAAACATCAACCGATGAGTAGCTGAATACCTGTGTGCCCATAAATATAGAAAGGCTTAATGAAGCATACTACCTTGTACATGAAGACTGATAGATTGTATACATAAAGGTAAGAATTAATAATTGGGTAATTGGGTGAATTGAACAGACAAAAAGTACAGTATAACAATTGGGGTAGCACATTTTATTCAAAGCTGCATAACTAATGTGCACACCATAAATCTTGCAACTTTCTGCTAATATGTTTAAAATTGTATAGTCACAATTCTCATGGGTTTACTGTATCCCTTGTTTCTTTCTGCAGAAAATGGTAGCTCGCTATGAATATATGATATAATTACATATGTGAGGAGATATGCCTGTGAGGTGAGTAAGAAGTTTCTTCAGTTTATTTGTTCTTGACTTTATAGACTCTAAGCTGGCCAGACCTCACCATTAATTGGCATGGCAGGGATGCACTTTGTTTTAAAGCAGCTCTGTGATAACTCTGCAATGTGTATTTTCCCATTAAAGGGGAAGTTTTGTCCCCTTAATGTATGTGTGAGTTTTGCCATTTTTTTCTGCGTATGTAATCCCTTGTTAGTATTTATGTGAGCAGAGAGCTGCCTTAGTAAGTACCACAGAATTATATATTGTCAACTTCTCCAACAAAAATACACCAACCCCAAACAGTTACCCGCAGTCTATTAAGTACATTAAATACCTTGGTATATGGATATGAAAGTATCATATATCAAAATAGATAATATCACAAAGCCTAATTAATGTATAGATGTAGGGACGTAAGTTCTGCAAGTAATGTACAAAAACTTAATGTCTGATGTATAAAAGCATTAAATGATACTGCAGACCTGTATTTGCATATTATACTTTTTTGAAGCAAAATATATAGCTAATGGGTAAATGGGCAATAAAACTGCCTTTAATTTATTACCTATCTTGTACACAATTATACTTTACTGGGGACACCCAATGTCTTCTTTGTGCATCTTTTTTTCTCTTCATTCTCTGCGTGTTGTAGTAGCAGGGAATGCAAAAGTAGTAACTGGTGTTACAGTATAGTTACATATAGTATTTAAAGGCTATATTACCTTATATTTTCTAAAATATATCACCCATTATCAAGTCTTCAAAATCAGAATATTATAAAATAATGGATTTCAGGGGCATTAGTTTTTGTTTTTTAAAACCCAAAACTCCAGAAATCTTTGAAAACACTTGTAAGCATCATAGGAAGGTGGTAGCAGGGGGGATCAAATGCCAGATAAACCAATGCATGATATTATTATTAGGAGATTATGTCCTTGCAAAATCTATTAATAAGGTTTCTTTATCTCCTAGGTGGACTGGACCACTCCTTGTGTTCATCGCCAATCAAACTCCTGTCAAGGTGGAAGGAAAGTACACAATGGTTTCATGGATGCTCACGTTGCAAGGTTTCCAGGTCCCTCAGCATAAAAAGGACTCTTTACAGCTCTCTCTCTTCAGACTCTTTGCATCCTGCTCTGTCTGCCATTGTGGTTATTCCCTTGGTCATCAGTTTCAAAGCATGGGATCAGTGGCAATTCACTTGTGCGGCCCCATCTACTACTGAACTCATCCAGCAGTAGAGACTGATGGTAAATATATTTTAACATATGTCCTGATATTGCACATCCCTATCTGAACTCTGCAGAGGAAATGTACAAATCTGTAAATCTTGCAGACATATCTGCCCAAGTTACTATTTTGTGATAATTAGAAAGTTGTGCAATAGTGTACTTTCACTGTATGACAATGAGGTAAATATGGGTAATTTTAGTAGTAAGACTAAGGTTACTGCAGGGAATGTGAATGAGGTTTGTTTGCCTAAAAGTATCAGAAAACAGCTGGGTAATCTGCTGAAATTAGATAAATTTACAACGTAAATTACTTGATAGTTCTTAAGTCTCTAACTGAAAGGGTGTCAGAATTTGCAGGAAAAGTATGTGTTGTTGGACAACTTATTTTCAAATCTCAAATGGCAGACAAGTGATTATAATGAGGTTTATAACTATGGGTCCAAGCCTCTCCACCAGAGCAGCTGCATAGATTTTAGCTGGTGGCAGATTATATTATGGCACTCACAAAAACACTTGCTAAGCATCATAAGCAGGTAGCAGAGACTCTGCCTCAAATGTCTTATAACCCAATGCATGATATTGAACTGGGAGATTGTGTCTTTGCAATATGTCTTAATATGGTTTCTGTATCTCCTAGATGGAATGGACCTCACCTTGTGCTCCTCACTAATTGAATTGCTGTCAAGGTTGAAGTTGAAGGAAAGGTCAAAATGATTAATCAACATAAGCAGGTAGCAGAGAGACTGCCTCAAATGTCTTATAAACTAATGCATGTTATTGAACTGAAAGACTATATCCTTATGAAGTCTCCTTAATATAGTTTTATTATCTCCTAGGTGGACTGGACCTCACCTTGTGCTCCTCACCAACTGAACTGCTGTCAGAGTTGAAAAATATGTCAGAATGGTTTCATGGAAGCTCGTCTGGCAATGTTTCAGCCCTCTCATGAGACTCTCTGCATACTCGCTCTGTCTGTCATCATGGTTATTCCCCTTGGTGATCAGTTTGGAAGTATAGGAACAATGTAAATTCACCCGTGTAGCCGACACCACCTTAACTGGCCTCCCCATCTCATTAATCAACATAAGCCAGGTACTAGAGAGTCTGCCTCAAATGTTTTATAACCCAATGCATGATATTGAACTGGGAGATTGTGTATTTGTAATATGTCTTAATATGGTTTCTGTATCTCCTAGATGGACTGGACCTCACCTTGTGCTCCTCACCAATTGAACTGCTGTCAAGGTTGACGCTGAAGGAAAGGTCAAAATGATTAAGCAACATAAGTAGGTAGCAGAGAGACTGCCTCAAATGTCTGATACATCAATACATGATATTGAACTGGAAGATTATGTACTTGTTAAATCTCTTAATCTGGTTTCTGTATCTCCTGGGTAGACTGGACCTCACCTTGTGCTCCTCACCAATTGAACTGCTGTCAAGGTTGACGCTGAAAGAAAGGTCAAAATGATTAAGCAACATAAGTAGGTAGCAGAGAGACTGCCTCAAATGTCTGATAAACCAATGCATGATATTGAACTGGGACATTACATCCTTGTTATATCTCTTAATCTGGTTTCTGTATCTCCTAGATTGACTGGACCTCACCTTGTGCTCCTCACCAATTGAACAGCTGTCAAGGTTGAAGTTGAAGGAAAGGTCAAAATGATTAAGCAACATAAGCAGGTAGCAGAGAAACTGCCTCAAATGTCTGATAAAGATATGCATGATATTGAACTGAAAGATGATATCCTTGTGAAGTCTCCTTAATATAGTGTTATTATCTCCTAGATGGACTGGACCTCACATTGTGCTCCTCACCAACTGAACTGCTGTCAATGTTGAAACTCATATGGCAATATTTCAGCCCTCTCATGAGACTCTCTGCATACTTGCTCTGTCTGTCATCATGGTTATCCCCCTTGGTGATCAGTTTGGAAGTGTGGGAACAGTGCCAATTCACCCGTGTAGCTTACACCAGCTTAACTGGCCTCCCCATCTGCTTAAGCATCATAAGCAGGTAGCAGAGAGTCTGCCTCAAATGTCTTATAAACCAATGCATGACATTGAACTGGGAGATTATGTCCTTATCAAGTCTCTTAATACAGTTTATTTATCTCCCAGGTGGACTGGAACTCGCCTTGTGCTCCTCCATCAATTGAATTACTGTCAAGGTTAAAGGAAAGTCAGAATGATTTCATGGAAGCTCATTTCACAAGGTTTCAAGCCCCCTTTACCATGAAAAAGGACTATTCACAGCCCACTTGTGAGACTCTCTACTTCGCTCTGTCTAACATTGTGTGGTTATGCCCTTGGTCATCAGTTTTAAAGCGTGGGAATTGTGGCAATTCAAGTAAATAAATAATACCCTTTGCTTCAATATATCAGATCTGTGTCCTTCTTTATGGAGTCAAATTCCCCCATAACATGTGGTAAATGCAAAACAATATTGAATATTGGAAGTGACTGTTGGATACACAGCCACCACTTTCAGTGTTTGTTACCTGCTTACTGGGCCATTGTCCACCACACACACCTTCTTGTGTCACTTCCCCATCTTCTTTACACTGCATGTTCTTTGGAACAGGGTCATAAATTCCTCATGTGTTCGAATGTCAATACCACTTGTAATCTTTAACCATTGTATAATAGCAGTCTCATGTGTGTTTTACCCCTTTTTCTTATCAACAATTACACACAATTAACTTAACAGCTCTATAAATTGTCACACAATCTCTATAGAGTGTTATCTCCAGAGCAAGTTCTTCAACTACTCTTTAATCAGAGGGTTTGTGCTGTTATAAATTATATATAATGCTTCTTTTAAGATATATATGTTAATAAAAGATATATTGAGAGACCCTACATATTTTATATATTATATATATATATATATATATATATATATATATATATATATAATATTATACTAACAGCAAACGTTCCCAAGACCCTTACCCATTGCTGTACTGCCCCAAGGCCTCTTTCCATCGCTGCTCCCCTACCTCCTTTCCTCCTGCCTGTGCAAAGCTCCTCTGCATGCAGCACAGCTCCAGGACGCACTTTACTGCAACTAACTATATATCACATATTATAATTGTCCAACTACGGTTCGTCATCACACTGTGTTGCGTGGTGTGCACAACTTAGCGATGAGCGCCACAGGCGCTCATCGCCCGGCGAGCCTCGCGGAGCGAGACGAGCCGCTATACCGTACGAGCCTCGCGTAGCGAGGCGAGCCGTTAACTCATAGCACTTAGGCAATGTGGCAATGAGCGCCACAGGCGCTCATTGCTGGCCAGCCTCGCATAGCGAAGCGAGCCGTTAAACACGTCACACGCACGACAACCTTAACGTAACAAACACCTCGGACCAACCTTAACGTAACAAACACCCACACTCACTAAGAATCCGACTATAATGTAACAAACACCCACACGCACTAAGAATCCGACTATAACGGCCGACCCGCGCGCAACTAAAAACAGTGAAAACACACCAAATACTCAAACAAACTACATAAAAAGCTTACCCATAGCAAGGGTGGGCACCCAGGATCTCTGAAAGTGAAGTTACACCTCCATTTAAGTCCAAATTCCCGAGTTCAGACACACGAAAATCTGAGAGAAAAAATGGCCGCAGAAAAAAACGAAAATGAGGCTCACATCCCAGCCACGTACAAATTAGCTAAGAAGGGATCCGAGATAAGCTCCGAGCCCTGCAATAACCCCAGGGGATCCGAGATAAGCTCCGAGCCCTGCATTAACCCCAGGGGATCCGAGATAAGCTCGTAGCCCTGCATTAACCCCACATTAACCATCGCAGTGCGGGTCCCGATTGCATGCGATCGGGGTCCCACTCTGCAATCAAAATTCTAAATTCCTGCGCTACAGGTCCTTCCTTAAAGGACCGTAAAGGTCCTTAAAGGACCCGTTGTAAAATAAAAAAATATACACTGTCACCTTGTCAATCATGGGGGTCAATACAGACCCCCATAAAACCCTCATTAACCCTGTCACTCATAGGGGTCAATATAGACCCCCATAAGCCCTTCATTAACCCTGTCACTCATAGGGGTCAATACAGACCCCCATAAGCCTCTATTTAACCTCATCAGTCCCATAAGGGTATATTAACACCATTTTGGGCCTGTTACAACATTACATTAACCACATAAGTGCCATGATGGTCCTCAAGGACCACCATCATGACACTAAGTATAAACACTACACTGCACTATACCACTCCCAATAAAACAGTAAATATCAACTAAACACCCTCTACACTAACCTATTAACATCTACACTGCCTACCCCCTATTAACCCCCACCACTCTAATTACAGAAAATAAAAAAGCCTAAAGTCACACAAAAAAAAACTACATTACATGAAATAAAAAACCTAACTCACAAAAAAATAAACTACATTACACAAAATAAAAAAACCTAAGTCACAAAAAATAAAAAAAGGAACATTACAGAAAAAAAGAAACATTACAACCCCCCCCCCCCCCCCTCACTACAGAAAAAAAAAGACACACCTGAAAAGGAAATACATATAATACAAATACATAGAATACAAATACATACAATTACAATACAATTACATACAATTACAATACAATACACCACTATCTAATATACATCACACAATCTATCTAAATAAATACCATAATCTACTATACATCCTATCTATATAATAATACATACCCAATCTATCTAAATAAATAGCATAATCTAATATACATCCTATCTATATAATAATACATTCCCAATCTATCTGAATAAATAACACAATTTAATATACAATAAATCCTATGCTATCTATATAAAACCCCTAGCTAACATACCGTATTTTTCGCCGTATAAGACGCACTTTTTCTTCCCCAAAACTGGGGGAGGAAAGTTGGTGCGTCTTATACGGCGAATATACCTTTTCAGACTGCCTCTGTCCTCTTGATCTCACCCCAGCGCTTCCTACCAGCATCGCGTCGGCCGGTGCGTCCTAGTGACGTCACACACGCAACGCTGCAGTACACGTGGAGTGCTGGTAGGAAGCGCTGGGGTGAGATCAAGATGGCAGAGATCAGAAGGAAGGTGAGGATCAGGGGGATCAGGGGGGTCAGGGAGGATCAGGAGGGTCAGGGAGGGTCAAGGGCTCCCAAATGCTGCAGTATATGGATGTGTGTGTGTATGTATGTGTGTATGTATGTGTGTGTGTATGTATGTGTGTGTATATATGTATGTATGTGTATGTATATTTATGTGTGTATGTATATGTATGTATGTGTCTCTATAAAGGTGAGGATCAGGGGGGTCAGGGAGGATCAGGACGGTCAGGGAGGATCAGGAGGGTCAGGGAGGATCAGGAGGGTCAGGGAGGGTCAATGGCTCCCAAATGCTGCAGTATATGGATATGTATGTGTATGTGTGTGTGTGTGTATGTATGTGTGTGTATATATGTATGTATGTGTATGTATATTTATGTGTGTATGTATATGTATGTATGTGTATCTATATATATATATATATATATATATATATATATATATATATATATATATATATATATTTGTGTGTAATGTAGGTGTGTATCTGTGTGTAAAGTGTATTTGTGTTTGAGTGTATTTGTGTTTGATTCAGATTTTTTTTTTTCTTGTTTTCCTCCTCTAAAAACTAGGTGCGTCTTATCTGCCGGTGCGTCTTATAGGGCGAAAAATACGGTACAATAAATGCTATCTATATATTAACTAATCTAAGTCTAAGCTAAAATAAAAAAATTAAGACCACTTACCTTTGCAGATGTCCATTGGGATCAGCCACCTACGAAAAAAAAAAAAATAGTGCAACACGTTTACAGTTATAAAATAAACATTCTATACATTCTAAATATTCTAAATATTCTACTCACCTTTCCGGCATGTCCCATCCGGCATTCTTTGAATCTTTCTCCGGTGCGGCACCTGTTAAAAAAAACACAACATTAATTGACATACATCAAAATAAAATAAACATAATCTACATTATACTTACCTCCCCGCGATGTCTCCGGCCTCCTCTGGATCCTCTTCTGCCACGCCCTGTAAAAAAAAAATATATATATACTTACATCCGCACTCCCGGACATCCCCGACGCTAATGAGGCTCCAGGAGACTTTTCCGGAAGAAAATAAGCAATGGCGACTTCTGATTGGTTGAAAATGCTGTCTATCAAATTCACCCAATCAGGAGGCGCCAATGTGTGAGTCAATCAGAAAGGGATACACCCTAAAATCCCACTCTGATTGGATAATGCACCTCTCAGTCTTTATTTAAACCAATCACAAGGCGCAGATGCCTTCAGCCAATCACAATGGAATACACCCCCACAGGGTGATTGGTTGGAGCCTCTGTGCATTCTGATTGGTTGCACTTACAATAGCCAATTGAATACACCCTCACGTACTGATTGGTGAAGGATTTGCGCATTCTCATTGGCTACTGTTAATATCAATCAATATTACAGCCAATGGGAAGGAGCATATGTCTTCACCAATCAGTACGTGGGGGTATATTCCATTGTGATTGGCTGATGGCAATAAAGCCTTAGGATTGGTTCAAATAAAGATTGAAAGGTGTGTTATCCAATTAGCGTTGTATTTTGGGGTGTATACTTTTTTCATTGGTTCACAAATGGGATCTTCTCATTGGCTGAATTTGATAGACAGCCTTTTCAGCCAATCAGAAGCCGCCATTGCCAATTTTAGTCTGGAACACTCCATAGGAAGGTCATTAGCGTTGGAGACAGTGGATGTGTGTCGTTTTTTTTTTGTTTTGTTTTTTTAATGGCGCGGATGCTTCCGGAGATGACGAGGAGGCCGGAGACATCGCGGAAAGGTAAGTATAATGTAGATTGTGTTTTTTTAACCTTGCTTTATGTTTACTAATGTAATGTTTTTTTTTACAGGAGTACCGCTTGACAAGATGCAAAGATGGACGACGAAACATGGACAACGGAACATGGAGGACGTGGCATGCTGGGACGTGACATGCTGGAAAGGTGAGTATAATACTTAGAATATTTAGAATATTTAGAATGTTTAGAATGTTTAGGTATTTCATGTAAATGTGTTGTATAATTTTTTTAAATCTTTTTTAACGTAGGTTGCTGATCTGAAGAAACATTTCAAAGGTAAGTGGTTTTAATTATTTTATTGTAGCTTACAATTAGGGTAGCTATATATATAGATAGCATTTATTGTATATTAGATAGATAGGGGGATGTATTATTAGATAGTATTGTATATTAGATAGTGGGATGTATATTACATTATATAGTGGCATGTATATTAGATAGTGGCATGTATATAAAAAATGGCATGTATATTAGATAGTGGCATGTATATTACATAGTGGCATGTATATTAGATAGGGGTGTATTGTATTTAATTGAATTGTATTGTGTTTAATTGTATTGTATTTTATTTAATTGTGTTGTATTGTATTATATGTATGTATTACATGTATTTCATTTTCAGGTGTGTAATTTAAAAAAAAAAATTGTAGTGAGGGGGGATTGTAATGTATTTTGTTATTTTCTGTAATGTAAAAAAAAATTTGTGACTTAGGTTGTTTTTTTTGGTCTGTAATTTACATTTTTTATTTTTGGTGATTTTAGCTTTTCTTATTTTATGTAATGTAGATTTCTGCTTTTTGAGGAATTTAGTTACTTGAGGCACACAGTACACTCACATTATGTGACAAACAGCATTTCAACACTTTCTTTTATTGACCGTCATTTTTTGACCGGCAAGTCGCAAGTATATATATATATATATATATATATATATATATATATATACACACACACAGTAGACTCTTAAGTTATTCAGCACCCATGGGGATTGGTAGATGTCGGCAAATTGTAGTTTCTGTTTGCTTGAGATATACTATAAAAAGGACCATAGATTAACTGCACATAGAATACTCTGCTAAGTATATTTGTCAGTGAGGGCTGTTCTAGCAGTAGCAGCTTTTGCTCCTCACTTACACATAGGTACATTTGGTGTGGTGGTGTACCCGGGGGAAGGTAATGCCAACACTGCATTAGATCAGTCACTCATGTCAGGTAACAATGAATTGCAGAGATGGACAGTGTATGCAATCCAGGTGCCTGTAAGCATTTTGTGGCATGACTACCTGGCTTCTGGCATTTGTTGAGCCCTGTAAAATTGTATTTTTAGTACAGTATTCTTTTTTTTTTTGGGTTGCTTGAGAGTTCTGGTTACTTGGGTTCCAGTTAACTGAGAGGTTACTGTATATATATTGTGGTAGATTAGCCTGTTACCTTATAAATTAACAGCCAGGAACTATTTTATTATTTTTATTTTAACTATTTTATTAAAAGTCCAATATTTGTACGAAAATAATACACACTATCTTCATCTGTGGGACAAAGGGGGAGCATTTGGGCAGCCCGTCTCTGCGAAATGCTCCAACCTCCAAGGACCCTTTAAATATTTTTTTGAAAAACTGTCACACTTGCAGTTATACTGCTGTCTTTTCCCTGGGGTTAAATGCCCACAGGAAAACTAAACAGGAAAACTGCTTTCTTCCAGCAGATTAACTTGCCTTGTAGGCCTGAGTTGCTCCTGTAGACGGCTCTGCTCTGGGAACCAATGCTGCTCCTGCAGACAACTCTGCTCTGGAAACCAATGCTGCTCCTGTAGACGGCTCTGCTCTGGGAACCAATGCTGCTTCTGCAGACGGCTCTGCTCTGGGAACCAATGCTGCTCCTGCAGACAACTCTGCTCTGGAAACCAATATTGCTCCTGTAGACGGCTCTGCTCTGGGAACCAATGCTGCTCCTGTAGACAACTCTGCTCTGGGAACCAATGCTGCTCCTGCAGACGGCTCTGCTCTGGGAACCAATGCTGCTCCTGCAGACGGCTCTGCTCTGGGAACCAATGCTGCTCCTGCAGACGGCTCTGCTCTGGGAACCAATGCTGCTCCTGCAGACGGCTCTGCTCTGGGAACCAATGCTACTCCTGCAGACAACTCTGCTCTGGGAACCAATGCTGCTCCTGCAGACAACTCTGCTCTGGAAACCAATGCTGCTCCTGCAGACAACTCTGCTCTGGAAACCAATGCTGCTCCTGCAGACAACTCTGCTCTGGAAACCAATGCTGCTCCTGCAGACAACTCTGCTCTGGGAACCAATGCTGCTCCTGCAGACGGCTCTGCTCTGGAAACCAATGCTGCTCCTGCAGACAACTCTGCTCTGGAAACCAATGCTGCTCCTGCAGACAACTCTGCTCTGGAAACCAATGCTGCTCCTGCAGACGGCTCTGCTCTGGGAACCAATGCTGCTCCTGCAGACAACTCTGCTCTGGAAACCAATGCTGCTCCTGCAGACAACTCTGCTCTGGAAACCAATGCTGCTCCTGCAGACGGCTCTGCTCTGGGAACCAATGCTACTCCTGCAGACAACTCTGCTCTGGGAACCAATGCTGCTCCTGCAGACAACTCTGCTCTGGAAACCAATGCTGCTCCTGCAGACGGCTCTGCTCTAGGAACCAATGCTGCTCCTGCAGACAACTCTGCTCTGGAAACCAATGCTGCTCCTGTAGACGGCTCTGCTCTGGGAACCAATGCTGCTCCTGCAGACAACTCTGCTCTGGGAACCAATGCTGCTCCTGTAGACAGCTCTGCTCTGGAAACCAATGCTGCTCCTGCAGACAACTCTGCTCTGGAAACCAATGCTGCTCCTGCAGACGGCTCTGCTCTAGGAACCAATGCTGCTCCTGCAGACAACTCTGCTCTGGAAACCAATGCTGCTCCTGTAGACGGCTCTGCTCTGGGAACCAATGCTGCTCCTGTAGACAGCTCTGCTCTGGGAACCAATGCTGCTCCTGCAGACAACTCTGCTCTGGGAACCAATGCTGCTCCTGCAGACAACTCTGCTCTGGAAACCAATGCTGCTCCTGCAGACGGCTCTGCTCTGGAAACCAATGCTGCTCCTGCAGACGGCTCTGCTCTGGAAACCAATGCTGCTCCTGCAGACAACTCTGCTCTGGAAACCAATGATGCTCCTGCAGACAACTCTGCTCTGGAAACCAATGCTGCTCCTGCAGACGGCTCTGCTCTGGGAACCAATGCTGCTCCTGCAGACAACTCTGCTCTGGAAACCAATGCTGCTCCTGCAGACAACTCTGCTCTGGAAACCAATGCTGCTCCTGCAGACGGCTCTGCTCTGGGAACCAATGCTGCTCCTGCAGACGGCTCTGCTCTAGGAACCAATGCTGCTCCTGCAGACAACTCTGCTCTGGAAACCAATGCTGCTCCTGTAGACGGCTCTGCTCTGGGAACCAATGCTGCTCCTGCAGACAACTCTGCTCTGGGAACCAATGCTGCTCCTGTAGACAGCTCTGCTCTGGGAACCAATGCTGCTCCTGCAGACAACTCTGCTCTGGGAACCAATGCTGCTCCTGTAGACAACTCTGCTCTGGAAACCAATGCTGCTCCTGCAGACAACTCTGCTCTGGAAACCAATGCTGCTCCTGCAGACGGCTCTGCTCTGGAAACCAATGCTGCTCCTGCAGACGGCTCTGCTCTGGAAACCAATGCTGCTCCTGCAGACAACTCTGCTCTGGAAACCAATGCTGCTCCTGCAGACAACTCTGCTCTGGAAACCAATGCTGCTCCTGCAGACGGCTCTGCTTTAGGAACCAATGCTGCTCCTGCAGACAACTCTGCTCTGGAAACCAATGCTGCTCCTGCAGACGGCTCTGCTCTGGGAACTAATGCTGCTCCTGCAGACGGCTCTGCTCTGGGAACCAATGCTGCTCCTGTAGACGGCTCTGCTCTGGGAACTAATGCTGCTCCTGTAGACAACTCTGCTCTGGAAACCAATGCTGCTCCTGTAGACGGCTCTGCTCTGGGAACTAATGCTGCTCCTGCAGACGGCTCTGCTCTGGGAACCAATGCAGCTCCTGCAGACAACTCTGCTCTGGGAACCAATGCTGCTCCTGTAGACGGCTCTGCTCTGGGAACTAATGCTGCTCCTGTAGACGGCTCTGCTCTGGAAACCAATATTGCTCCTGCAGACAACTCTGCTCTGGGAACTAATGCTGCTCCTGTAGACGGCTCTGCTCTGGAAACCAATGCTGCTCCTGCAGACGGCTCTACTCTGGAAACCAATGCTGCTCCTGTAGACGGCTCTGCTCTGGGAACCAATATTGCTCCTGCAGACGGCTCTGCTCTGGGAACCAATGCTGCTCCTGTAGACAACTCTGCTCTGGGAACCAATATTGCTCCTGCAGACGGCTCTGCTCTGGGAACCAATGCTGCTCCTGTAGACAACTCTGCTCTGGGAACCAATGTTGCTCCTGTAGACGGCTCTGCTCTGGGAACCAATGCTGCTCCTGTAGACGGCTTTGCTCTGGGAACCAATTCTGCTCCTGTAGACGGCTCTGCTCTGGGATCCAATGTTGCTCCTGTAGACGGCTCTGCTCTGGGAACCAATATTTCTCCTGCTGACGGCTCTGCTCTGGGAACCAATGTTGCTCCTGTAGACGGCTCTGCTCTGGGAACCAATGCTGCTCCTGTAGACGGCTCTGCTCTGGGAACCAATGTTGCTCCTGTAGATGGCTCTGCTCTGGGAACCAATGCTGCTCCTGTAGACGGCTCTGCTCTGGGAACCAATGCTGCTCCTGTAGACGGTTCTGCTCTGGGAACCAATGGTGCTCCTGTAGATGGTTCTGCTCTGGGAACCAATGCTGCTCATGTAGACGGCTCTGCTCTGGGAACCAATGCTGCTCCTGTAGACGGCTCTGCTCTGGGAACCAATGCTGCTCCTGTAGACAGCTCTGCTCTGGGAACCAATGCTGCTCCTGTAGACAGCTCGGCTCTGGGAACCAATCTTGGTCCTGCAGACAGCTCTGCTCTGCACTCCAGATTGTCTCTCCTTGCAGACAAACAATCTTTACAGTTACTCCAGACAACACACCCCTTGGTTCTGTCTGTAGGGCTTTTTAAATCATCCTGATAAGGATCAGGTGCACTGGCTTGATTGAGCTACAGTTCCAATTAACTCTTGCTTGTCATGCCTGGATATATAGCTCTGCTCAATCACAGGCTTATATACACTCCTTGCTTGACTCTGTTACAATATATATATATATATATATATATATAATAGGAATCGGCTCCACTCTAATGAGAGTAACCTCAAAACAGTGCTTGCGGTCTGTGTTTAGGTTTCCTGACTTATGCATTAATCCATCCTGGGCTTTGCTTAAAGCAGTGTAATACAGCAGGGCATATGCTTAAAATGAGCCATGTTTGAAATGGTACTTGGATTAAAGAACAAAGCCTTTGTAGGGACAGTTCCATGCCCCTGCCTCGGTTCCCAGAATGCAGTGCAATACCGGTATTTCTTGGAAATCTAAGCAGAAAACAAATACTTTAACTTGTTGTAGATGTTCAAAGGTAAACACAAATATACTATTTAAGGTATTTCTTGGAAATCTAAGCAGAAAACAAGTCTTTAACTTGTTGTAGATGTTCAAAGGTAAACACAAATATACTATTTACTATTGGAAATCTAAGCAGAAAACAAGTCTTTAACTTGTTGTAGACGTTCAAAGGTAAACACAAATATACTATTTACTATATATATATATATATATATATATAGTAAATAGTATATTTGTGTTTACCTTTGAACGTCTACAACAAGTTAAAGAATTGTTTTCTGCTTAGATTTCCAAGAAATACCAGTATCTCACAAAAGTGAGTACACCCCTCACCACACCCCCCACATTTTTGTAAATATTTTATTATATCTTTTCATGTGAAAACACTGAAGAAATGATACTCTGCTACAATGTAAAGTAGTAAGTGCACAGCCTGTATAACAGTGTACATTTACTGTCCCCACAAAATAACTCAACATACAGCCATTAATGTCTAAACCGCTGGAAACAAAAGTGAGTACACCCCTAAGGGGAAATGTCCAAATTGGGCCCAAAGTGTCAATATTTTGTGTGGCCACCATTATTTTCCAGCACTGCCTTAACCCTCATGGGCATGGAGTTCACCAGAGCTTCACAGGTTGGTGGAATAACTATAGGTAAACAGAAATATAAATTAATGCTATTTGCAGATGATGTAGTAAAAACCGTGACTAAACATGGGATCCCCTTAGTTTATTTACATAAAATTATAGATTTATATAGCAGTTATTCATTATGCAATGGTTCTGTGTAAGGACCAATTGGCTGCTTAAAAAGAAAGTTCCCAAACTGCATTATTCATTTAGGTGTAAGATTCTATGCAAATTTGAGTAATCATATCACAATTATAGGTTGTTATATACACACATCCAAAATCTTTATGGGATTGAGTGGAGCTATCTAGGATAGGTAGAATATCAACAGGAAATATGTCAATCCTCTCAAAAATTAATAGGTTCAGGTGCATTACTTCAGAGGTACATAATTATATACTAAGAACATTTCAATGTGCCATAGATATAGGTTTATATATAAAGGGAAAAGAATATGGATCAGATTAGAGATAATAAAAAGATTATCATGATGCAGCAACTATGGCTCATTTAAAAAGGTGGTGTTCCAATCAAGATATACTAAGATGGAAATTGTCAGAAAACTCTTTAATGGTTAAATGTTATCTCCATTGTTTGCTGTGGCTGCAGGATATGGGGAAGAGGTTAGAGTTATAAAAGAGTTATAAAAGCAGGTTTGAAGTTTTGCTATAAGTGCAATGGAAGGTAAATGTATCAAGTTATCCATCTCCTGTGGCCCTAGTGTATATCTTGGGTAATGACCATACGCTATAGTTAAATGGGAGAAGAGATGCCTTATAAACTATCTCACATCGATTTGAAAAGATGATCTTCCGGGTCATTTAACAATTTACATATTGTTTATGGGGTGTCAGATAAGACTTGGTTATTGGAATATTTGTAAAAAAAAAATTTCTATAAAGCAGACACCAGACAGATTAGAAGACATTTTAGAAAAAAATAATGAACAGAGTCACACTTTAGCAGGCTATGATGAGCCTCTATCCATTGAAATTGAACTTGACACATCTATTCTAAATGTACATGTTTGCCGTGTGCTGGTTAGTTTCTAAGAAAATGTAGCCCTTAATACTTTCCATACAGCCTACAAGTTCTTCTTTGGATATGAAAATTATGTCCAGGCTTTATTCTTCAAAACTATAAACTGACATATATAATCTATCAACCTAGCAACTCAAACACATACATACATAAACACTATCATCTACAGTGAGGGAAAAAAGTGTTTGATCCCCTGTTGGTTTTGAACATTTGTCCACTGACAAAGAAATGATCAGTCTCTAATTTGAATGGTAGTTGTATTTTAACAGTGAGAGACAGAGTAACAAAAGAAACAAACAAGAAAAACGCATGTCAAAAAAGTAATGAATTGATTTGCAGGTCAATGAGGGAAATAAGTATATGACCCCTTCGACTTAGTACTTGGTGGCAAAACCATTGTTGGCAATCACAGAGGTCAGATGTTTCTTGTACACGTCTCAGGAGGGATTTTGTCCCACTCCTCTTTGCAGATCCTCTCCAAATCATTACGGTTTTGAGACTGATGTTTAGCAACTCGAACCTTCAGCTCCCTCCACAGATTTTCTATGGGATTAAGATCTTGAGACTGGCTAAGCCACACTCCAAGACCTTTATGTGCTTCTTCTTGAGCCACTCATTTGTTACCTTGGCTGTGTGTTTGGGTCACTGTCATGCTGGAATACCAATCCACGACCCATTTTCAATGCCCTGGCTGAGGGAAGGAAGTTCTCACACAAGATTTGATGGTACATGGCCCCGTCCATCGTCCCTTTGATGCAGTGCAGTTGTCCTGTCCCCTTAGCAGAAAAACACCCCCAAAGCATAATGTTTCCACCTCCATGTTTGACGGTGGGGATGGTGTTCTTGGGGTCATTGGCAGCATTCCTCCTCCCCCAAACATGGCGAATTGAGTTGATGCCAAAGAGCTCAATTTTGGTCTCTTCTGACCACAACACTTTCACCCAGTTCTCCTCTGAATCATTCAGATGTTCATTGGCAAACTTCAGATGGGACTGTACATGTGCTTTCTTGAGCAGGGGGACCTTGTGGGCGCTGCAGGATTTCAGTCCTTCACGGAGTAGTGTGTTACTAATTGTTTTCTTGGTGACCATGATCCCAGCTGCCTTGAGATCATTAACAAGATCCTCCCGTGTAGTTTTGGGCTGATTCCTCACTATTCTCATGATCATTGAAACTCCACGAGGTGAGATCTTGCATGGAGCACCAGACTGAGGGAGACTGGAAATTATTTTGTGTTTCTTCCATTTGCGGATTATCACACCAACTGTTGTCACCTTCTCACCAAGCTGCTTGGGGATGATCTTGTAGCCCATTCCAGCCTTGTGTAGGTCTACAATCTTGTCCCTGACATCCTCGGACAGCTCTTTGGTCTTGGCCATGGTGGAGAGTTTGGGATCTGATTGATTGTTTCTGTGGAAAGGTATTTTTTATACAGGAAATCTCAGCTCGTTACTTGTATAAAAGACACCTGGGAGGCAGAATTCTTGCTGATTGATAGGGGACATTAGTTTTTCTGGATTTTTATTTTTGTTATTCTGTCTCACTGTTAAAATACCCCTACCATTAAAATTTTAGACTGATCATTTCTTTGTCAGTGGAAAAACATTCAAAATCAGAAGGGGATCAAATACATTTTTACCTCACTGTATCTAAATACACATTTTGTGGCATATACTGTACATAGTTTGCCTATAGAATTAATTGTGCATTTTGTAGACTATTTAATACAAAGTTTAATTCTAAAAACATTTATGTATGGTGGGGAACATCTAAAACACAAATCCATCCCTGCTTACAAAGCCATAATTTTTTATGTGCGCCCCCCAAGGAGCTAGGAGCACATGCTATAATGTAATATTCAAAGTTCTTGTTCTTTTAATTTTGTGAGTATGTATTTGGCTTTTTCAGACCCCTGAATAAGTTCTAGCAGGATGAAACGCATTACAAAAGTATTGAGCATTGTATTTTTTATATTAAAATATCTATAAATTAATATCTCCACTGTGAATGTTGAGCAACTAATAGGCAACTCCAAAGTGAAACCTATGGTGTATTCCAGTAATAGGAGGAGCCCAGCTGACTCTTTTGAGGAAGAGCTTCCTACTGACTGGGCTCATTTAATTCTGAGACTGTGTGTATTTTGGTTACAATTTTAATTAACTAAAGTAGATGAAAGACATTAGAATTAATTGTACAACAGTCTCAAGCTCGCAAATCTGCAATCAAAAATCATTTTTTTTATGTTTCATTTCCGTTTCATATCAATCTCGGGAATCATTGAGTTAATACATATTACAGCCTGTATAACGTTATCTGCGAGCTTGCAATTGAATAAGGCCCTAAATAACTAGACAGTGTTAATTGTACCTTGTCCTGTAAACAGTAGCCTGCCCCAATCTATTTGCATTGCTCTGTAAACAGCAATGCTCTGTGATATCTCAAATACTAAGATTAGAGATATGATCTTTGTTTAGAAATATCTGTGTGTAAAGACATAAATATCAAGTGATGTATCCAATCAACACAGATAATAGAGCAATTGAGTATGGAAATAAACAAATAAATAATGATTATACTTGCAATTGCTAGTTATTAAAAACATTTTTTGAAATATGATAACTGAGCTTGGAAGTTAAGTATTTTAAGCATAATTTACAGTACATGGAAAGATCTACCCACTCTCCCAATGATTTAATCTCATGCAAATAATTCTTTCTCACTAGCAACATGACCGTCAAAAATGACAGGAATAAAATTGTAAGCCTGGCAATGCTGTTTGCCCATAATGCGAGGATATGGGCCCTCTGAGCCCCTTCGGCACCAATTGCGAACTTCTTCCCCTGTGTACTACCTTGGGGTAAGAGTTAGTGCTTTGGGTTAAGTATTACTGCCTTGGGTTAAGTATTATTGGCTTGAGTTACTTGTGACTGCCTTGTATTAAGTGTTACTGTTAAGTCTTAGTGCTTAGGGCTCGTATTTATGTCCTTCGGTCTCTTTTTACTTCCTTTGGCCTCACTTTCATCTTTTTTAAGTTTTTTCGGCAGCCATTTTATTTCTCGCTTCGGAGATTTTCGATCATGAAAAAAGGCAAAATATGCCTCAAATTAACTTACAACCTCACTCACGGGCTCCCTGGCACTGTGCTGTGTGTGAGTGTTTTTGCAGGTATTTTCATTTCGGTGGATCGGCCATTAAAGTCTTATTTTTGCGAGCCCCGCAGTCCATCTACGTGCTTTGGGTCCTAAGTCATATGGGCCATAATTTTGCGGCCGTCTCTAAGTAATTGCAGCGAAGTCCCGCGTGTTTCAACTGCTCATGCGCGAAATCCTACTGGCCTCGCGATGAGCGCCTGCGGCGCTCATCGCAAGCCCTGCAATGAGTGCCTTCGGCGCTCATTGCAGCCTAAGTCCAGCGTGCCTTAAATGTTCGCTTCGCAAGGCTCGCAGTGCAATTAGCCCCTTTGGCGCTCATTGCAGCCTACGTCACAGATTTTTAGGTGTTGCAGTCTTATGATTGCTATAACCTACACGAACTAGGAATGATTTTAAGACTTATCTCTGTAAAAGATAATTAACTATGTAAAATAAAGTAATAAGGAGAGTAAAAGGATATCACATATATAGTTGTCAGCAATGCAGGTGGTTGCGCAAAGCGAGTCGCTCATCCCTACGACCCCCTACGACTTTTGGACAGCAAATGCGGACCCTCGCAAAGCGTTTGCGGAGGTAGAGGCTCTACGGCGCCTCACAATCCCTTACAAACGACCACACAAGCGGGAGTTTAAAAAAAAAAAAACACGCAATCACTAACTACGGACTTACACAAAAAAATACGAGCCGCAAGACTTAGAAAAAAAAAATTTGCGGACTTACACAAAAACAATTAGGACCAGCGGGACAACCGGCGCACAGCGGCAAACATTAAAAAACACAAAAATACACACGAAAATACAAATAGGTAAAGTATATTAATTTATTCATTTATTACTTATTTAATTATCATCAAAAAATACGTATACACAAAAAAAAACACTATCGCAATAAACGCAAAAGCCATTCACCGCGCGCCTCACAACGAGCGCCAAAGCTGCTCATAGCACACAAAGCCTTGCAATAAGCGCAAAAAGCAGATCAGCGACGACCTTTCAATGACAGCAAAAGCGCCAATGATAATAAAAAATACAACAACCAAGAGGCTTGCAATGGGCGCCGAAGGCGCTTATTGCGAGCCACGCGAGGCTCGCAATGAGCGCCAAAGGATCTCAGACCACCGGAAAAAAATTGGTGTGTGGCAAAAAGCATTACCTGCCTTACAATTTTATTGCCCCGAAATTTTTGACGGGCAAGTAGCTAGTTTTTTAATAACAAACAGCAATTATATTTATTTGTATACTTAATAACTGGGCCATTTGTTGAGTCTTTTTTGTTTATTTAACAAACTAATCAACCATAGAATGTGCTCCTGTATTATTTTATGTCCATGGATATTCATGTAAACTATTAGTTACTTATATTCAATTATAAAAGAAACACTAGTTAGCAGTCTCAACTTATATTATTATATTTGTATGGCTTATAAATGTTCAGCAGTTGTTGAGAGAAATGTTTCTAGCCACAACCTATTTCCCAGTAACTTTTCTATATTGTATTGATTGTTTTCTCCTTGTATTCAGCATTTGTCTGCAGGGAGCTTTGTCTGCATGCAGTCTGCCGTGTTGTGTGTGTATGCCAGTATGTGTGTGTATTTGGTGCACGTGGGTATGTGGAATCTGTAAGGGACCATTGCACCAAAAAAATATGTTTTAAAACTTTGTCTGACTAAGAGCATAATTAATCAGGAAAAAGCTAGTTTTTAATTGAAAAAAATGTGATGTTTCTGCAAGACCCTGGAGGGATCCATGATGCATTGGTGGAAGCTGTGTGGGTATATGTATGAGAGGGGCATTTACATTTCTGAGAGCTGTGGCTGCAGTAAATGATATAAGGTGTCTGCTGCTGAGTCAGAGAGGAGGAAGGGGTGTGGTGTTAATTTAATTTGTATCCAGTTATCAAACAAAGACTCTGGACTTCTGCATATTCTCTCCTCCCCCACCCTTCCCTCTGCTGATGTACAAACCCACATCTTCCAGCTGTCAGGGCGCGATGTAACAAACACAAAATGGATTCCTGTACTCATAAACAGAGTCTTCAAAAACTCAGAATTTTGCAAAAAAATGTTTATGCCCATGGCTTACACAGCCACTAATATTGTTAGATTGGTACATATATAACAAACACATTTCTTTTTCCTTGAACTACAGTGGTCCTTTTTTGTGAGAATGTCAGTGTTTGTCTGCGAGTAGGTAGTGTGTCTGTTTCTTTGGTTTTGTACCCAGGTCATTGTCACACCCCTCTTCTGGTTGTAGTACTTCTGCGATAATCCCATAAATGTGTTTCCATCCAAAGCAATGTAACTAAAATTCCTGTAGTGGCAGCTTAGTCATTAGCAAGTAAGATATTGCAAGTAAGAATGTGTTTAGATTTTTGCTGCCCTAGGCCCAGTTAGATGTGTGCTCCCCATTATACCAGCATATGTAATCCTGCAGGAGAGCAAGATCAGGAGAATCTCCTAATTTTCGCCATCGGTTTACAATTGTTCCTTTCTTGGCAACCAGCAAAAACAGACTATAGCAGTTCTTTTCCCCATGCCCCATAGTGTCATTCTTCCATGGAGAGAAACCATTCACTGATCACATATTAAGGCCACCCTACATGTGCAGTTCTTTCTTAGATATAGAGTCTTCAGGACATCAGGAGAAGGCCAGTCTTCTACAATCCGACATGTATTGTTCTTTCTTAGATATAGGGTCTTCAGGACATCAGGAGAAGGCCAGTCTTCTACAATCCGACATGTATTGTTCTTTCTTAGATATTGGGTCTTCAGGGCATCAGGAGAAGGCCAGTCTTCTACAATCCGACATGTATTGTTCTTTCTTAGATATAGGGTCTTCAGGACATCAGGAGAAGGCCAGTCTTCTACAACCCTACATGTGCTGTTCTTTATTACATATAGGGTCTTCAGGACATCAGGAGAAGGCCAGTCTTCTACAACCCTACATGTGCTGTTCTTTATTACATATAGGGTCTTCAGGACATCAGGAGAAGGCCAGTCTTCTACAACCCTACATGTGCTGTTCTTTATTACATATAGGGTCTTCAGGACATCAGGAGAAGGCCAGTCTTCTACAACCCTACATGTGCTGTTCTTTATTACTTATAGGGTCTTCAGGACATCAGGAGAAGGCCAATCTTCTACAACCCTACATGTGCTGTTCTTTATTACATATAGGGTCTTCAGGACATCAGGAGAAGGCCAGTCTTCTACAACCCTACATGTGCTGTTCTTTATTACATATAGGGTCTTCAGGACATCAGGAGAAGGCCAATCTTCTACAACCCTACATGTGCTGTTCTTAATTACATATAGGGTCTTCAGGACATCAGGAGAAGGCCAGTCTTCTACAATCCGACATGTATTGTTCTTTCTTAGATATAGGGTCTTCAGGACATCAGGAGAAGGCCAGTCTTCTACAATTTATTCCAATATAGCTATAGTTACCTCAAGCACAAACAGTTGTACCTGTAAATATCATTTATCTGATGCTGGAGTTTAGCATTTAAAGGAACATTTCAGTATTTTTTAAATTTTATATAAACATCCTAGCTAGGTTTATTTACCCTGCCAATTGTACTTTTCATATAAAATGTACATTTCACTTTCTTATACGAAGCCAATAGACTAACAGCATTTGAACTTATGGAACCGTCTGCTTTCTTCATGTTTACTCCTAACACATTATGCCATACTTATCTATAGCAGCTCTGCCTTCTGCCGCCTAAGATAACAGGGCTGGGAGGATGCTGTCTGTTAGAAGCAGTAAAGAGTCAATTTAAAGGGCCACCAGAGTTCAAGAAAAATACACTTGTTTGTCAAGTATGAGCCAACATTAGCAGCTGTGTAAACCATAAAGCATTTTTGGGGGAATTTCTAAACACTTTAGTACAGGAATCCATTTAATGTTCGTTACATCACATCCTGAGAGTTGGATGATGGTGGTGTGTGTTTTACCTATCTGTGAAGATGGCTGAAGAAGGAGGGAACAGAGAGCCATTGTAAAGTTATCTGGATATGACTGAAGTAGACACCATACCCAATCACTCTCACTAGCACAGAAGCAGACACCTTGCATCAAAGCATAGAACCACAGCTCCACAAATGTAAATGGCCCTCTCACATACACAACTTCCACCAATGTATCATGATCTCTCCAAGTTCCTGCAGAGGCATTAAAATGTATTTGTTTCTAATTAAGAACTAGATGTATGACTTTGTTCCTGACTAATTATGCTGTGAGTCAGACTTCAAGTTTTCAAACAAATATTTATCTTCATTGTGCAGTGGTCCTTTAAATATACTCGCCTGAAATGTGTTATTTTAAATATAGTGGGCATGGCCTTAACTTATACTAGCTCCCAGAATGCATCATTAATAAGCCAGAGATGTGTAGCCTGTATGGGCTCAGACAAGATGTCAGAAAGAGTGCATCATGGTGTAGTACTATAAACACAATGCATGACCTAATACGTGGAGTGTTTATTTCCTGACACACTACTTCCCCATCCCATTAACATCATTCTTCGTCCTCATAATAAATTCCTAACAACTTCCTTTGGGTTGAAACTGGATGCAACTTTAATTTTACAAGGTGAACAAACAAAACACCCTATACAGCAATACTTCTGAATAAAGACACAGAGTTCTGCCATACATCCTTTTAAGACAACTTGACTGATAACTGTAACAGTAGTCACATGGCCTGGGGTACAGTCACAAGGGGCCAGATCCCTAAAGGCCAACCTCAAAAGACCAAAGCCTGGAGACTCTTGTCACTACAGGCCATAAAATAATCCTAATCAGTTGCGACCACAAGCATTTTTCCTCTTTCTAACAAATCCCATCATTGGGCACTTCCACTGCTGAGGCCACTTTAAACCTTAAACTGGTGACAACATTACAGGACCACTGAACTCTGTTTGTTTTTACACAATCACAATTAATCTCTTCTATGTCTTACACACATTTTAGTGAAATATATCAAATATTATTGGCTTACTTAATATTTTGCCACTTATTTTGTGCAGTATTGTGGCATCAGTTTTTCCTTCACACTCTCTCTCAAAATTATTCTCCTCCATCTTGTGTAGCTGGTGTTTTCAATAGTATATACATAGATGATGTCACTGCTGGGAGGAGAGCCATCCACAGACCTAGGCAGGGGTCACTAACAACATGTCAGGGGGAGCCACCTTAGTACTAATTCATCCCTAGCAGCACTTTATTAAAAAATAATACATATTATTGTATAATATACAAAAAATTTCCCAATAATGTAAACTAACTATACATATAACTAATATGTACATACAATGTATATATAATATACAGTTTACTATATTTAGTCATTTGTTTTTATTAGTTTTTATTGATGGACGAGTTTTGTATCATGTACAATAAAATGTTTGTTTAATAAAGTGATCTTCCCGGATAGGGGGACGAATCAGCAGCAGGTTATAGTTTCTGACTGCTGTTTATATCAGAATCCCAATAACTCAGGAAGGTTTATCTTGAAACCAAAGTTTCTTTATTATAGACTGTAAGTATACACAAAGAGTTATAAACAAAACTAATTGACTAAGATAGAGAGAAATAAATAGAGAATACAATGAAAGTGCCTAATCAGTACTAGTCCCTAACTAATATATAGAATACACATATTGCTCATTCACTAAGTTCATCCCCCACATTATCATCTGTTGGTTCCCGTTTACCCTGAAACTTCAGGACATCTGTCCAAATTCTTTAATGGAGCCTTGAATAGATCCTCTGAGCTGAGATTGGTGTGTCTTATATCATCACCCTGTGGTCCCATCTGTCTTTATTGTCCCCTGTCCATGCTATGATTTAAATGACCTTAAGGTATACCAGTAGGGGTCCAAAATATTCATTTGGTTGACCATTTGTTGGCAAAGGGCTTTTTGCAGTTCAGAAAAGTTAACTCCATATATATAATAGCAAATTTAGATTCCATGGAATACCAATCATAGTTAGGGTAAAGTCTGTGATTTTATAATTGCAAATAAATGTCCATAAATCCATAAAATCCAACAGCAGCTACAGTAACCTAAAGCATCACCAATGCAATTACCCCCCCCCCCCCCCTTAAAAGTTTATGAACATTTAAATAAGCAACAAAAAGCAGCATCAGCAGAAAGACCACAGGCAGGGATTTTGTGAACAGTGAGTTCAGAGCCTCAACTACTGACAAATTATCATGCCAGAACTATTGTACAACCTTCATCCCTATGGACTGGGAAGTTATGGAACCTCCATACTGGGGAAGAGGTTGGGAGGCATACCACAGGAGGCGACTTTAACTGCCCCACCGGAGAAATACTATGTATACATAACCCAGATTCCCACTTCCCTGAGATCTATGCAAATCAGTTACTCAAAAACCAACCAAATTGAATGAAAGATGGGTCATATAATAAACAGCCACCATAAGAACCACTCTGTTTCATGCGCCTACAACTAAAGGAGCACTATTTGCATGACCCTGCCAAGGTTCACAGAATGCAGTTTTGTCTTTTAGCACACCCTCTTTGGTATGAAAGTTTGCTTTGGGATCCCCAATTTTCTTGAAGAGATCTCTCGACGTTCCCATTCTGTTAGCTTCTTCTATCTATTTAGATTGCTCAATATAGAATGTCTCATTGTCTCTTCTTGCTATCCTCTGAAATTCTGTAATGAGTTGGACAAATCTTTTCCTATCTCTACTACCTTTCACTTACCTTCTTTCCTGGGCTACCTCAAAGCCTCATCAGACAGATCGCCTTCTTATATTTCTTCCCTTTGAGGATATTCTTTGTTGCTGTTTTCTGGACATTGGCCTCTGCTACATGGTTTCCGTAAAACTTCTGGGAAGTCTGTTCCACAACTACAGAAGTTTTGAAAAGCTAAGTACTGGTGCTTTTTTATATGTTCTGAAAAAAGAGAAGCCTGTAAAACTGACTGACTCACACCTAGGGGAGTTTGCCCGGAGCTCTCTAGCTCTAATATGTAGCTTGCTCACAGGATACTCTAATATGTAGCTTGCTCACAGGATACTCTGAGTCCAAATCTCAGTGCACTCCACAGAAACGTTACAGAACTTGAACACACTACTAGCCCAAACACCCATCCTTATACTTATCTATCTATATAAATCTCTTCTCATGGCAGAGAAAGGATTAAATAATAACAAAAACTAAACCTGGAGTTTATGATCCCTCCGCCTATGACCTGCTTCTCTTTATGAGCCCAGCAATCCCCTAGGATTCACCTTTCATATCTGCTACTTTCTATGAGCCTGGAAATCCCCCCTTTATATCTGCTAGTACCTTTGAGCCAGGGGATCCCCCAACTACAGTATAACCATGAACGTCCTTTTAGTCCCCACATGGAACCTAATTTTAACCCCTATACCACAGGAGTCCTCAACGGACCCCCCTGACGCCTAATATTAACCCTCATACCACAAGGGTCCACAATCAATCCATGACAACACTTTTGGTATAGGGGTTAACGTTAGGTGTGATGGGGGTCCATGAGGAACTCCATAGTATGGGGATTAATATTAGATGCCATGGTGATCCATTGAGGATACCCAGGTATTGGGGTTAATATAATGTGCTATGGGGTCCATTGAGGATCCCTGTGTTATTGGGGTTAATATTAAGTGGTGATCCATAAGGACTCATGGCTATACTTTAAATTCGGGCTACATGGTAAATCGTAGCTCATAACGTAGCTCACAAGACTAAAGGCTATTAAATTAGCCTCTTAAAGCAACCTGCAGACGACTTGTGGGTTAAGATGCAGCAAAGCCGAAAAAAGTCTACTGGATGAGCAACGTTGAACTTCACGGCCATAAATCCTTTGATCCTTTGATCAATCCTTTGATCAAGCCTGTAACCTCTACAATTACAATCATGCTATTAAATTGCAACTAAGTCACTAGCGAGCAAGCCTGTAACAAGCAAATGGAACCCAAAGCCCGAGTGCTGGAGAGGACCCGCCAGGGAGGTAAAGTCAAATGCATAGCACTTTAACTGCAAATATAAACACACTAATGAACTATTATTAAAAGGGAAAGTGATGTTAGGTCTTAGAATTAATAGCACAACATTTCCTAGCCCGCAAATCGTCCCAAATAGTTTTTTATATCATGTATAATTTCTGTATTATATTGATCCCGGCAATCAATGTGTTAATACATATACTGTATCTCGCATGTAATAGAATATCATATTTACGGCTTTATTAATAATGCATTATTCTGGAATGTGGGTCTGATCACAATTGGTAATTGTAGCCCGTAGGACTTTGAAATCTAACCTCCCCTTTTTCAGTGACGTAATAATAATGATCTCTTTTTCCATTGGCTCCATCTAAACCCGTAACTATGGGTTTGACTAATTGATTACGTTCAAGCCCGCAAAACCGACAGCCAATGAATGGTTTAAGGGTTTTGTCTCTTGCTTGTAGCTTGCAGCCTGTTCTAATTTAATAGCACAGTAACTCGGCCAAATTTCAACCCCGCAGTGAGCTTCACGTTGAAGCTACTGGCTTCAAATTTAACTTGGATGCATGTCGGTCCACTTTAGTTAGAGTCTAGCTGGCATGATGGAGAAATCACAGAAGATCCCCGGGCTCATAGAAGGTAGTGGGTTTGAGAGGGGATCATAGGGATCCCCTGGCTTATAGGGGCTAGCGGTAATAATTGAATTGTGTTGAATTCGACCAGTCAAGCATCAAATCCGATACAATTAAGGTGTTACCATGTTCATAAGACAGATTTAAATCATCCAGACTTCTACAAGGCATTTGTTGTGCCTTTGCCATGGGTTGGATGTAACCGTAGGCTTTTCTTTTAAATTTGTGCACTCTGAAGACTTAAGAGTAAACTTCTTTATAGGAGCCATGTGACAGGGATTTTGAAAATAATTATGGGACAGGCACTTGAGGCTTACAATATTCGGGACATTTGGGGCACTCAGTGGAATTTCTTAGAGGTTACATTCAGAAGTGTGATGTGATAGCTCGGTGGTGATTTGTGAGTGCACTTCAATTCTCAATACTTATGGGAGCCATGGAACGGAGGCCAGTGTAACAAATTTCTGTCCAAAATTCTTCAGGAAATCTATTTATCATGTCTAGACCCTTAAATCTACAGTGGATATAAAAAGTCGACACACCCCTGTTAAAATGTCAGGTTTCTGTGCTGTAAAAAAATGAGACAAAGATAAATCATTTCAGAACTTTTTCCACATTTAATGTGACCTATAAACTGTACAACTCAATTGAAAAACAAACTGAAATCTTTTAGGTAGAGGGAAGAAAAAATATAAAAATAAAATAATATGGTTGCATAAGTATGCACACCCTTAAACTAATACTTTGTGGAAGCACCTTTTGATTTTATTACAGCACTCAGTCTGTTTGGGTATGAGTCAATCAGCATGGCACATTTTGACTTGGCAAGATTTGCCCACTCTTCTTTGCAAAACACTCCAAATCTGTCAGATTGCGAGGGCATCTCCTGTGCACAGCCCTCTTCAGACCACCCCACAGATTTTCAATCGGATTCAGGTCTGGGCTCTGACTGGGCCATTCCAAAACTTTAATCTTCTTCTGGTGAAGCCATTCCTTTGTTGATTTGGATGTATGCTTTGGGTAGTTGTCATGCTGAACGATGAAGTTCCTCTTCATGTTCAGCTTTCTAGCAGAAGCCTGAAGGTTTTGTGGCAATATTGACTGGTATTTGGAACTGTTCATAATTCCATCTTAACTAAGGCCCCAGTTCCAGCTGAAGAAAAACAGCCCCAAAGCATGATGCTGCCACCACCATGCTTCACTGTGGGTATAGTGTTCTTTTGGTGATGTTTAGTGTTGTTTTTGCGCAAAACATATCTTTTGGAATTATGGCCAAAAAGTTCAACCTTGGTTTCATCAGACCATAACACCTTTTCCCACATGCTTTTGGGAGACTTCAGATGTATTTTTGCAAAATGTTGCCTGGCTTGGATGTTTTCCTTCGTAAGAAAATGCTTTCGTCTTGCCACTCCACCCCATAGCCCAGACATATGAAAAATACTGGGGATTGTTGTCACATGTACCACACAGCCAGTACTTGCCAGATATTCCTGCAGCTCCTTTAATGTTGCTGTAGGCCTCTTGGTAGCCTCCCAGACCAGTTTTCTTTTCGTCTTTTCATCCATTTTGGAGGGAGCTCCAGTTCTTGGTAATGTCACTGTTGTGCCATATTCGCTCCACTGTGTAGACTTTTTATATCCACTGTATTCTTTACTTTCACGGCATATCCACAGATGATACTATGTATTTTGTATTTGCTTTGTCTGTTGATTTTCCCTCAATTTAGTTCTGAACTTTGCAATAAGAAGCTCATGATCTGAGTTGCAGTCAGCTCCAGGTCTTGTTTTTGTGTATTTTATAGAGCTTCTCCATCTTTGTCTATATTAAGTATATGCAGCAGTTAATCTGGTACAGTATTTCTTGTTATCTAGAAATTTGAATTATGTGTTTTTAAAAAAGATATAGTTCCCTAAATATAATAAGCATGTGGAAGAGAGAGTACTGAACATCATGTGTCCCCGCCCATCATTATTGTCCCTGCCCATCATTTTAAACTGTGACTGGTCCAAAGAGCAACTACCTCCTGCTTCTTGAACAACCTATATTAATCCAAGGTCTGGAGTTCAGTGAAGAATTCTTGAACATACCTGACCTCAAGTCAGTGGAAGAATATAGAGTTGCTGGCATAATTTGAGAAGACTCAGGCAGGTGAAAATTGGAAGAGGAGTCATAAACCAGGATTAAAAAAGGAAAGACCTCTTACTGGACACCTAGACCAATACATTCCTATAAGCCATGGATGATTACTTACACAGTCTGCTTGGGTCTTGGGTGTTCAAACTTATATTGCCCTGGGATGGCATTGTGTATTATTTGAATTATGCATAGTACATCCAGTCCCCAAGAGATGACATAACCTGCATGAGGACAAAGAGTATGTTACCCAAGAATAACGTGGGTTCTTAACCAAAAAACAAAGGAACTGGTACCAGCACCAATAGAAAAGGTAACACTACTATAAGTATATGTGCACGGATGAGGAGTAACAAAGTCTTCACACAAAAATATATATATTACTTAGGATTTACAGGCAAATTCCTAGAAAATCAACAAAGAAATGTATTCAAGATGGTACAAAAAGCTCACTAAACATGAATCATGTAAATACATCATAAAAATATCTAAAAATAATTTCCTCAAAATCCTAATGATCAATTATAGTCAGAAAAAAAAGGCTATGGATCAAAAACATTGGTCCATTAAAGAGTACTCATTGGTTGGACTGAAATCAGATCCATGTGAAAAAACAGTTGTGAGGGATCAATGTTCATCTAGACTTTGGCAGTAGAGTAGGAAGCCAAATGGATCAGAGCACCAAAGGGTGACCAAATGTGGGATACAGCCAGTCACATCAATGAACTAAGTAAGTTATCTGCATGTATATTGTAAACATAACAATGGCATCCACATCTGACAATGTCCCTCATAACTCATTCTCAAACTTAGCAAAATGTTGTAACATTAAAATCCCATGATAAGGAATTATATGGGTTCATGCTGCCGACTTATGAAAATGTATGATCACAAAAAGTGTTTACGGCCCCTTTGGGATGCGCACAATAAAATATACATTTTGCTGTGCAAGAGTATGTGAAATATACAGATACAACAAAGGACTCCATACTGGGGGAAAGGTTGGTGGGTAATTTACCATGTATTGTATATACATTAGTGAAAGAAAACCCATTTTAAGCACACCTATGTTAACTGTTCAGTAAAAAGTGATTGTTCTGAAGCTTAGGATTGATTACTATTCAAATGAGTGATTAAAATGGGTTGTATTAAAAATGCTTTTTTGAGAACAGTAAAAAGAAAATATAGCAAACAAAGTTAGTTTATAAAATATGGTTATACTGTTGCTATTATAATGCTTTCTGTATGCTTTCTTAAATACATGTTAAAATCTGACACTTCATTGTTATTGTAAGCCTGGGATAATTGTAGTTTTTCTTTTGAATATTATGTAGACTTTTCTGGCATTTCAAGGATGGGCAGACATTGTTGTGGAGACACTTGAGTGTTCTACAGGGTCTGATATTTCATCCCTTAGGATGGTCTGACATCACACCCATAAAAATGGCTTACACTACTATAGAAAATGGGATAAACAAAATATGAAACACAAAATCACTGAAGAGCTTCCCTCATATATTCCACGTTGCACATCTTGTACTCTTGCTGAGGGTGTGAATGCCCCGCATTGCTAGGCCTGCTACCATAAATTCCAGCTTCCTTGCAATGTTGTAGTGAAGGTGTTACACTGCTTGAGCCCGATTCAATTAGAAGCCCGCATCTCGCAGTATACAGGCAGTATGTCTGCGGGCTTCAACTCTGCTGCAATTCCGGTGCTATTCAATTGGACAAGCCCGCAAGTTACGGGCCGAATGCTGAAGCCGTAAACCATGCACTCGTACGTAGCAGTTCAGGGCGGGAACATGATCAATTAAGCAAGGCCGTAACTAACAATTTCGAAACAGCCAATAGAAAATGGGACTGCCATCATTATGGCAGTAAAAAATGGAGGTTACATGTCAGTCAATTAGCGTTTAGAGGTCTGATATGCAATCGGACTCACAAAACCGCAAAATAATAGAAATTAATGCCGATACTGTTTTAGTCCATGTGGGTGGCCTGATATGTATTAACTCATTGATTCCCAAGATCAATATAACCTTGAAATGACACATACAAAATTGTATTGCCAATTTGCGAGCTTGAGACTGTTGTGCAACTAATTCTAATGTCTATCATCACTTTCACCATTATTTGCAGTGCAGTATTGATTTTTTATTTGCATTTACAGTGCTGCGGACAGTGGTTAAACCCCCTTGTGGGTCCTCTCTAGTAATCGTTGGATTTTCTCCTACATTTACAGGTGTGAAAACATTTGCAGGTTTGGAGAATTGTAGCAATTGAATAGCAATTCGCAATTTTATCCATCGTAACTCTTGCGGACGTGAAAGATATGCCGTAACCCGTAAACCGTTTGGACCCCGCAAAAGACGCCAGTTGAAAAGCAAATGAACTTACAGCCTCACTTACGGGCTCCAGTAACTTACAATTGCTCAGTTGAATCGGGCTCCTAGATTGTGCATGTGTTCTGTTTATTTAGACTAGGACAATGCGTGATTATCTATCAATTGTGAGCATTCTGAGACTGAACTGTTCTACGTTATGTACTACGATGTGGGTTCTGTGCCAAGGACAACGGCACAATGGAAAAAAATACATATGTTTAAAAACTTTAAGTCTTACTTAAAAAGTCATACTATTGGTTATAAATTAGAAAATAATGCATTTTAATGCATCTACAAGATCTTGGAGTAAACAAAATCTCTTGGCTTCGGCCCGTTCCCTCCTCCCCCGTCCCTCCATTCACTGATAACTACAAACATACACCTCACAACTTCCATGTTTCAACATGTGATGTAACAAACACAAAATAGATACTTCTACTCATAAACAAAGTATTCAAAATAATAAGGTTTTAAAAAATATGTTGTATGCTCCTGGCTTACACAGCTTCTAATGTTGTTAGTTTGGTTGATACTGGACAAACGAGTGTCTTTTTTCTTAAACTGAAGGGGTCCTTTAGGCCTTAGCACTTTTTAATTTGCTGAGAACATTAGACTTTTAAATCTCAAATATTAAAATATTTTTTATCAATGAACTTACTTATAAATAAATCATTCCATTTTTATTGTATTTCATTAAAATAAAAAAGTGTTGAATTTTAATTTTCCATTGCAAAGATGTTTTTTTTTTTTAAATTGACTTTGCCACTTAAAGTGTTAAACATAGTCAGACAAGCTGTCTTTTTAGAGAGCCTATCCCCACAAACTTTCCTATTTGCCTTTGCAATAACTACAACCACTCCTGGGTCGTGCACTTCTCTCTCTTGGCCCAATGCTCAATTCCACATCTAACTTCTAGTCCTATCATTTTTTAGCCACTCATCCTTTTATCTCTCCACCTACTCCTCTCTACTCACTTGGCCCTTAACATCCATATAAATCTCTCGATGCCCAACTTGCTCCTCCCCCAAACTGTTGACATAAAATAATGGGGCCTTCTTGTAAAGCTTTCTACAATATTTTGTCACTTAAACAATATAATTTAGAAACCTGCCCAAGTGATGTTGATGCTGTATGTTATGCAAAAAAATGAAGAAATGTTTGAATCTCTCAACAACCCTACACCCTCTCATCTCTCCCTCTCATCTCTCCCAGATAAGTTTCCGTTCTCCTTATTTGGTAAACCACATTCTGATTGGAGTCACAACTATTATAAGGAATATGGCTAATATAGCAACAGTATATAGAATTATAATTCTAGTTTGGTGACACATACTTTGTAGGAGTGTTAACTAAAAAGTATTAAAGCCTAATGAGACACACACATGGTTTGAATATGGGAGCTGCAGGGGTCTGTGCTACATCTCTGTCATAAATCCTCTCTTTTTCCTGAGCCTGTTCTATCCCATCTTCTTCCATTTCAACTTGCCCCCATTCATTCCATCCTCTCTCTCCGAACCTCTCTTCTTCCACCCCAGCTCTTCTTTCCCTCCTCCCTCAGCTCCACCATTTTTCTTTCTTCACTAGCTCTCCATCTCACATTCTCAGTCCTGACCCCTCTAGCCTTGCTCACCTTGCATTTCAATTCCCTCTAAATACACAACCTCAATTGTCTTTTTGTTTCTGTACTTCACCCTCCTCTTTCAGCCCTTCTTTGTCGGTACATCCTTCCTTTCTGGTGCCCCTCTTCTTAATCACACCTAGCACTTCCTCTATCCCCTTTTATATCAAACACTGCCCTTTGCCTCAATTCTTCCTCTATTTGCTTCTGTCTATGGCCCTAACCTTTCCTAGTTCTGCACACACAATTCCATCACTTCTATTTCTATCCTTCTCTAAGTTTTACCCATCTTTATTCCTGCTCTGCACCTCCATTCATTCTACTCTCTCATCCTCTCCATTATTCTCTCTATACCTCCCCTCTTGCATCCCTGTCTTCATTAATGTTCTTCTCAGTTTTGAGCCATCATCCCTAGTCATGCATCCCACTCCCAGCTCTAATATCTCCACTTCTGTATATGCTCCTCTTCTGGCATTCTTTTTCCTGCAATATTTCTGTCCTCATCCCTTTGTTCTACACTATTTAAATGCCATCCCATACGCTCAGTCCTGATCCTCTATATCAATTTATGTCTGTACCTCTCTCCTGCAGAGGTCCCCCCCCTCTCCTGACCCTTTTTATGCCAGGCTCCTCCTCTTTCAGTCCTCCATCTCTTTATCACAGTCACCTCCTCTCTCTCAGTCCTAACACTTTTTATCCCAGTCTCCTCCTCTCTCAGTCCTAACTCTCTTTATCCCAGTGTCCTCCTCTCAGTCCTCCCTCTCTTTATCCCTATCTCCTCCTTTCTCAGCCCCACTCTTTAACCCAGTCTCATCCTCTTTCAGTCCGCCCTCTTTATCCCAGTCTCCTCCTCTCTCAGTCCCCCCTCTTTATCCCAGTCTCCTCCTCTCTCAGCCCTACCTCTCTTTATCTGTCTCCTCTCTCATTCCTAACTCACTTTATCCCAGTGTCCTTCCTCTTTATCCCAGTCTCCTCCTCTCTCAGTCCTACCTCTCTTTATCCCATTCTCCTCCTCTCTCAGCCCTACCTCTCTTTATCCGTCTCCTCCTCTGTCATTCCTAACTTACTTTATCCCAGTGCCCTCCTCTCTCAGTCCTCCCTCTTTATCCCAGTCTCCTCCTCTCTCTCAGTCCTAACTCTCTTTATCCCAGTCTCCTCCTCTCTCAGTCCTAACTCTCTTTATCCCAGTCTCCTCCTCTCTCAGTCCTAACTCTCTTTATCCCAGTGTCCTCCTCTCAGTCCTCCCTCTCCTCATCCCAGTGTCCTCCTCTCAGTCCTACCTCTCTTTATCCCAGTCTCCCCTCTCTTTATCCCAGTCTCCTCCTCTCAGTCCTCCTCTATTTACCCAGTCTCCTCCTCTCTCAGCCCTACCTCTCTTTATCCCAGTCTCCTCCTCTCTCATTCCTAACTCACTTTATCCCAGTGTCCTCCTCTCTCAGTCCTCCCTCTTTATCCCAGTCTCCTCCTCTCTTAGTCATTCCTCTTTATCCCAGTCACCTCCTCTCTCTGTCCTAATTCTCTGTATCCCAGTCTACTCCTCTCTGTCCTCTCTTTATCCCAGTGTCCACCTCTCAGTCCTCCCTCTCCTCATCCCAGTGTCCTCCTCTGTCCTCTCTTTATCCCAGTCTCCTCCTCTCTCAGCTCTACCTCTTTATCCCAGTCTCCTCCTCTCTCATTCCTAACTCACTTTATCCCAGTGTCCTCCTCTCTCAGTCCTCCCTCTTTATCCCAGTCTCCTCCTCTCTTAGTCCTTCCTCTTTATCCCAGTCACCTCCCCTCTCAGTCCTAAGTCTCTTTATCCCATTCTCCTCCTCTCAGTCCTCCCTCTCCTCGTCCCAGTGTCGTCCTCTCTCAGTCCTAACTCTCTTTCTCCCAGTCTCCTCCTCTCTGTCCTACCTCTCTTTATCTCAGTCTCCTCCTCTCAGTTCTCCCTCTCTGTATCCCAGTCTCATCATCCTCTCTCAGTCCTACCTCTCTTTATCCCATTCTCCTCCTCTCTCAGTCCTCTCTTTATCCCAGTGTCCTCCTCTCAGTCCTCCCTCTCCTCATCCCAGTGTCCTCCTCTCTCAGTCATAACTCTCTTTATCCCAGTCTCCTCCTCTCTCAGTCCTACCTCTCTTTATCCCAGTCTCCTCCAATCAGTCCTCCCTATCTGTATCCCAGTCTCATCATCCTCTCTCAGCTCCTACCTCTCTTTATCCCATTCTCCTCCTCCTCTCTGTTATACCTCTCTTTATCCCAGTCTCCTCCTCTCTGTTATACCTCTCTTTATCCCATTCTCCTCCTCCTCTCTGTTATACCTCTCTTTATCCCAGTCTCCTCCTCTCTGTTATACCTCTCTTTATCCCATTCTCCTCCTCCTCTCTGTTATACCTCTCTTTATCCCAGTCTCCTCCTCTCTGTTATACCTCTCTTTATCCCAGTCTCCTCCTCTCTGTTATACCTCTCTTTATCCCAGTCTCCTCCTCTCTGTTATACCTCTCTTTATCCCAGTCTCCTCCTCTCTGTTATACCTCTCTTTATCCCAGTCTCCTCCTCTCTGTTATACCTCTCTTTATCCCAGTCTCCTCCTCTCTGTTATACCTCTCTTTATCTCAGTCTCCTCCTCTCAGTCCTCCCTCTCTTTATCCCAGTCTCCTCCTCTCTGTTATACCTCTCTTTATCCCAGTCTCCTCCTCTCTGTTATACCTCTCTTTATCCCAGTATCCTCCTCTCTGTCCAACCTCTCTTTATCCCAGTCTCCTCCTCTCAGTCCTCCCTCTCTTTATCCCAGTCTCCTCCTCTCTGTTATACCTCTCTTTATCCCAGTATCCTCCTCTCTGTTATACCTCTCTTTATCCCAGTATCCTCCTCTCAGTCCTCCCTCTCTTTATCCCAGTCTCCTCCTCTCTGTTATACCTCTCTTTATCCCAGTATCCTCCTCTCTGTTATACCTCTCTTTATCTCAGTCTCCTCCTCTCAGTCCTCCCTCTCTTTATCCCAGTCTCCTCCTCTCTGTTATACCTCTCTTTATCCCAGTCTCCTCCTCTCTGTTATACCTCTCTTTATCCCATTCTCCTCCTCTCAGTCCTCCCTCTCTTTATCTCAGTCTCCTCCTCTCAGTCCTCCCTCTCTTTATCCCAGTCTCCTCCTCTCTGTTATACCTCTCTTTATCCCAGTATCCTCCTCTCTGTTATACCTCTCTTTATCCCAGTATCCTCCTCTCTGTCCAACCTCTCTTTATCCCAGTCTCCTCCTCTCTGTTATACCTCTCTTTATCCCAGTATCCTCCTCTCAGTCCTCCCTCTCTTTATCCCAGTCTCCTCCTCTCTGTTATACCTCTCTTTATCCCAGTCTCCTCCTCTCTGTTATACCTCTCTTTATCCCAGTATCCTCCTCTCTGTTATACCTCTCTTTATCCCAGTATCCTCCTCTCTGTCCAACCTCTCTTTATCCCAGTATCCTCCTCTCTGTTATACCTCTCTTTATCCCAGTATCCTCCTCTCTGTCCAACCTCTCTTTATCTCAGTCTCCTCCTCTCAGTCCTCCCTCTCTTTATCCCAGTATCCTCCTCTCTGTCCAACCTCTCTTTATCTCAGTCTCCTCCTCTCTGTTATACCTCTCTTTATCCCAGTCTCCTCCTCTCTGTTATACCTCTCTTTATCCCCGTATCCTCCTCTCTGTCCAACCTCTCTTTATCCCAGTCTCCTCCTCTCTGTTATACCTCTCTTTATCCCATTCTCCTCCTCTCTGTTATACCTCTCTTTATCCCAGTCTCCTCCTCTCTGTTATACCTCTCTTTATCCCAGTCTCCTCCTCTCTGTTATACCTCTCTTTATCCCAGTATCCTCCTCTCTGTCCAACCTCTCTTTATCCCAGTATCCTTCTCTCTCAGTCCACCCTCTCTTTATCCCAGTCTCCTCCTCCTCTCTGTTATACCTCTCTTTATCCCATTCTCCTCCTCCTCTCTGTTATACCTCTCTTTATCCCATTCTCCTCCTCCTCTCTGTTATACCTCTCTTTATCCCAGTCTCCTCCTCTCTGTTATACCTCTCTTTATCCCAGTCTCCTCCTCTCTGTTATACCTCTCTTTATCCCAGTCTCCTCCTCTCTGTTATACCTCTCTTTATCCCAGTATCCTCCTCTCTGTCCAACCTCTCTTTATCCCAGTCTCCTCCTCTCTGTTATACCTCTCTTTATCCCAGTATCCTCCTCTCTGTCCAACCTCTCTTTATCCCATTCTCCTCCTCTCTCAGTCCCCACACTCTGTATTACAGTCTCCTCCTCCGCTCTGTTATACATCTCTTTATCCCAGTCTCCTCCTCTCTCAATCCTCCCTCTCTTTATCCCATTCTCCTCCTCTCTCAGTCCCCACACTCTGTATTACAGTCTCCTCCTCTCTGTCCTCCCTCTCTTTATTCCAGTCTCATCATCCTCTCTTAGTCCTACCTCTCTTTATCCCAGTATCCTCCTCTCTCAGTCCTCCCTCTCTTTATCCCAGTCTAGTCCTTCTCTCTGTTATACCTCTCTTTATCCCAGTCTCCTCCTCCTCTCAGTCCTCTCTTTATCACAGTCTCCTCCTCTCTCAGTCCTCCCTCTCTTTATCACAGTCTCCTCCTCTCAGTCCTCCCTCTCTTTTTCCCAGTCTCCTCCTCTCTCAGTCCTCCCTCTCTTTATCCCAGTTTCCTCCTCTCTCGGTCCTCCCTCTCTTTATCCAGTCTCCTCCTCTCTCAGTCCTCCTCTATTTATCCAGTCTCCTCCTCTCTCAATCCTCCTCTATGTGTCAAGTCTCCTCCTCTCTCAGTCCTCCCTCTCTTTATCCCAGTCTCCTCCTCTCAGTCCTCCCTCTCTTTCCCCCAGAAAGTCTAGTCCTTCTCTCTGTTATACCTCTCTTTATCCCAGTCTAGTCCTTCTCTCTGTTATACCTCTCTTTATCCCAGTCTCCTACTCCTCTCTGTCCTCCTCTATTTATCCAGTCTCCTCCTCTCTCAGTCCTCCCTCTCTTTATCACAGTCTCCTCCTCTCTCAGTCCTCCCTCTCTTTATCTCAGTCTCCTCCTCTCAGTGCTCCCTCTCTTTATCCCAGTCTCCTCCTCCTCTCAGTCCTCCCTCTCGGTATCCCAGTCTCCTCCTCTCAGTCCTCCTCTATTTATCCAGTCTCCTCCTCTCTCAGTCCTCCTCTATTTATCCAGTCTCCTCCTCTCTCAATCCTCCTCTATGTGTCAAGTCTCCTCCTCTCTCAGTCCTCCCTCTCTTTATCCCAGTCTCCTCCTCTCAGTCCTCCCTCTCTTTATCCCAGTCTCCTCCTCAGTCCTCCCTCTCTTTATCCCAGTCTCGTGCTCTCAGTCATCCCTCTCTTTATCTCAGTCTCCTCCTCTCAGTCCTCCCTCTCTTTATCCCAGTCTCCTCCTCTCTGTTATACCTCTCTTTATCCCAGTATCCTCCTCTCTGTCCAACCTCTCTTTATCCCAGTCTCCTCCTCCGCTCTGTTATACATCTCTTTATCCCAGTCTCCTCCTCTCTCAGTCCTCCCTCTCTTTATCCCAGTCTCCTACTCTCTCAGTCCTCCCTCTTTATCCCAGTCTCCTCCACTCTGTCCTCCCTCTCTTTATTCCAGTCTCATCATCCTCTCTTAGTCCTACCTCTCTTTATACCAGTCTCATCCTCTCTCAGTCCTACCTCTCTTTATCCCAGTATCCTCCTCTCTCAGTCCTCCCTCTCTTTATCCCAGTCTAGTCCTTCTCTCTGTTATACCTCTCTTTATCCCAGTCTCCTCCTCCTCTCAGTCCTCTCTTTATCACAGTCTCCTCCTCTCTCAGTCCTCCCTCTCTTTATCTCAGTCTCCTCCTCTCAGTGCTCCCTCTCTTTATCCCAGTCTCCTCCTCTCAGTCCTCCTCTATTTATCCAGTCTCCTCCTCTCTCAGTCCTCCCTCTCTTTATCCCAGTCTCCTCCTTTCTCAGTCCTCCCTCTCTTTATCCCAGTCTCCTCCTCTGTCCTCCCTCTCTTTATCCCAGTCTCGTGCTCTCAGTCATCCCTCTCTTTATCCCAGTCTCCTCCTCTCAGTCCTCCCTCTCTTTATCCCAGTCTCCCCTCTCTTTATCCCAGTCTCCTCCTCTCTCAGTCCTCCTCTATTTATCCAGTCTCCTCCTCTCTCAGCCCTCCTCTATTTATCCAGTCTACTCCTCTCTGTCCTCCTCTATGTATCCAGTCTCCTCCTCTCTCTGTCCTCCCTCTCTTTATCCCAGTCTCCTCCTCTCTCGGTCCTCCCTCTCTTTATCCCAGTCTCCTCCTCTCAGTCCTCCTCTATTTATCCCAGTCTTCCCTCTCTTTATCCCAGTCTCCTCCTCTCAGTCCTCCTCTATTTATCCAGTCTCCTCCTCTCTCAATCCTCCTCTATTTATCCAGTCTCAATCTCTCTCAATCCTCCTCTATGTATCCAGTCTCCTCTTCTCTCAGTCCTCCCTCTCTTTATCCCAGTCTCCTCGTCTCTCGGTCCTCCCTCTCTTTATCCCAGTCCTCCTCTATTTATCCCAGTCTCCTCCTTTCTCAGTCCTCCTCTATTTATCCAGTCTCCTCCTCTCAGTCCTCCTCTATTTATCCAGTCTCCTCCTCTCTCGGTCCTCTCTCTCTCTTTATCCCAGTCTCCTCCTCTCAGTCCTCCTCTATTTATCCAGTCTCCTCCTCTCTCGGTCCTCTCTCTCTTTATCCCAGTCTCCTCCTCTCTCGGTCCTCCCTCTCTTTATCCCAGTCTCCTCCTCTCAGTCCTCCTCTATTTATCCCAGTCTCCTCCTCTCAGTCCTCCTCTCTTTATCCCAGTCTCCTCCTCTCAGTCCTCCTCTATTTATCCCAGTCTCCTCCTCTCTCAATCATCCTCTATTTATCCAGTCTCCTCCTCTCTCAATCCTCCTCTATGTATCCAGTCTCCTCCTCTCTCAGTCCTCCCTCTCTTTATCCCAGTCTCCTCCTCTCTCGGTCCTCCCTCTCTTTATCCCAGTCTCCTCCTCTCTCAGTCCTCCCTCTCTTTATCCCAGTTTCCTCCTCTCTCGGTCCTCCCTCTCTTTATCCCAGTCTCCTCCTCTCTCAGTCATCCCTCTTTATCCCAGTCTCCTCCTCTCTGTCCTCCCTCTCTTTATCCCAGTCTTCCCTCTCTTTATGCCAGTCTACTCCTCTCAGTCCTCCTCTATTTATCCAGCCTCCTCCTCTCTCAATCCTCCTCTATGTATCGTCTCCTCCTCTCTGTCCTCCCTCTCTTTATCCCAGTCTCCTCCTCTCTCAGTCCTCCCTCTCTTTATCCCAGTCTCCTCCTCTCAGTCCTCCTCTATTTATCCAGTCTCCTCCTCTCTCAGTCCTCCTCTATTTATCCCAGTCTCCTCCTCTCTCAGTCCTCCCTCTTTATCCCAGTCTCCTCCTCTCTGTCCTCCCTCTCTTTATCCCAGTCTTCCCTCTCTTTATGCCAGTCTACTCCTCTCAGTCCTCCTCTATTTATCCAGCCTCCTCCTCTCTCAATCCTCCTCTATGTATCGTCTCCTCCTCTCTGTCCTCCCTCTCTTTATCCCAGTCTCCTCCTCTCTCAGTCCTCCCTCTCTTTATCCCAGTCTCCTCCTCTCAGTCCTCCTCTATTTATCCAGTCTCCTCCTCTCTCAGTCCTCCTCTATTTATCCAGTCTCCTCCTCTCTCAGTCCTCCTCTATTTATCCCAGTCTCCTCCTCTCAGTCCTCCTCTATTTATCCAGTCTGTTCCTCTCTCGGTCCTCCCTCTCTTTATCCCAGTCTCCTCCTCTCAGTCCTCCTCTATTTATCCCAGTCTCCTCCTCTCAGTCCTCCTCTATTTATCCAGTCTCCTCCTCTCTCAGTCCTCCTCTATTTATCCAGTCTGTTCCTCTCTCGGTCCTCCCTCTCTTTATCCCAGTCTCCTCCTCTCTCAGTCCTCTCTCTCTTTATCCCAGTCTCCTCCTCTCTCAGTCCTCCCTCTATTTATCCAGTCTCCTCCTCTCAGTCCTCCCTCTCTTTATCCCAGTCTCCTCCTCCTCTCTTTGTCCCTCATTTGCTAGCTCTAGCCCCTCCCCGTGACGTCACAAGCGCTCCCGCGGGCGGTGTTGGGAGTTGTAGTCTTGCTCTCCCCGCAGTCTTTGCCCTCCATCCTCCCGGTTTCCACCTCGAGCACACACTTCATTTCGCAGATCCGCTCCGTCGTGTCCCGATAGACATGTCCTGACACAGCTGACTTGCCTGTGGGGCTCTCGTGCTAGTGATTAGCGCTCCGGGTGTGTGTGTGCAGGAGAACCCATCAGTGCTGGTCATGGCCCGGCCAGCCCTGCCGGTGCCCAGCTCACAGAAGGCGCTGCTGCTAGAGATGAAGGGACTGCAGGAGGAGCCAGTGGAGGGGTTCCGGGTCACACTGGTGGATGAGGGGGACCTGTATAACTGGGAGGTGGCCATATTCGGGCCCCCCAATACCTTCTATGAGGGGGGCTACTTCAAGGTGAGAACCGGGGCACATATAAGGGACCGAGCAAAAGGGATGATATTAATTGGTCTAGAGGGAGATACAGGGGGCAAATTCAAGGGACCTGGGATTATATACATAGGACAAATAGGATGGGTTAGTAGAGGGTGAATAAAGATGGCTGGGGGTAACTAAAGGGAGAAACAAAGGGGCGCTTACAGGGGGCTAGGGGTAGATAGCTGGAAAAACAAATGCAAGGGGGTATTAACATGTAAGGGCAGGGGATCATTGTGGTTACTTTAGGGGGGTAGATGGGGCAACAGATACAAGGGGGGGGGGGGGGGGGGGGTTACAAGCAAGCGCTGGGCATCGTTGTTGTTCCTTATTTATGGGGCAAGAAATGTAAGGAGGTATTTTCATGGAAGAGCGGGGTCTCATTGGTCTTACTCATTTATTAAGCACCAAGACATCCAGTAGATGTATACACAAATAGTACAGGTAATGCTCGGGGCACAGTAATTACATGGGGAAGGCAATATAATACAAAAGGAGCCGAGTCCCCTGTCCCAGTGAGCTTACAATCTATACAGGGCATGTGTAAGTATAGATATGATAGGTCTGGAAGCTCTCACTTGTATAGTGCTGTGGTTGTGTCAGGACAAAGGAGATCTCACACAACAAGAGCTGCACCATTAGCAGGCCCCTCAGGCCTCTGTGGTAACTATGTACTTACCTCAGCACAATGGTATACATACTGCAGTGTATAGATCAGGTATCAGTATGTATAATAGTATTATATAGTGTGTGCATACACTGCTACCTAGTATATGTATAATATCTCATGTATTATTGTATTGTTCATCCATACATATACACTGCTACCTAGTATATGTATAATATCTCATGTATTATTGTATAGTGCGTCCATACATATACACTGCTACCTAGTATATGTATAATATCTCATGTATTATTCTATAGTGCGTCCATACATATACACTGCTACCTAGTATATGTATATCTCATGTATTATTGTATAGTGCGTCCATACATATACACCGCTACCTAGTATATGTATAATATCTCATGTATTATTGTATAGTGTGTCCATACATATACACTGCTACCTAGTATATGTATAATATCTCATGTATTATTGTATAGTGCGTCCATACATATACACTGCTACCTAGTATATGTATAATATCTCATGTATTATTGTATAGTGCATCCAAACATATACACTGCTACCTAGTATATGTATAATATCTCATGTATTATTCTATAGTGTCCATACATATACACTGCTACCTAGTATATGTATAATATCTCATGTATTATTGTATAGTGCATCCATACATATACACTGCTACCTAGTATATGTATAATATCTCATGTATTATTGTATAGTGCATCCATACATATACACTGCTACCTAGTATATGTATAATATCTCATGTATTATTGTATAGTGTGTCCATACATATACACTGCTACCTAGTATATGTATAATATCTCATGTATTATTGTATAGTGTGTCCATACATATACACTGCTACCTAGTATATGTATAATATCTCATGTATTATTGTATAGTGTGTCCATACATATACACTGCTACCTAGTATATGTATAATATCTCATGTATTATTGTATAGTGTGTCCATACATATACACTGCTACCTAGTATATGTATAATATCTCATGTATTATTGTATAGTGTGTCCATACATATACACTGCTACCTAGTATATGTATAATATCTCATGTATTATTGTATAGTGCGTCCATACATATACACTGCTACCTAGTATATGTATAATATCTCATGTATTATTGTATAGTGCATCCATACATATACACTGCTACCTAGTGTGTGTGTGTGTGTATATATGTGTATATCTAATTTTATTATTCTATAGTGTGTCCATACATATACACTGATACCTAGTATATGTATAATATCTCATGTATTATTGTATAGTGCGTCCATACATATACACTGCTACCTAGTATATGTATAATATCTCATGTATTATTGTATAGTGCATCCAAACATATACACTGCTACCTAGTATATGTATAATATCTCATGTATTATTCTATAGTGTCCATACATATACACTGCTACCTAGTATATGTATAATATCTCATGTATTATTGTATAGTGCATCCATACATATACACTGCTACCTAGTATATGTATAATATCTCATGTATTATTGTATAGTGCATCCATACATATACACTGCTACCTAGTATATGTATAATATCTCATGTATTATTGTATAGTGTGTCCATACATATACACTGCTACCTAGTATATGTATAATATCTCATGTATTATTGTATAGTGTGTCCATACATATACACTGCTACCTAGTATATGTATAATATCTCATGTATTATTGTATAGTGCGTCCATACATATACACTGCTACCTAGTATATGTATAATATCTCATGTATTATTGTATAGTGCATCCAAACATATACACTGCTACCTAGTATATGTATAATATCTCATGTATTATTCTATAGTGTCCATACATATACACTGCTACCTAGTATATGTATAATATCTCATGTATTATTGTATAGTGCATCCATACATATACACTGCTACCTAGTATATGTATAATATCTCATGTATTATTGTATAGTGCATCCATACATATACACTGCTACCTAGTATATGTATAATATCTCATGTATTATTGTATAGTGTGTCCATACATATACACTGCTACCTAGTATATGTATAATATCTCATGTATTATTGTATAGTGTGTCCATACATATACACTGCTACCTAGTATATGTATAATATCTCATGTATTATTGTATAGTGTGTCCATACATATACACTGCTACCTAGTATATGTATAATATCTCATGTATTATTGTATAGTGTGTCCATACATATACACTGCTACCTAGTATATGTATAATATCTCATGTATTATTGTATAGTGTGTCCATACATATACACTGCTACCTAGTATATGTATAATATCTCATGTATTATTGTATAGTGCGTCCATACATATACACTGCTACCTAGTATATGTATAATATCTCATGTATTATTGTATAGTGCATCCATACATATACACTGCTACCTAGTGTGTGTGTGTGTGTATATATGTGTATATCTAATTTTATTATTCTATAGTGTGTCCATACATATACACTGATACCTAGTATATGTATAATATCTCATGTATTATTGTATAGTGCATCCATATATATATGCACTGCTACCTAGTATATGTATAATATCTCATGTATTATTGTATAGTGTGTCCATACATATACACTGCTACCTAGTATATGTATAATATCTCATGTATTATTGTATAGTGCATCCATACATATACACTGCTACCTAGTATATGTATAATATCTCATGTATTATTCTATAGTGTCCATACATATTCACTGATACCTTGTGTGTGTGTGTGTGTGTGTGTGTATATATATATATATGTGTATATCTAATTTTATTATTCTATAGTGTGTCAACCCACACTGATACCTAGTGTTTGTGGGTGTATATATATATATATATATATATATATATATAATGTATATCTAATTTTATTATTCTATAGTGTGTCCATACATATACACTGATACCTAGTGTTTGTGTGTGTGTGTATATATAATGTATATCTAATTTTATTATTCTATAGTGTGTCCATACATATACACTGATACCTAGTGTTTGTATAATATCGCCTTTATTATTCTATTAGCAACTTGCCAGTCAAAAATGATGGGGCAATAAAATTGTAAGGCAGGTAATGCTGTTTGGGCCAGACATAAACATTTTTTGGTGGGTTGAGATACTTCAGCGCTCATTGCGAGGCTGTTGGTTGTATGTTTTTTTTCTGATAGGCGCTTTTGGTGTTATTGTTTGGTCGGTGGTGATCTTCTTTTTGCGCTTTATTGAAAGGCTTTGTGTGCTATGAGCAGCGCTGGCTCTCGTTGTGAGGAGCGCCGTAAATGGCTTTTGTGTTTATTGTGAGATTATTATTTATTTTTTGGTGTATATTTGTCTTTGCATGGTAATGAAATAATTAATAAATGTATAAATGAATAAACTTTACCTATTTGTAAGTAATATATGCTGAAGAGCTGACAATCTGTTTTGATGTTCCTGCAACATACAATGTAGGTTTGCACTGTTGTGGAGCTGAGGTGTAAGTGTCAGCAATGTGTGTAGTGTAAATAGGCTGCGTGCGCGAGGAAAAGCAGTTAGTGTAGCTGTGTATTTCCGCATTGTGTAAGTTATGGCGGCGAAAGTGTGTGTGTTACGCGGCTGTGGACGATTTTAGCGTCCTTGGTAATAGTGTATCTTGTACCTCGTACAGCTTTTTTGAAAAGCCGTCTGTGATTGGTGGTGTTTTTTGGCTTTAGGGTCCTGTAGCCCCGTTTTTGTTTTTTTCGGCGGCCATTTTTTCTCTCACTTAGGGGATTTTCGTGTGTCTAAACTCGGTAATTTGGACTTAAATTGAGGTGTAACTTCACTTGCAGAGGTCCTGGGTACCCCCCTTGCTGTGGGTAATTTTATATATTTTATAAAGTATTTTTTGTGTGTTTTTAATGTTTTCAGGTGCGCGGGGTTCGGTCGTATTTTTACGAAGTCGTAATGTTTTTTTTTGTAAGTCCGGAAATTTTCCGTTCTAAGTCCCGCGGATCGTATTTTTTTGTGTAAGTCCGTAGTTAGTGATTGTGTGTTAGATCTATTTTGGTAAAGTGCCGCTTGCGTGGGTGTTTGTAACCGCGTGTGAGGCGCCGTAGAGTCTCCAACCCCGCAAATGCGGCCCGCAATAAGCCTGCATATTCTTCATATGGACACCTTGAAGTAATTTTGCCTGGGTATGAAATGAAAACATAAGGAAATATGATGAGTTTTTGTAAGCTGGCAGGGAAAGGGTTAGCCGTCTTTGTGGTGCTGATCTAATAAGGGAGTGTTCTTCTAACAAAGGCCGCTCTTTGTGAGGGATCTGGGAGATTACCTAGGGACAGGCCTGCACTCATCTCACTGCATGTCTCATTACTAGTAGGCTTTACATGTACAAGTGGGTTCATTTTGCTCTCTGTAGTACCACACAACTGCTTCTCTACACATATACAAACACATTGAAACATTGGTGGGGGGATTTATCCCCCTCCCAGTTCCTACAATGTACCAGATAACTAAAATGTTTCAGGTTATAGTTCACTAGAAACAGCAGTAGTAAAAGGGGTGGTGTAAGCGCTTTCACATTAAACCTATGTTTTTGTTCCCCATTAATTAACATTAAAAATACATGTGCAAACAGCTGTAAAGCTTTAGCAAGAAAATATAAGAACACAGTTTACCTCGTTATTGGCTGCTTCTGCTGCGCTCCTCCCCACTGCTTTGTCCTGAGCACTACTGAAAGACACACATTTCAACAGAGATAACATTAATTAGGCAGGGTGGGTAACCTGGAGCATGCTAAGATTGTATCTAAAGCCCCCTTATCCTGCAGTGTATGCTTTGGGTGCATCCTGTTAGTTTCAATTAAGTTTACATAGGTTTTACTTTGTGTTCATGCAAATATTTAAAGCTGCTCTTTTTAAACATATGGAAAAATGTGCACTGTGTTTAAAGCATTAAATATGAATTTCATTGATTATCAGTGCATAATTACAACATCTAGGTCGTGTTAGGCCCGTGAAGGGCAACTCTATCCTATGAGGGCTGCTGTCAGCAGGCCATGATTTCAATAATCCTCTGATTTGAATCTAGCTGGATCACTTAGAATGAAATCGAGTAACTCAAGTAAGCTCAACTGTATACATACAAGGCGAGAGATACTGAAATCTTGGACTATTAGGCAGCTGAGATGTTGACAACTATTGGGTCATTGTAGTGGTCCTTTTAATGGAACACCACACAATAATTCATAATAATAATATATTTGGAAACCTTGAGTCTGACTCTGACCATAAATAAGCTGGAAAAAGGTAATACATCTAGTTTTTAATTAGAACAAAATCTACATTTTTGATACCTCTGCTCAATTTTGGAGGGATCCAGTATATATTGGTGGACATTTTGTGTGTGAGAGGGGTTAACATTTCTGGAGCTCTTTTGTTGCAGTATAAGATGCTAGGGTCTGCTTCTTGGTCAGTTGGTGTGCTGTCCCTCATTTCCCACCCCACTCTTCACACACACCCTCATGATTCAGCTCTGCGGATGTGTTGTGACAAACACAAAATGGATTCCTGTACTCCTAAACAGGCTTGAGATTAAAAAAAAAAAAGCTTTATATACATACCTTAGCAGCTGATCACAGCAAATATCACATTATGTAATATTATTGGTGTTAATGAACATTTGAATGAACTGGATATTGTTAAAATGCATTTTTATTACTATCTTCCATTGAAGCTTGTCAGTTTTTCTGATCCTCCCACCTAGACAATATTTTTGTATTTGTGTATTCATTGCTTTTCATTCTTAAAAACTTTTTGGTAGTTGTATGTGCTCAAATAGATCCAAGTATAGCAATTGCATTAAGGCTAAGAACAATGTCCAGCATTGCAATGGCTTGAATCAAAATGATCATGGGCACCGAGAGCTTGGTAGGGGGATCAGAAATGCTTAAAATTATGATTGATTACATACTTATAACTGCCTATATTCTTAAATTGTACCATAACCTTTCATGTTTTTTTTTGTTTTTTTTTTGTACAAAACTGCTTGCATTCCCTCCTATGACAGGGTGTAAAGTAATCTATTTTTAGGAGCTTTATCAAATGTGACAAAGTATACACAAATCACCGTGACCTGGGTTGCGCCCTAGTTTTCACATTCAAAGTTATCCAATTCCTCCCTTTTTTATAATTTAGTTGGCTGCCGTGAGTATACTTTAAGAGACATAACATTGGAGATGTATTACATTGTAATTTGTTACTCTATAGCAGAAAGTGTTGGAAATTGTTACTCTTGTTTAATCTTTTTTTATCACTGCATTGAAAAATACAGGCTGTAAGGCGTCTTGTGATACTAATACCAGTGTCTTTTTCTGTTACAGGCTCGCCTAAAGTTCCCAGTTGATTACCCCTATTCTCCTCCTGCTTTCCGGTTCCTGACGAAAATGTGGCACCCCAATATTTATGAAGTAAGAAATCACATGTGGGGCCTCAGTAATTTGCATGATTGGACATTTATTTATAGAGTGCCATTATCTATGGCATTGCCTAAATATTTATAATGGATACATGTATGAATACATATGCACTGACACAACCTTTCTCAGGAGAGCCACAGATGTCCATTTACTCCCCGTTTTTAAGCCTGTCTGTTCTGAGCTTTCCAGGGCCATATTCAGTCATACAGATCTGTCAAAACCTTTTTAGATTCCAGCTTTATATAGAGTTTTATAAATGTGAAATAGTTTTTCTCTCCATCCAGATCTCTTTATCACAATACACTCCTTGCAGACCCCTTCTTCACATGTCCTTTGTAACCAATGGTCGTCAACTAGAAGTAGTGGTTAAAAAACAGTGGTAGTGTAGTCATTCAGTTGTCCACACAGGATCCAGTTGTGTTAACTAGTTCAGCAATCTGTGGTACCTGGCTGATAGTACAAACACAACTATTAAAATCCTAAATATAGTTCCTAATTGCCAGATTGAAGAAGTAGTTTTCATGGGGGTAAGTTGGAAAATGGCACTCAACTTCATACCTTTGTGTATATATGAGCTTTTCCACATCCCCGCCTCAAAGCAAGATCCTTAATTAATCTGAAGGTTGTGTAGTAGAACACCAGTGCTTGTCAGAAGAAATCTTAAGTTTGTTTGCCTCTGTTTTTTGTTTATCAATAATTCAATTGAAGGATTATGATGAATCCATTGAAAATGAGCACGTCATAACCCAATGTTAAACTAAAAGTCACCTAACTTGTTTATAATAATACACTATAAATTTTGACAAAAATAAAGTGTCTGAATAATATGATGGAGACGTGTAAGGGGTTAATTACGATGGCATTAATAGAACGAGCTGCACAAAAAATACTTAGTAAAGTTTGCCTTTTACAGGACCACTCTAATGGTAATATTAATCAATATTAACAACCTTTCAGTGTGTTGTGATTAAAAAAAAAAGTTGATCTTCTGTTAGAAAGCATAATGTAATTAGCTGAGCACTTCTCATCTTTTCCAAAGTGTGGATCTTATTCCTGTGTATACACCCTTGTTTTGAAAGACCATTGCAGTGACTGGTTAACTGGGACTTTGTGTTCTTGTAAAACGAGTATCTCAATATCTCAGAATTAGCAGCAGGCCTTGGTCATCCTTGAAGCTATTGATTGTCTATGTTGGAAAGACAAAATATAGCAGGAATGTTTACCCTCCTTATGGGCACCATTTACAGTGATCGCCAATGATGGCATAGCTGTTACCCTGTCAACAGAACTTGCACAAAGCCGTCCTGCCATCTGGCAACATTATTATTCTATTATATTTATAGGTTTGTGCGGCCTGGAAAAAGCTTGGGTCAGTTGGTGTATCTTAGATTATGATCCTTTGATTCCCCGTCAGGGGAATGTCATCTGATGGAAATGCCACTAGGTACTTGGTGACTTTAAAGGAGCTCTCCAACCTGTACAGTAAACACTGCTCTGTCCTGTCCTTGCACATCTTCCTGTTGTTCACCATTGAGAATCATTAGATTATGGACCAAGAGCACACTGGAGCTTGACCATTCTCATGAGATGCTTGATCAATCCTTTAGCTGAAGGAAATTAGTCAATGGACAGGGTTTGGAAAAACAAACCAAGCAATTGAACAGTTTCGAGCATCATCTAACTTGGCTAAGGCTACCCACCCATTACTGTTGCCAGACCAGTGTGCCAGTAAAAGAAATACTCCTGGTTAAGAAGCTGCCAGGCATCTACTTAGTTAACCTGTTCAGTTTATACCTATTATCAGCAGTTATGGGTAGGAGTTTTGGGGTCCTAGAGAAAAGTTACAATCCTCTTAAGGGTGAACTGGGGAATCTTTGAGAGAACCTGGACTTTGTGCGTTCCATGGGACCTGTGTTTTTTTTTTTTTGGAATCTGTTTTTGTCTATAAAATGCTGCCTTAAAGGACGACTGTGGTAATATTTTAAAAATTTCTGATTTTGGGGAACTAAATATTTACATTCTAAAAATATGTTGCACATTAAGAAAGGTAATACAGCTTCTAATTTATTAACTTTTATAAGCAATTATGCTGCTGTGGAATTTAGCTTTTTAGCAGATTGACTTCCTGGAGTGGTGGAGTCTTTGAATACACAGCAAGTTGGCAGTTACATCTGGCAGTGCTCTCAGCAGAGTTAAAGGAAAACTCCTTAGTTTACAAGGACACTCATCTGAGACAGTAACAGGCAAGAACAGAAGATGGATTCCTGCAGTATAGAATTGCATATACAACTTGCAAAATGTAAATGTGATATAAGTTCTGTTATCAAGTTTAACTATTCAAAGGACCATATATCGGGACGACATGTTAACGTTAATCTTTCATAAAACAAATACTATTAATTATGCTTCTTGAAGTAAAACAATTAAAATATTATGTTTAATCTAACAACCACCAGGGTTCCTTTTTATAGGCGCACAACATGACAGACTATTCTCTTTCAGAATGGAGATGTGTGTATTTCCATCCTGCACCCTCCAGTGGACGATCCACAGAGTGGAGAACTGCCTTCTGAGAGGTGGAATCCGACGCAGAACGTACGGTAAGACTGGGGGGTAACGCAATCTTCTCTTAGATGAGTATACAAACACCTCTAGCCCATTGGTCTCAATAAGTATATAACCTCTGCTCCTCACTCCTTCCTTCTTATGTCCAAGCCACAGTATTTATCACATGAGCCAGACCAAGGCACTTTTATATTCACACAAATGATCAAATCATACATGCCCCTCAACTTTAATCAGTATTTAAAGAAAATAACTTCAATGTAGCTTTTAAAACTTCCATCTGAACTTTAGTGTTTCAGGGTCTAGCAGAGCTGCTTTCTTCAGCCCCTATTTGCTGTCTAGAAGGAGGGAGCAGAACTTCTCATGAGGCTTTTGTAGTCCTGTCTAGGTTTACCTGTAGTGGCCATTGCGGATAAAGATCCTAATCTGGACACACAATCTGGGGTGGAGAGAAACATCTGCTACAATTTAAAGTTCTGCTCACACATATTTTTTTTTTTTTCATGAAAAAGATCCTTTTATAATATTTAAAACATGCTCTTTTAAATGCAGAATAGAAAAAATTACATTCTGTACCCCCTTTTAACCCTCCTTAGTACAGTGCTACTTCTACTTTCAGCGTGGCTTGCGGTATTTTTGTATGCAAGGCTTTAATTAAAATAATTTCATTAAATACATTTTATGGAAATCATAAAGGGCAAATGTCGTGTTTATAATGAACAATTACAGTGAACAAAATGTGTTTTAGAAAAAATAAAGAAAAACAGTCTTTAATTTTAACTTAACTATTATATTCAATTTTGATTTAGTGTAGTAAACCATTTGTTTTTATTCCTGATATAATTACTCACCTGGGAGGGACTTGGGATGGAGGTTAAACACTCTCAGTAGGCACTTAAAAATAGGATTAAGTCCTAGCAGCTGATCCCTTTTTGTTAGAGATCCATAAAGATGCAAATGGAAGTCTCCTATGTCACAAATGTGAAGTTACTTCCCAAAATGCTGTGGTCTTTTAATTACAATAATTGCCTTTTTATTAAAGAGTTGAATTGCCAGTCATGTCAATGTAAATATTGGTCTCCTCTGCAGATCATATATCAACTTCTCAGAACCTACAGTAGTTTGTAACCAACTTTTTTTGTTCCCCCCCCCCAACCTGGATGACGGGCCTCTCACTGCCTCTCTTTCCTTCCTCCCACAGAACAATCTTACTTAGTGTCATCTCTCTACTGAACGAGCCAAACACATTCTCTCCAGCCAACGTGGATGCATCCGTCATGTACCGAAAATGGAAGGATAGCAAAGGAAAGGACCGAGAGTACACAGACATTATCCGGTGAGTAGGATGTATCCTCATAGGGGATGGAGTGGTTTTAAAGAAACTGTTTTATATATATATTATATTATTGAGCAAACCTTCCACGATGCACAGGAGAAGAGGTATGAGACAGGCAGGAAATAGCAATGACGTAGAGGTGGGTGGATTGTGAGGGCAGGAAACAGTAAAAAAATCAGGCAGGTGCCAGGATTAGGATTGAAATACCATAAACCAATAGGATTGTCAGAGAGACTAATAAAATGTGATGAGTATTGATATGCATCTTTTGTTTTCAATTTGGTTTAGACTGAGGCCATAAAGCATAAAAAAGAGAATATCTAATTGTGGTAGATCAGTGGAGAGGAGAGATGGAGAAAGAATGAGAAGATGGGATTGGGTTGTGTATCGAATATGTTTGTTTATGCACAGAGACACCAATACAAAGCAGAACAAGATGGCTGCATGCATGTTTATCACATTTTAGTTTAAATGTTGTTGATTGTAGTTGCTTAAGTGGGGACTTGGGAATGGCTTTGAACAAGTCACTTGTAGCATAGCATGAGAAACTCTACCAGATGTCCCCAAGGGTATATGCACATCTATAGGGATATACTGCCATTATGCACACCTAGGAAGGGAGGGACAAAGTCCTCAAACAATCAAATGGATGTAATCGGCTACAGTATAGATAAGGAGACCGCCAAACCCAGGTCTTAGGAGACTGTAGCAATAAGATAGATTGTTGCAGAGAAGAGGCATTTTCTCCAGCGATAGATTTTAAAATCATTCAATCTACAGATTTTATTGTGATCAGAATATAAAGTATATAAATATGGACGCTATATGCAAGTACAGTAAAGTCATACACAATATAGCTATGCGCTTTACACTTGTCACCCACCTCTGACGCCTACAGGTGGCATACGTAACTGGGTATATGGCAGAGTTGCTTCATGTGTGGTATCCTCTTGCAGTGTTTTCACTATTCATGAGTTATGTAGAAAAGTGTCTCCTCAAAAACTTCCTAACTGGCCAAAGTGATAGGTTATAGCTTGAGATTGAGTTGGTTGTTCACAATGACTGATTTACATATACATCAGTAGAGTTCCTTATGTCATGGTCTGGTAGGTTATTTTCAGGATTGTGTGCTTGGCATCTCACTTTTCCCTTTCCACTCTGGGCTTTGCAGGAAACAAGTCCTCTCCACCAAAGCAGATGCAGAGCACGACGGGGTAAAAGTGCCCACCACACTGGCAGAGTATTGCGTGAAGACCAAGGTTCCACCTCCAGATGAGGGCTCAGATCTGTTTTATGATGACTACTATGAAGATGACGACATGGAGGAGGAGGGGGACAGCTGCTATGAAGACCAAGACGACTCTGGAAACGAGGAATCTTGACGCTTTTCGCCCATCCCCTTCCTTTATCCCCTCTACGCCTTCCTCTCTTCTCATCAATAAAACAAACACTGCTTATTTTTCACTTTTTATTTCCCTGGGTCCCATTGCAAGACACTGCGGAAATGAGTGTAGTGAGGGCAAGCAGTGTGGGTGGGGATCGGTGCTGGAGAGAGAGGGAGGATAACTGAGACTTTGCTGCAGTGAGGTACCCAGGACTCTCCATGAGCTGCTGCGTTGATGGGTACCTCCTTATCTGCTTTGGAAGTGTGTGCCACTGGGTGGCAGTAGACCTCTTCTTTAGTCCTACCACTGGAGTGACTGCACCCCATCACAGCATCTGCTGTGCGAGGCTGATGTACTGGTAAAGGGAGGTTAACTTGGTAGGACTGGATAGGTGGCTTTGTGTGGTGATGGGTTTGTGCTGTTCTGGGTTTGTTGCTCACACTGCCTGTATTTGCTGACTGGGTTTATTTCTGGGTGCGGTAAAGGGGCATATTATGTGGTTGGATTTGATTTATTTTGAAACTATTTAATAATAAACACTCTAAAAAGTACAGCTTGCATGTGAAATCTTTCAATCAAGTGGAGAAACTAAAGTTATTAGTAGCAAATTAATGTTTTACTTAATTGGTAAAATACAATATTACTGTTACTATGGACTGTCATGTTCTTGGAGCTAGAAATTTATTTTATTACATTCGATCAGCATAATATGTGTATTGATCCTCACATTACCATAACGGGTCTGCACACTCCGTACTGGATATATTGTACTGTAAAAAAAATAGGCTAGAATGCAAAATCTGTTTTTAATGTTTTATAACATTTGACAAACTTCCTGTTAAGGTGACTGTCCCCCTTTTTCTTTCTTTTTTTTAAAGATGTTAGACGTTTTTTTAAAGATGTTAGACGTACACCCAGAAAACCAGTAAACTAGTGATATAGGCAATGAGTTCCACATTTATGTCCATTAATACCCATCGCGGACTGACTCGTGGTATCATGCCCTATCTGCAAATTGTGCCATGCACTGAACATTTTAACTTTTGAGAGTCTAAGTAACCTTACAATATAAGTGTCCTATTGTCACGAAAAAATATTAATTGTGGCTTATGAAATGCATCGTCTCTCGTTGATATCTGGTACCACTGCTCTCCTGGTTACAGAAGTGGCCAATATCTTTTGGTCTGGTTGTCTCTGTATATCATTACCTTACAATGACAGTGAGGAAGCTACAATTAAAGGACTACTGCTCAAGTCTAAACAAATATATATATATGATGTGTGTGTTTGAAAACGTGCAGTCTGACTAAGAGCAATTAAATAGAACACAATTCTACAGCAAGTTTTTAATGCGAAAAAATATAGGAGGAATCCATGATACATTGGTGGGCATTGTTTGTGTGAGTTAGGCACTTATATTTTTGAAGAACTATGGTTGCATCCTTTGATGCAACATCCTGCTTTTGAGCCAGTGAGGGGGTGTTTTGTCATTTTCAATCTTATCTAGTTATTAGGCTTTGAACTGCCTTGTTCCTTTCGCCCCCCCCCCCCCCCACTGAGAACTACAAACACACACACACTCCATTCTTCCAGTTCTTAGTATGTGATGTAACCAACATAAAATGGATTCCATTACTTACTGTCGCCTTGTGGATACCAACAACATTTTTTTGCGAAGTAAAGATATTTGGGGCATAAATTTGGCTCCTCGGCTTTGTGTGGCCATCTTGGGCTGCTGCTACCCAGAAGTCCTTATTTTATTTGAGGACCACAGTGGTCCATCTCTTCTTCTATATGACATTTTAGAATGTTCGTATTCTCTCCTGCTAACTTCTATCTTTTTTCCTTTCTCCTGGTCTCCCCCCTTGTTCTCTCCATCTCTTACCCTTTCCAGTTTCCCCTCCACCCTACTTCTCTCCATTCACTTCCCTATTTGCTCTCTTCCCTTCACTCTCTCCTCCACCCATGACTCCTGCTCCTACTTTTTTTTTTTTTTTCATCTTTCCTTTTGCCCCTCCTACCCTTCACTTATCCTTCTCATCTTCTCCCCCTCTTTCCTCTCCTCTTTATATTTCTCCATGTTCTTTCCCCCCCTTCACCCTCCTCCTCACTTCTCCACTCCCCCTTTGCTTGCTCCCTCCTTTCTCCCTTTCCTCTTAACTCTCCACTCCTGCTACTTGCCACATTTTGTGACCCCATTTTTCCTATGTCCCTTTCTTTTCTTTTTTTACCAATCTCCTCATTCCTTTCTTCTCTTTCCCGTCTCTTCTCTATCGCTGTACCTTGACTCGCGCTCCCCCTTTCTCTTTCAGCTTCAAGGGAGAGGAAAATAAATCTAAAGTAATAATGGTTAGCTCTGTCATGTTGATGTTTTGACATTGCTGTGGCAGTGTGTCATATTTTGCAGCTTCCATGTTGACTTCTCAATTCTTAGAAATGTATAGCTGTGCCCCCCCGCCCTGCTCTCATACTGTGAGCAGTCTCTGGCTGCTAGTGGTTGCCATTTTGCTCTCTAGTTCCTGTTGATGGTAAGGGTTCTTGTAGAGCCTTTGCTGCCGCTCTCTCCCAGTTGATGTACATCTCCTGAAAGCCTGTGTTAGTGTATCCCACAATACATGGTGGTAGAAGGCAGTGTTGTAGATTTTGAGCTGACACTAGAACATAAATGCTCCTTTTTTGTTAATGTTTTGTCCAATTCTTGGTCATCCTGGGTCAGAGCTGGTCCTCAAATCTCATATGAGGACTGATATAACAGTACTTGCTAAGAAGAGATTGAGGTTAGCCAGTGGCTTCCTGATTAAGCATTTTTTTTGCAGAGCCTTGATGGCCAGTTTAAAGCTCCTTACTGCAACGGTGTGTCCAAAATATGTATAACACAAGGGGTGCTTTATTTCTTGGCTATTCAAGAAGACCATGGTTTTAGTTTCAAGTTTTTTTTAACCTTCTCTGGAATATAAGATTTTATTTTTTTCAAGATTCATTTTCAGGCCCAGAACATGAGTAATTGCTTGTAATATAGCTCTCTCTTCTTCTAATACAGACCAGGTACTTCTTCATCAGAACATTTAGCTCTAACCTTTGTCCACATACAGAGATGTGTATCAATAATGGTGGAGCTAGGGAATGGAGGGTTCTGTTGCAAAATCATTCTGGGCTCCCATGCAACTGCTGTATCTACCCCTTGGGGTCAATAAAAAAAAAAAAACCTATCTAGATAATCAAATCACCCCTCCAGTAATCAGATCAATTTCCTATAAAGTAATTATCTGCCATCCTCCTCTAATAAGTTATTATTACTAGTTTCCTGACAGTAGCAGAGGGCCCCTACCGTGTTGTGGCTCTGGTGTTTTGCACCTGCTTCGCCTGCAGTAGCTTCACCAATGATAGATACATAGACACATGGCACATGTTTGGGCATCCATTGAAAAAGATACATTCCACAGGCAGATAAATAAAAGTTTTTACTTTAGTCAGATGAAACTTGCTTTAATTTAGCAATAAGAGATAAGTCTGGTTGTTCTTTAAGGTATATCTTATCCTCTCTAACTTTTTAACCAAGATATTACTTGACATTCCTATAAAAACAGTCTGGTTCTACATCACTGGAATGGAGATAAAAGCATATAATAATGATACTCACAGCCTGATCTCACTTCCATATTACATCTTCCCAAATTTGGCTGTGGGTATTTTTTTTTTTTAAATAATTGTTTAGATGTATTCTATTGACTCCAGCTCACAAATTACGACCGCAAGCCTGGACCCGTTAACCCTGACTTTTTAAGTCTGATTTCACAGGGTGTGATCATATTATCTTACAATATTTAAGCATACTGTAATTTACTTCTTAGACACAGCCAATAGAAAATGAGACCGTCATCATGATGTCAGTAAAACATGGAAGTTAGACGTAATCTGCCATCGGAGGCTACAAACTAATTGGTGCCCATAAGTAATATTTGCCAATCGGGCTCACAATCAAGCAATCTATAAAATGTATTCGAGCCTCTGTTTTAGCCCATGTGGGTTTCATGACGTATTAACCCTGTGATTCCCGGGATCGATATTCAGAAATAACATTTAAAACAATATTTTTAATTGCAAATTTGTGGGTTTGAAATTGTTGTACAATTAATTCTAATGTGTTTCCATGACTTCCCGTGCTTTTAAAGTACAGAATTGTGTGTTTATTTGCTGCTACAGCGCTAATAAGTGTTTGAAAAAGCCATTGCGAGTCCTATTTAGTACTCATAATATTTTTGATAGAAACATGATCTTTTGCGTGTCAGACTTTGTGAGCTAGCGCTACGGGTCTAATAGAATATCCATTTTGTGTAACCTTAATTTAGAGCTCATAATATTCAAGCTCTGTTAAAACCAATGGAGTTCTAAGGCCGGTTTTGCTTCTTTGGCTGGCCTTGTGTGCAGGTAACTCGGAATCGGATTGCGAGTAGCTAATAGAATATGTGGCAATTTTAAGTGTGTATAAATTTATGGCAAATAGAATAGTGCCCTCTATTGCTTTTGGCAGGTGCTGGCTGTTAGCAGATTATACATGACCCAGGCATGATCCATAGGCTTTGAGGAAATAAACTGACACAACAACTAGGTGGGAGAAAATAAGGGTCACAGCTTTATTAATTTACATAAAAAAAAAAAAACTATGCATAATTAACCTAATTAAAGCTAAGGCCCGCTTAACTCCCTCCCTGAATTTCAATGTGAGGAGCTTAAGACCAATTTCTGTTAAATAAACCTTATCAGCAGATAAGAAATCATCCGCATCTACCGTCTAAAAATCCCTATAACAAATAGAAATGTATCCCAATTTACGTACAAAACTCGCCATCTGTTTGTCCCCCATGAACGCTTCTTTATCCTCTCGGACCATATTATAAAGAGGCCAGGAAACCTAACTGCCCAATTTTCTAGATCACGCTTCATGTCCCTTTACATGCGGCGCATGGGAACTACACCCAGGTCATTGCTCCTGGCATGAATGAGCAAGAGGTGATGATGCCCATGGCGAAGGGCATAGGTGTCCAAGAGCCCACTCGTCTGCGACCACCGCAAGCCCCAAATCCTAAACCACCACGCTTGAAGGTCCGTGACCTGAAAGCTCAGTTGTGCGTTGTTCCGTGTAACTGCAGCTAACCGGTGGGGCCAGTATACATAAGAGTGGCCCAAGATCCACAGCTGTTTCTTTTCCCCTGCAAGCTGAAAATAATCCGTTAAACAACCGCTGAAGGACGTATTTAACACCTAAAGCTTTTAGATTCCCATCTCCCAGGCCTCTTTATCGCGGCATCCGGTAAGCCTAACCTCGCTGCTTCCGTGGCAGCCCCAATATGGAGAAAATCAGTGTCCCTAGCCCAACTTCACATGGGCCTGTGAGGGGGCCCAATTTTTTTTTTTGCACCAGGGCCCTTCATGCACTAGCTCTGCCACTGATATTTATATACAATATCTCACAAAAGTGAGTACACCCCTCACATTTTTGTGAATAGTTTATCATATCTTACAATGTAAAGTAGTAAGTGTACAGCCTGTATAACAGTGTAAATTTGCTGTCCCCTCAAAATAACTCCACACAGGGCCAAAGTGTCAATATTTTGTGTGGCCACCATTATTTTCTTCACAGGTTGCCACTGGAGTCCTCTTCCACTCCTCCATAATGACATCACGGAGCTGGTGGATGTTAGAGACCTTGCACTCCCCCACCTTCCATTTGAGGATGCCCCATAGATGCTCGATAGGGTTTAGGTCTGGAGACATGCTTGGCCAGTCCATCACCCTTACCTTCAGCTTCTTTAGCAAGGCAGTGGTCGTCTTGGAGGGGATCATGCTCTGCTTCAGTATGCCACAGTACATGTTGGCATTCATGGTTCCCTCAATGAACTGTAGCTCCCCAGGGCCTGCAGCACTCAAGCAAACTAAAGAACCTGCTTTTCTTACAGAACCTCTCAGTAATCAGTATTTCCTTTTCTTGCCTTACTGGATATATGAACCCCATTTAGGGGTGAAACTGCTGTCTGTGAGTGGGTTCTGACCCTGTCCCCTAATCTATGGCTATATTCTTAAGCCTGAGAGCAGAGCCCGTAGTTTTAAATGGATACCCATATTAGTGGGCCAGAGGCAAAATGGTGGTACAATTTAAGTGTCTTTTGCATGTAATTACCCAGAATCCTTAGCTGAGATATGTTAGTGTAATGCGAATGATCTTTCATTTACTTTCTTGATTTACAATGGATGGTTCTGCAATCACCTTTATACCCACCATAACATACTTAGGGTCTGCTCCTTGTCCCTAAAAGCTTATTCTGCCAGGGTTTATTATCCCACATATCTCCTCTGCCGCTTTCTTGTGTCTCTTCAATATCTTTTTAACATTTCAGATCACCAGTTTTCCATGCAAGAATAACTAATGTTTAACCCATTCTATTTTGATAGCAGCCTAGACAGCGTGGTCTTTTCCCCACTGCCTTCATTGAGTTGTTATCTCAGTGGACAGAATGTTTTACACTATTGAAATAGAATTTCCCACACTACAACTGAAGCAGCTGAAAGCTTCTGTGTATTCAATGTAGATGCAGATCAGCAGAAACAAAATGATGGCTATATAATACTAAATAAACACTGTATTGTTTATTTTGCTTTCTATTATATACTATAGTTCTAAAAAAAGAGCATTTTGTAAATACAGGACTAATGTAATCCTTTAATGCGTACCTCTGCTGGGATGTAGTTCCATGCTTCGCAGTGTCTGCAGCTGTCAGTCTCTGTCAGCTAACAAGGTTTCTCTAGGGAGGGCATGGGGCAGCTGTTAATTTGGAGGTGACCTTTTCCAATTGGAACCAGACCTCCTTGTTACTTGTAGCTCCTGCCAGCTGTCCCAAGCGGTGGCCGGAGAAGGCTCCTGGTTTGTGGTATTGTCACTGACTGACCACAGAGGTGCAGGACAACAGCCACCCAAAAATAGATAGGAAAATAGTGTAAGGACATTTCATGAAACATTGAGGCCTGTCTTGCTTTCTCTTAACAATCATTCTCTCTTACACTGTTGTTGTTGTTATTATTATTGTTATAAAGAGGGTGTGGGATACCGGTGTGCATGTGGACTAGGCCTCAATCTTGAGAAGGTTAAAGCAAACATTCCAGTAAAGAAAACACTTTTTTTAAACTATCTAATAGTCTATTTTTTTTCTATTTATGTCTAATAAATTAATATAAGCGATAAACACAATAAATTAAAATCGAAGATAGAGAGAGAAAAATTAGAAACCCCAATCGTTACTCTGGGCTGACAGTAAAAACATTGGTTAATATATGAGAGTTTTAAGTTTATGTAAAGTTATTATATAAGTTTAATTATTAAGTTTGTATAAAAACTTATTAACTGGCCCAAAAAAACTCTGTTGCTGTATTATAAGCAATACACAAAAGCACAATTGCTAAGACTCCTTTTAGTATAATTCTAGATATCAAAGTATTAAAACAATATTGACCACCCCTGACACTAGCTGATTCCCTGAGCTTCAGGGAATCAGCAAATAAAAGATACAAGATCATAATCACTTAACAGGTTGCCTGCTAGACTAGAGAGTGGTGCAGTGACAATGTGTGAATGAGGAGGTAGTCATATTCCCCTCTGTTGTGGTAGTCATACCTGCCTCTATGGAGTTAATCATATCTGCCTCTGTGGAGTTAGTCATAACTGTCTCTGTGTAGTATGTTATACCTGCCTCTGTTGTGGTAGTCATACCTGTCTCTGTATAGTATCCTTTATCTGCCTCTGTTGTGGTAGTCATACCTGCCTCTGTGGAGTTAGTCATACCTGTCTCTGTATAGTATCCTTTATCTGCCTCTGTTGTGGTAGTCATACCTGCCTCTGTTGAGTCAGTCATATTCGCCTCTGTTGTGGTAGTCATACCTGCCTGTGTTGTCGTAGTCATATCTGCCTTTGTGGAGTATGTTATACCTGCCTCTGTTGGTCATATGTGCTTATGCTGAGTTGGTCATACGTGCCTCTGTTGTGGTAGTCATACCTGCCTCTGTTGAGTTAGTCATATTCGCCTCTGTTGTGGTAGTCATACCTGCCTCTGTGGAGTTAGTCATACCTGCCTCTGTTGTGGTAGTCAAACCTGCCTGTGTTGTGGTAGTCATACCTGCCTTTGTGGAGTATGTTATACATGCCTGTGTTGGTCATATGTGCTTATGCTGAGTTGGTCATACGTGCCTCTGTTGTGGTAGTCATACCTGCCTCGGTTGAGTTAGTCATACCTGCCTCTGTGGAGTTAGTCATACCTGCCTGTGTTGTGGTAGTCATACCTGCCTCTGTTGAGTTAGTCATATTCGCCTCTGTTGTGGTAGTCATACCTGCCTCTGTGGAGTTAGTCATACCTGCCTCTGTGGAGTTAGTCATACCTGCCTCTGTTGTGGTAGTCAAACCTGCCTGTGTTGTGGTAGTCATACCTGCCTTTGTGGAGTATGTTATACATGCCTGTGTTGGTCATATGTGCTTATGCTGAGTTGGTCATACGTGCCTCTGTTGTGGTAGTCATACCTGCCTCGGTTGTGTTAGTCATACCTGCCTCTGTGGAGTTAGTCATACCTGCCTGTGTTGTGGTAGTCATACCTGCCTTTGTGGAGTATGTTATACCTACCTCTGTTGGTCATATGTGCTTCTGCTGAGTTGGTCATACGTGCCTCTGTTGAGATGGTCATCAGCCTCCTGACTCTTTTGATTATAGTCAACTACCTCCCCATCCCTGGAGATAACCATCCCCCACCTCCTCCAGCAGTAATTAGTCTCCACTCAATAGTGTCTGATCAATATTTAATCAGTTCATTAAAAACATTTTCTTTACTCATATCTGTTTTCTCTCTCTTTTGTACTTCAGACACCTCTTATCCAACAAGTCAAGTTAATGTGATATCTGAAGCATCCTTATATCTTCTAACTTTGAATATGTTTGAATTAGGAGAATCTGATTCTGAAGGTACCCCTTCTGTCATACAGCACATTGAGTTTCTACAACATATGATTTCTAGCCATTCACCTCTAAGGGCTTGGAACATGCCTTAATTGGGGAAAAACAGAGGAATTACAGTCACAGTTACATCTGGTGACCTACAATTTATTTATTTCCTTTCAGGCTCAATACAATTCCTTTCCTCAGTCTGCCAACCTATTAATATTATCCAAGTTTTAGACTTTATTATCTGTTTTTTAGAAACTATTGATATTGCTTCACATATTTTAACTTTTTTATGATATAAGCGATACAGATTAATCATGTAATTGAATATACCATTATTGTTATGTATATTATTACTATAACTTTTTTATGCTTTATATTGTATTATAACTATTGAATATCCCTTGTAACGAATAGTCCATGTATACCTAGATTTATATCTATACACATATGAACAAACACATACAAAAAAAATATGTGTTTTTCTCCTACTGAGGAAGCTGCTGAGAGCGGAGAAACGCGTTAATGCTATCATCATAATAGAACTGTGATTTTTTTTGTACCCGACAACCACACTAGCTTGTGTGTACTACTTCTGCCACAATGTTATCATTACTCGTAATAGTGATTTTTTATTTCACATTCTTTATTTCATTGTTTATGTGGAATAGTATTGTGTATAATAAAGTCCTTCTTTAAATCTATGGGACTTTTGTCCACATCTAAAAACAATAATGGATGACCATACCACCAGAGATCGACAAGAACAATCTCACCTCATATTTTTTTAGGGTATTCAAAGTGAGAGTCCAGTTATTCTAGTTGCACATATTGTGTATCCAATAGCTTACCTTTTGGATAATCTGCACTAGATAGTGGTGCGCTTTCTCCTACCCCGCTTTCTTTGTGTTTATTAATATTATCCAGAATCGTTAATTTGCAGTCCAAGGCTCTGCAATCTTGAGAACTCACCATTTCCTCTATCACACCATCCATCATGGCTGCTAATTATGTACCAAGTCACTTATGTAAAGACATAAGGGCCACAACGTCAAATTACTGGATGTTTTGGTTTTCTCCTATGAAACCACAGAAAGTCAAACCATTTCACAAGGCTTTATATTAGTCAAGCTAAAGGAGTTCGTATTAGCTTTTAAGTTCAACATCTACATTATTTGACTACCCAGCCACACATTAGAGAGGAATTAAACCTTACAGCAGAACTTTACATTTTTAGACAAAGCCTCTGTAATACTTCGGCCCAAAGGTATACTTGACTATTCTCACCTTCACAAATTCAACCAAACTTGCCAAGTATACCCAATCCTGGTAGTATCAGCAGATTGGGTACACATTTGGTCATGCAAATCTGTTAAATAAATCACTAAGAGCAAAACCACAGCTACAAGTGAAACATTGATTGGCAACGGATGGTGCGACAACTCTTGTAATCAAGATACATTTACAGGAGGAACCTTCTGTAGTGGCTGTTGGGGTATCCCAAGTGCTGCTGTGGTGTTGGTTGGGTGGTCAGCAGCCTTCTCAGATTAATTTTGTGCTGGTGACTCTCCTGACTGGGTCTCTTTTGGGAGAGACTTCTTAGCGACCTCTGCATCTTTGGGATTGTTTTTTTTTTTGGCTGTAACCGAGAAACCACTGTTGGTTTAGCAAAATGGTTAATTCGGCAAGGTGTTGGAATGGAGAGGTGCTGTATAATCAGTGTTATACAGTGGATATAAAAAGTCTACACAACCCTGTTAAAATGTCAGGTTTCTGTGCTGTAAAAAAATGAGACAAAGATAAATCATTTCAGAACTTTTTCCACCTTTAATGTGACCTATAAACTGTACAACTCAATTGAAAAACAAACTGAAATCTTAGGTGGAGGGAAGAAAAATAAAAAATAAAAATAATGTGGCTACATAAGTCTGCACACCCTCTTATAACTGGGGATGTAGCTGTGTTCAGAATTAAGCAATCACATTCCAAACCGTGTTAAATAGGAGTCAGCATACACCTGCCATCATTTAAAGTGCCTCTGATTAACCCCAAATAAAGTTCAGCTGCTCTAGTTGGTCTTTCCTGAAATTTTCTTAGTCGCATCCCACAGCAAAAGCCATGGTCCACAGAGAGCTTCCAAAGCATCAGAGGGATCTCATTGTTAAAATATATCAGTCAGGAGAAGGGTACAAAAGAATTTCCAAGGCATTAGATATACCATGGAACACAGTGAAGACAGTCATCATCAAGTGGAGAAAATATAGCACAATAGTGACATTACCAAGAACTTGAGCTCCCTCCAAAATTGATGAAAAGACGTGAAGAAAACTGGTCTGGGAGGCTACCAAGAGGCCTACAGCAACATTAAAGGAGCTGCAGGAATATCTGGCAAGTACTGGCTGTGTGGTACATGTGACAACAATCTCCCGTATTCTTCATATGTCTGGGCTATGGGGTAGAGTGGCAAGATGAAAGCCTTTTCTTATGAAGAAAAACATCCAAGCCAGGCTACATTTTGCAAAAACACATCTGAAGTCTCCCAAAAGCATGTGGGAAAAGGTGTTATGGTCTGATGAAACCAAGGTTGAACTTTTTGGCCATAATTCCAAAAGATATGTTTGGCGCAAAAACAACACTGCACATCACCAAAAGAACACCATACCCACAGTGAAGCATGGTGGTGGCAGCATCATGCTTTGGGGCTGTTTTTCTTCAGCTGGAACTGGGGCCTTAGTTAAGATATTATGGGAATTATGAACAGTTCCAAATACCAGTCAATATTGGCACAAAACCTTCAGGCTTCTGCTAGCAAGCTGAACATGAAGAGGAACTTCATCTTTTAGCATGACAATGACCCAAAGCATACATCCAAATTAACAAAAGAATGGCTTCACCAGAAGAAGATTAAAGTTTTTGAATGGCCCAGCCAGAGCCCAGACCTGAATCCGATTGAAAATCTGTGGGGTGATCTGAAGAGGGCTGTGCACAGGAGATGCCCTCGCAATCTGACAGAATTGCAGTGTTTTTGCAAAGAAGACTGGGCAAATCTTGCCAAGTCAAAATGTGCCATGCTGATAGACTCATACCCAAGAAGACCGAGTGCTGTAATAAAATCAAAAAGTGCTTCAATAAAGTATTAGTTTAAGGGTGTGCATACTTATACAACCATATTATTTTATTTTTATATTTTTTCTTTCCTCTACCTAAAAGATTTTAGTTTTTTTTTCAATTGAGTTGTACAGTTTATAGGTCACATTAAAGGTGCAAATAGTTCTGAAATGATTTATCTTTGTCTCATTTTTTTACAGCATAGAAACCTGACATTTTAACAGGGGTGTGTAGACTTTTTATCCACTGTATATGTATTTCATTTGTCTAAGGCAAGATAATATTTGCCCTCAGTGAAGCATTTCCTGAGAAATGCAATGCTCATAACACTGTAAAAGCTCTGCTATTCCTTACATTCTGTAAATGCTAATCAAGATTTCATTTCATCTTTTCAATTATAAGATTTCATCAAGCAAATCCCAAAGTCGCAGCTCAATCAGCAGTTAATCCCTTAATTTCAGGACCTCATGTTTCTTTAATTCATTTTCCAAAAACCAAGCTAAAAGAATCATGCACGCTGAAATATCCAGTTCTCAAGCAAATGACTCTAGGGCCTGGTCATTATATTCACACTTGAATACACAATTTTATAGGGCATGCTGTTAAATGTTGTCTGTTCTCAGGTGTGCATCTCTTACACTGTATTTGGAATTTGCTGGTGATATATTATGAGTGCGGCTTCTTCTGATCGCCTTTTATAATAAAACATAAAGGAGGACAGACAGTCTTAAGCACCTCACAATAACGTACAGCTGTAAAAGAAATAGATATTGATGACCAAAGCACGACCCATATAGTGTATTCAAACAATAATTAGACACAACATCATAGTGGACAAGAACAGGTCACAGCATCTATTGGTAAACACAATGGCATAATAATTGAGTGGAGGAGCCTGGTCAGATGCAGTCCCCCCTATGCCCTGACCCATAATAAACAACTAATATACATCAAGAGAACATCATAAACCAACACCCGCATAATACATAATCATATATATAGTTGTGGTAATTGCAAGTGTGACACTGAAAAGAGACACGGGGGGAAGAGACACAAGGAAAGGAGGAGGGAAAAAACACAAGGGAAGGAGAGGGGGGGAGGAGGGGGAAGAGACACAGGGGAGGGAGAGGGGGGAGAGACACAATTGGTAAAACTATCATGCCGTCATTTTTGACGGGCAAGTCGTAATAATCATAATTATGCTCCCCCTTTTTTTTGGGGGGGGGGGGAGACAGGTGTAAGATATTTTCACACATGGCTAGCTGGGGACACAGTGGCACTGGTGGAGCCAACAGAGCCTTATAACTGGCTCCACCCCCAGCCAGGAATGGAAGATGCCCTGACACCCGGTCCTGCTGAGTTGAGGATCTCCACCATCCAGCCTAGGAGATCTTGGGTGGCCTCCAGAGCTTTCCATTAGCTTTTATCTGAAATACAGTATATGATTGATATTATCTTTAAGTCTACATGTGCAAATATAAATGGATGGAAGTCTACAAATCTGAAAAGATTATTGTTTCTCTTAAGTCTGACCATATCAAAAACACCATGTAGGATAGTCACCGGACAGAGCTAAACAGTTTGGCTGTGGGAGGATGGCTTGTAAAGTGCCCCTCAACAGATCTAAGGGTGGTGGGATTAGTAGAAGCTATACACAATCAGACCTGTCAATTCTACCTAGTTAAAATGATTTGGCCTAATAACATCTTCATGCACTTCTCAGGGATTCATAAATTCTAGGACAGTATTTTCCCCTCCTCTGGAAGGCTGTTCCATTTAATACCACTCTTAATGTACTCCACTCTCTAACTTCAAATCATGACTACCTGTACTTGTATATCCCTTTCATAATTTCATAAGACATTAACATTAAAACTAATGGTAATAAAAACTTATTTATTAATTGAACACTATTTAAAACCATGAATTTTTGTGCAGTAAACTAACATTGAGGTTTAAAGCTTTTAGCTGTCAATCAGCCTTTTTGCTCCACCCATGAATAAAAAGCCATATCTCTTGTTAATAAGTGATAATTTCAAATAGTTGCTGATAAACCTCTTAGGCTCTGATGCTATTGTACTCCTTGTCAGTCATATGCAAAAAAAAAAAGACTGAGCATACTCAGACCTCATGGAACATGCCTAGTCTTTGTTTGATGAGTTAAACTGAAGACTCAGACCCCCAGGTGTTAATTCATAATCACATATATAGTTCTCAGCAGCGCAACCTTGCTGAAATACGTTGGTAACGCAACGTTAAAACTGCAGGCTCGGGAAACGGTTGTAGCCGAGGGCACTCCTTGCGCTGGTGGAGATGAGCGCCGTAGACGCTCATCCCTACGACCCGTACGACTTTGGCAGGAAGCGCCGAAGGCCCCGCATGCTTTGCGCTTCATACCTACAACCTGCGGAACTACACTTCAACACAAAACTCAAATACACAATTCAAAGTGCGCCTATAAAAAGTATGGCCCTTAACACTTTAACACCGCCACTGACAAAAAAAAAAATACGAGCGGCAAAAAATACGAACTAAACGGCCGAAACACCGAAAAACACAAAAACCACAACCAAAAAATACAAAATAAAATAAAACAAAAAATACACACACAGCAAGAGGGGACAGCCAGGACGTCTGGGAATGAGGTTACACGACAATTGAAATACAGTTTAATGATTTTCGCAACGCAAAAAAAACCCTAAGCAAGAGAAAAAATACCCAAAAAACAAAAACTACACAACGGTAATCATACGACGCTTAAGCACGCAAAACACACAGCCAAGCACATACACATTTTCCACAGACCCAAACAACCTAATAAATACACTATTAGGAAGGACGCTAAATGCTCAACACGTGCGTAACACATACACAATCGCAGCCATTTAACTACAATTTCTCAAACCTAATAACATTACTATTACACAATGCGGAAGTACACAGATAAACAAACGGTTTAACCTCGCATACAGTCTATTTACACTGCGCTCATTGCTGACACTTGCACCTCAGGTCAGCAACAGTGCAAATCTACATTGTATGCTGCAGGAACATCAAAAAAGATTGTTAGCTCTTCAGCATATTGCTTAATGCATATATTAATTACAAATAGGTAAAGTATATTAATTTATAACTTTAACAATTCATTATTTAACATTACAAAATACGTACACATAAAAAATAAAAAAACAATAAACGCTAAAGCCGCTCAGCGCGCGCTTCACAAGGAGCGCCAACAGTGCTTACAGGACCACAACTACACCAGGAGAGAGGCTCACAATGTGAGCCAAAAGTCCATCAGCACAAAAGTTGCAATGAGCACCAAAGGAGCTCTCATAACCAAAGGCGCTCAGCGCAAGGCTTGCAATGAGCGCCAAAGGTACTCACGCAAAAAATAAAATTACTTTGTATACCAAACAGCATTACCTGCCTTACAATGCTGATGGCGTAATTTTTTGACGGGCAAGTCGCTAGTCATTGATAATGATCATTATCATGAGGCAGCAGAAGCTTCCTGCAAATCCTATGGCCAAGATGTTGCTCAGTCTGCCACCAGTCTATATTGTCTACAGGAATAAAATAAACCGAAGCCGTGGAGTGAACACTTACAGCCTTATTAAATTGCGATTCAGTAAATTTAAAAGGGCTCTATTTAAGCACACAGCATATTTATTTACAGAAGTTTTTAGTTAGTGAACTTCTATCCAAAAGCAAGGTCTTCACTAACTAAAAACTTCTGTAAATAAATATGCTATGTGCTTAAATAGAGCCCTTTTACATTTACCGAATCACAATTTAATAAGGCTGTAGAGGTCCTTGTGATATGGAACCTGAATTTCGGGTTAACAAACTAAAAGATGGACAAGCACAGCAAATATCTATTGTGACAGGAGCAGAAGAACGAGGAGCAACATAGTATGTGTATAGTAACCCAAGCAGCAAAATTGGCCCTTGCCTCTACCTGAGAGGCGCACACTAGACTAGACATGTAGTCCGTTGCACAAATACACAGTGGACTGGACTGACAACATTTAATAGACACATACAAATTGGACAACACGGGTCAATCTTGAGATTAAAGAACCACTATCGTGGCATGTTTTTTAGAAAATAAATAATTCAATAATCACAATCTTTGCATGTTTAAAGGACCACTGTATTTCAAGAATAAGAAACTTGTTTGTCAAGTATGTATCAAACTAACAATATTAGCAGCTGTGTAAGCCATGGACATACAGGTGGTCCCCAGGTTTTTTGGTTTGTTTTTTTGTTGTTGAGAAAATCTGATTTTTTAAGACTCTGTTTATGAATACAGGAATCCATTTTGTGTTTGTTACATCACATCCTGAGAGCTGGGTGATGGTGTGTGTGTTTGTAGTTATTAGTGGAGGGAGGGGTATTGGAGTCTGGAATAAGTATAGATCTCTCACATTAAAAAAAGTTTGGATTTAACTTTATTTATTTATTTTTTAGTTTTAAGTCATGATAAGTAGACAAAGTAGGAAGGTGCCAGCTTTGCTTTAACTTCCTCATTTTTGTTTACTTCATGATTTTTTCACCATACACCTCCACAAATCAAAACCCTACTGATCACATCTTAATATACAGTAGGTTTGCTTCTGATTCAAGGCTTAGTTTGATTTTTATTGCTACTCTACGTTGTTGCCTTTTTATGCAGTTATTGCAACTACCTCAGTGTTATGAAGATGTCCCACAATGCAAAACAAAAACGCCTGAAATATAGGACCTTGAGTACGATGTAAGCATACTCAACTTAAAGGACCACTGTACTTTGGTAAAATATTCACATAATTTTGAAGTATGTAACAAAATAATTAGCATGTATGTAAGACAGGAACATAAAAGTATTTCCGAGAAAATGTTATGTTTGATGACTAATTGTGTCATGTAGGTTCCTATCTTAGACCTCTCGTGTGTCTGTAGTTTAAGGGGGGTTATCTTATGGGGCCTTACTCTGCCACTGAGTTATTCTCAAGAGGTTGTTTGAAGATAGTGTTATAACAGAAGTGAATACAGCTCTACCCACTTCTCCCTGGTACCTAATCCTTTTACAAACAAATACAAATAATCAAATCACCGTAGTGCAATTACAAATCAAGTTCATATTTTTGTTTGCTGATCACAACCTATTAAAAACAGTATGCCTTTTAATATAAATAAAAGTTTTTTTTGTTTTTTTTTACTTTTAAACTGTCAGTTTTCTCTGAAGAAGAGCTGCGTATCTCCTCCTACCTCTGTCTCTTAGGGACATAGCCAGCTGTGTCTGTATACTGGAAGCAGGATGAGCTGATGTAACTGGATCTGCCCCATGACATCATTAGCCCCACCCTCACTGCCTACACAGAGGTAACAGCTCTATTGTAACATGCTAGCAGTCTTCCCACAGGCCCCACCCAGTGCATGAGCCATCATATCAGAACCAACACTGATCAGACTTTAGTGCAGCAGATGGGGAAGGATGGCCAAATCCCCTGATAGACACAGGTAGGAGAAGATACACAGCTCTGCTTGAGGGGAAAACATGCAGTTTAAAAGCTAAGGGGGAGGGGGAAATAACATTTATTTTAAACAGAATACTGTTTTAATAGTCAGTGTCCAATAAACAAATATATGAGTTTTGCTTGTAAATGAGCTACAGTGGCTCTTTAAATACTGGAATTATTAATTTTAAACTGTGTCCATTATGTTCTTTAAAAAAATCATGGTATAAATATGATCCTTTAGTGGTTCTTCAACACATTCTACATTACTTCCCTCAGTACCTTAGGGCTAAGCAGTGGGTGTGGTTCTCCAGGGAGTGAAGTCTCTACAATTCCCATGGTGCATCTCTTCACAGTTTAGTGGATAGGCTCCATATAAGAACATATGAATATGAGAGTGTTTTTTCCATGAAGACAACATAGTGAATATAGGCTATAGCCTCAGTGAGATCTTTGTCACTGGTGAGGTGAGACCTCTATGTTTCCAGTTTTTCTCATTGGGCCCTATTTAATAAAGTGTGATGAACGCTGAAACTTGGAAACAAGACTCCGTGGAATAGCATGTATTGGAAAGGCATCACTTTACTGATGAGATCAAGCTCACCTAACTGGAACATGGCCAATATGCTTTTGTCTTGACATTTATTTCCCTAGTTTCCCTAGGATGGCATGGCTGACCAGTAACAATCTATGACATTATTATAGTGGTATAAGCTAAATAATTCATAATGTATTCTGAGTGTATACAGTGTAATAATACACATAAATGCATATATGTGTTGTTTATACACATTTGAAAAGCTACAGTACATTGATATAATTTTGATTTTGGCAGTTTTGGGCCCATGGTCATGATTCCATCCCTGAACTTTCAGGAAATTTACTTTATAAACGTCTGCACCCAGTTAAATATTACATATAAAGTACTGTACCGTCAATTAATGTTTAACATCAGTGCAGCCTATCTATGCTGCTGCCAGGAACATTCAAGGGAATAAAGGTTATAACCAGGAAACTGTCTTCTGAGAATGTGGAAGTTTTGTCATTTTACTTGAAAGGCATTATATTTTAGGATAATCATATTCAGAAGAGCTCAGAAAATAAGTTAATTATTATATTTAAGATAGAGAAAGAGCTGAGCTTAATTTATAGTTTATTAAAGTTATAGGAAAAATGTGTTTTCTTTTGTTCAAATTAAGCTCTCAGAAAAGAGAAACATATTCAGCTCTTGGGAGCTTGTTGTTTGCCAGCCAATGAGATCCACAATGTATGTTCTCTACATTTCCTGTTCTTTTGAATGAAGCGTAAAAAGGTTTTGCTTAACATTCTAGTCCTTTCCCTCTTCACTTTCGCAAAATCTACTCGGTGCTAACCGGCTGCCAACCGACAGATGGCGCTGCTGATTTTCATATAAGGAGGCCTTGAGCTATGAGAGGCGCGCCCGAGGCCCTGGGGCCCAACGCCTGCGCCGAACATAGCAATGGCCTCGCTGTCGGTGCGCCACATCGGAGTTGCGCCACGTCGGAGGGGAGAATAGTTCTTTGCCTTAAATTAAACATGATTTACAGCACCCTCTGCCGGATGGCTCCTGTAACTGCAGCTGTCAGTGCAAGAAATGCGAAGGTGAAGAGGGATAGAACCAAATTTCTTTGTGCAAAAAAAAACAACTTTTGTAAAGTTTAAAATCTTCCAGTTCCACATATTGACTACCCCTGCCGTGGGAGATGGGGGTAATACTGACTTGGGTCACTGTGTCTATGGAGATCAGTAGCTCCTCCACTAGTAAAAAAAAAAAAACAATTAGAGTTTACTGTTTCTCTCATGTCCTGTGCTTAAATTTAGCCTCACATGACACAGGAGATTTCTGTAATAACACCATTACTCCAGCAAAACTTGAGAGATTGCACTCCGTATTATACCATAGGGCATGATATTAATCAGTGTTCTCATGTGTGTATCTCACACCCCTTGATTTTCCATGTGCACAATGGGGAATCCAGCTTGCCCTGTGTCTACATATTCTGAGGGTTAATGTAAGTGTAACAAGAAAAGTAGGGTTCTCTGGTGGTCCAGTGGTTAGGATTATGTGCTTTCACAGCTGTGACCAGGGTTTCATTCCAGTCAGGGAACCAAGAGGTCACACCACCCTGAACCCAAGCAGGGTTGGGACTGGTTAGTACTTGGGTGGGAGCCCACCTAGGAATGCCAGGATCTGTATGCTGTGCCCCACTGGAGAAGGAGCTAGCAACGTACTCCAGTATCTTTGCCATGAATACCAAGTGGATCAGATAGTATAGTATTTGAGGTTGAATAAAGGCTGTTAGTCCATCAAGTTCAACCTTTGTAGTTCTCTCTTGATCTTTTTAATATGTGGACTATTTGATATTAATTTGTAATTGATCCAGAGGAAGGCAAACAGTAAAAAAAAAACATTGACACTTTGCCAATTGTCTCATAAGGGGGAAAGAAGCAAAATTCCTTCCTGACCCCAGAAACTGGCGATCAAATTTCTCCCTGGATCAATATTCCTTCGCTAGTTATCTAGGATAGCCTTGAATGCCCTCTTTATTCAAAAATATATCTAACCCCTTTTTGAAGTTATCTATCGAATTCGCTGTCACCACTTCCTTTGGTACAGAATTCCACAGTTGAATCCACCCAGTGAAGAACCCTTTTCTTTGTTTAAGGATGAAATCTTTTTTCCTCTAACCTCAAGGGATGTCCTCTTGTCAAGTTGAAAATCTCTTGCTATAAAAAGTTCACTTTCTTATATTGACCCTGGATGTATTTATATAAGGTAATCATATCCCCTCGTAGACGCCTTTTATCTAGCGAAAATACGTTTAATTTAGTTAGTCTTTCTTCATAACTTAGCCCCTCCATTCCTCTTATTAGTTTTGTTGCCCTTGTCTGTACTTTTTCCAGCTCTAAAATGTCCTTTTTATGAAGTGGTGCCCAAAATTGTACTCCATATTCCAAATGGGGAGGGGGTATTAGAGATTTGTATAGTGGCAGAATTATATCTACCTCCCTTGCTGCTATAACCTTCTTAATACATGCTAATATTTGACTTGCCTTTGCAGCTGCTGCTTGGCTTTGAGCGCTGTTACCTAGGTGGTTGTCCACAAGCACTCCCAAATCCCTTTCAATATATGATACCCCTAGATTTGCTCCATTAAGATTATAAATTGCATGGCTATTTTTCCTTCCCAAATGCATAACCTTACATTTATTTGTATTAAATCTCATCTGCCATTTAGCCGCTCATTTCTCTAATTTAGGCAAATCCCTTTGTAGGGAAAGTACATCATTATCTGAATTTATTACCTTGCACAACTTAGTGTCATCAGCAAAAATGGAGACAATACTTTTGAGCCCTAATAAATATATTTATAAATATGTTAAAAAGGAGAGGACCTAATACTGAACCTTGAGGAAGACCACTTACCACATTAGTCCAATCTGAGTATGTTCCATTCACAACAACCCTTTGCTTCCTGTCTTTTAGCCAGCTCTCGATTCATGAGCAGATATTTTCTGCAATTCCTGTATCCCTTAGTTTGCTCAAAAGTCTCCCATGAGGCACTGTATCAAAAGCCTTTGCAAAATCCAAAAAGACTACATCCACTGAATTGCCCTGATCCAAGTTCCTACTAACCTCCTCATAGAAACTAATTAGATTGGTCTGACATGACCTATCCTTCATAAACCTGTGTTGACTGCTATGTATGATCTTGTTCAAATCAACATATTCTTGTATATTATCCCTTATTAACCCTTCTAAAAGCTTCCCAACTACAGATGTGAGGCTCACTGGTTTATAATTCCCTGGATTTGCTCTTGCTCACCTCTGCTTTTCTCCAGCCATCCGGTAGAGACCCTGTAGTGAGTGAGTCTTGAAAGATTAAATATAATGTTTTGGCTATTACAGAACCCAGCTCCCTCAGTACCCTTGGATGTATTCCATCAGGACCTGGGGCTTTATTAACATTTATTTTCTCCAATCTCTTTTGGATTGCTTCCTGCGTTAACCAATAATTTAGTGATGGTAGTGTAGCCCCATTATGTTGCGGTGTCCCAACCACTGGTACCTCCCTTGTGTATACCGACGAAAAGAACCAATTTAGCTCATCTGCCTTTTCCTGGTCACTAATTATCAGATGGCCTGTGTCACATTGTAATGGTCCTATCGATTCCTTCCTCGCCTTTTTCCCATTAATATATTTGAAAAATATTTTAGGGTTAGTCTTACTTTCCTTTGCAACTGACTTCTGATTTTCTATTTTAGCCAGTCTAATAGCCCTTTTGCAAGACTTGTTGATTTCCTTATAGTCACATAAAGCTGCCTCTGTTACCTCCTTCTTGTATAATTTAAATGCATATTTCTTTTTCCTCATCATGATCTTTAAGTCATTGTTAAGCCACATGGGATGTGATTTACTCCTATTCATTTTATTTCCACATGGTACATGCCGATGAGTATGTTTATTTAGTAAGGATTTGAATGTTGTCCATTTATTTTCAGTATTTTTCCCTGTAAGTTCTTTGTCCCAGTCTATGTGTAGTATTGATGCCCGTAGCCCATTCAAGTTAGCCCTTTTAAAATTTAGAGTTTTTGTTGGCCCCTTACAACTCTGTTTTTTGTAGTCAATCTCAAATGATACTATGTTGTGATCACTGTTACCCAAAAGTTCCCCTATTTTAACATTTGATATTATATCAATATTACTTGTGATGACTAAATCCAAGATGGCCCCATTTCTAGTTGTATGCTTTTCGGAGGAAAAACAGAGCTTATTAGCACTTCTTAATAAAATACAGTAGATAAGAAGTAAATAGATGCATAGGTATATTTTATTATAGACCTTGTGAAATCCAGAAACCTTGCATATCTGTTATAATTTGCCCCATATGTTGTATTCAGGGCCTCATATCTAGGGCTTGTATCACTGAAAGGGCCTCGGTATTATTTATGTCCATTGTTGTGTAATTACAGTGAATTGATTAGATTGAAGGTACCGTATTTATCGGCGTATAACACGCACTTTTTCTCCCTGAAAATAGGGAGCAAATTATAGGTGCGTGTTATACGCCGATATTCCCTCCCCCTCCTCAACCACCCTCCTCTTTCTAACCCCCACTCCTCAATCTAAACCCCCCTCCTCAACCTAAACCCCCCTCCTCAACCTAAACCCCCCTAAATAACTCCCCCTCACTTACCTGCTTCTGTTCCGGCCTCAGCTCCGCTCCCTGACCAGGCGCGCATGTGATGTCACATGTGCGCCACGTCATTAGCATATACCGGGTGCATATATTGGAGGGGGTTGAGGATGAGGAGGGAGGTTGAGGATGAGGAGGGGGGTTGAGGATGAGGAGGGGGGTTGAGGAGGGGGGTTGAGGAAGGAGGATGGGGGGGTGGAGGAGGGGGTTGAGAAGGGAGGATGAGGAGGGAGGTTGAGGTTGAGGTTGAGGGTTTTGCTTCAAAGTTCTTTATTTGAATTTTTTTTTTTCCTGAAACTTCCTTCTTAAAATGAGGTGCGTGTTATACGCTGGTGCGTGTTATATGCCGATAAATACAGTAATTTAAATAATGATTTAAATCACCAAAATAAAACCAGGCTTAAATAATTGATTTCCCTGTGATACATGTTCTTATAGACAGTTGAGCTTATTTGATTATTAAAACATATTAAGGTAAACAATTTAACAAAAAATGGTTAACAGGAAGTCCATAGGAAGACAGTAGATTTGGGAACCTGAGCAAATCTTGGTATGTCACAACAAAATAAGACTAAAAAGTACAATTAGGCCTAGATAACATATTATCAGGATTTACCACAAGAAAGGTTAACTTCAACAGAAGTATTGTGCGGTAAAATTGTTGATATATTAATCCACTCACTTGTGGTCTGGGCCTGAAATGGTTCATTGAAATGAAGATCTTTAGGGAAAATGGTTTATACTAATGCTGAGTCGAGTTTAATTGACCAATAAAATGTGTTATTTTATATTCTTATTATGTGTGTCCGGGTTTTGACTCATACATTCCTTTCTCTGCTATTGCATTTTGCAATACATATTTAAACAGACCAGTACAGAGGAGTAGTGATCTCTTATTGTTAGTGCTATGCAATCTAATGGTGATGATGGGATGTTTGATACCGTAACGAAAGCTCATTTATCACTCTCAATATCCCTTGCTGGCAGGGCCTCAAAAATAATATTATCGGTTTGCTGTTTTTGTATAAATTCAAATATGTATACTTTAATCCAGTGTTTTAACCTATTTCATCCACAGAACCCTATTTGAGCCTTAATATTATTTACTGAACTAAAAGATTCCAAAATGAAAACCAAAAAGCATTCCATAACCTACACCAAAGCCTCAACAACATGCCAAAGCTTAAAAATACATAAATTAATCCTCATAACCTATTTGTAGGACCTTTTCAAGGTTACCACAAAGGTTTCCACAGCGTATCACTTTTTGGAATCGTTGTTTTGTGAAAACAAAATGGTGTCCGGAGGTCTACAGAACATAATGCACTGCTCTAGTCTTTACTCCATATTTGCAATATGCACTGGAAAATGATGAGACAATAACATAAAAGATAATTACATTCTGCAGAGCTCAGTTACTGTGATTATTGGTAATATAAAAACCAGTATTATGTGGTAAAGGGCACTCTCAGGTGTTTATGGTGTAAATAAGTAATCTATGTTTAGCTGGGGCCCTTACCTTGCAGGGAATATTTATGATATGATTTTCACCAGTTGATCTCAAGAACCATAGGGCTAACTATACATTTCTAAAATATTCCTCAAAATTTACAGGTGATTTCAGAAATTGTTATAAAAGAATTTAAACAACATATTAAAATTAAATAAAAAATGAGCCCTTAAATTTGAAGCCACTATGCCACATTTTATTACCAATGTCTCTGTTTTAGTCCTACAATATCCCTCACCCTTTTCCCTAGTTCACTCTGGTAATCTCTCTGTGATTTCAAGAAAATTACAGAGCCCAGGAGTGTTTCTGTATATATATATATATATATATATATATATATATATATATATGTTGAGCGCTGTACACATTTTGCTAAAGCTACTACTACCTTTGTTGTTTAGTCATTCATTCGTGTCTGACTCTCCTTGACACTATGGGGGCAGCATGCCAGGCACATCTGGTGTCTTGTTGTGCTAATCCATCTTGGAAAAGATACTGGACTGGGATACTCATTTTTAATGCTGTAGACACTTTCCTAGAGGACCAAGTGCTAAACGAACCAGTGTCAAGCAGGGTCAGTTTTAACACAGGGTAAATCACAGGTAAACTTAATTTTAAAATTCCTTTAATGGTTCCTTGTGTTTTGGAATTATACACAAGTATCGAATCAGTGTTAATCAGGGATGTGTCTGGAAAAAACAGCTTTATAGCAAATCAGTGTTAAACAGGTTAGTGTTTATATATATATATATATATACAGAACATGAATTGAAAACCAGTGATTTAGTAGAAGAAAGTTGGGAGGGGTCAGGGGTTTCCCAGGGTTAGTACGTTTCAGTTTGGATTCCCTGTTTGAAAGCTGGAAAAACCACTCAACATTAAAAAAAAACAGAAAAATTATAGTAAATTGGCTTATATTTATATATACAGAGATAAACACAAATAGTATGAATTAATAAATCTGTAGTAAATTATATATGAAAGAAATTACAACAATGAGCTTGCAACAGCACATATATCTCTACAGAAAATGGAATTACTATACATAGAATGATGTGTATTATATGCCCTTTAATTCTGGTACCCTTGAAATTTGCACAGTTCACCTATGATATAGGAAAGAAGATATCACATAACTAAGAACAAATAAACACAATCTTTACATTTCTAATTTTTATATGTAACTTTTTAATGTGCGGTTCCATTTACTTATTCTGTCTGCTGCTTTCTCAGAAGAGTGTGTTCTTTTAAACTCACAAGTTTTCCATTAGTCCTACCGAAAGCACATTCCCACTGCGCAGACAGAATCTATCTCTGCATTCAAAGGCTTCGTCCACTTCAAGAAATTGAACAGCAAAAAACAAAATGGTATATTCCACAGCAGCACAATTGTATATAAAGGTAACACCTTAAACATGGGGGGATACCGCATATAGTATAAAAATACCACACAAATGCTTCGCTACACATAAACACACACATTGAAAAATCTGGAGGGGTGATTTGTCCCCCACTCCAGTTCCTACACACATGAAATTAAAGGCTGTATTTTTATATATTCTAACAAAGGTTTGCCATTTTTTCAAGTGTAGTTGTTCAAAGGAGGATATTTTTAAATGTAAGACTACAATGACCCTTTAAAAGCCCCACTAGTTTTCCTCCATTGTAGCAAGGGGGTAGATAGCTGGCATGGTGCTCCCAGCCATACAGTTCCAGGTTGCTGTATATCTCATCATTTTTCTTTTTACACATGAAATAACCCTCACAAATTATACACTTTTAAGAGTGGGTAATGTTATTAATGTTTGTCCTACAGGATACAGAGAGATGTATGAGTTGGGTTATATCATTAGTTAATTTAAAATGTAACATAATTACAACCAGCCTGTTCAGTACTACAATGCAGTGGTTCCAAAGAGACCCATGTGTTTAAAATTCTGTTGTCTACAATGCCCAGTGTCACCTCCCATAAACAGTATTCCATAGGCCGGCATTGTTGTTAGGTCCAAAATGTATTACCATGTTTATTGCCAAAACTGAGGCCATCATTCAGATTCAAAGACCTCAGGATATACATGGTGAGCCCTTAATACATTACAAAGCAATGCTCAATATATCAGCTCACACCTTTACACTTGCTTATTGATAACTAGGTCTAAATTAACAAATGTTAATGTTAAGCTCCCATGTACAGATAAAGATCTAGTTTTATGGAGGTGTCCAGTTATTTGCAGTGACGGCTCAATTAAAAACATATTTGTAAAAATTGGAAAACCATGCTGGAATCAACAAAAAGAGGGAAGAGAATGCCAATGGATGGAAATAAAATGTGCATGGGTGTAGGAACTGGGGAAGACGAGGGGGACAAATTCCCCCCAGACTTTTCATTGTGTGTAGAGAAGCGGTTGTGTTGTATTTTTATACTATATGAGGTACCTCCCCCCAGATTTTCTTTGGCTCCTACACCCATGATCCTAAGACAGGATCCATGAAACACACTGATTCCAAACCCTACTATAAGAGAAAAAATAATTTTTTTGAAGTTCACAAATATCTTAAAAAGTTTTTTGATGGAAAGGGTTGCATTTTGCACCAAGGTAAAGAGAATATGACTTAAAAGAACAATTGCTGGGTTGGAATGTGTTTATAGAGGAGAATGTTCCAATATGGCACTACTTAATTTGGAGGAAATTGGGTGAAGGGATTAATACCATGATAGACAGATAATCATGTTATTGTTTTTTTTTTTTTGATGAGCAAGAAGAAATAGCAAAGTAGAGAGTATATTCCTGGGCCACTTATTACCAGGGTAAATATTATTTCCATTCCAATAACCACCCAAAACTACTCCCCAACAATATTATGATTGCAATTCATATTTTTAAATCTTTAACACATTTCACAGTGATAATCTATGAATCTTCTGTCTCCACAGCATCACTCTTCCACTACCATACTCTTCCCTGCAATCCTTTACACCATCAACAAATCATATCTCCAATTGTTTTCATTAGAATCATACACCCAAACCCATCTGCCAAAACAATGCTACAGTTCTATCATATCAACAGAATTCCAGCACCCCACCCTTGTTTCCATATATTTTGCAAGTATCAGTGGGGAATAGTGAAGTAACGTGGTATCTAGATATCTCCCATTAAAACCAGTTTATCTCTAGCCAAGACTAGCATATAAGAAGTTTGTTTGTTTGCATATATGCTGCAAACAATGTTTAGTGTGGCCACCCATAAACAATGTTCCATAGCCCTGCATTGTTCCTAACCCAAAGGGCATTGCTTTTGTTTGTAGCCTAAACAGAATAATGTATTGGCAAGCAGAAAATGTGCATTATGGACAGACATTGTTTACCTGTATTGTGCATTACAACATAGTGTTGCTTAAATATTCTTATTTATTGTTACCTAGAATATAACCTCTGCCCTGAAAACACCACGTGATCACCTGATATAGTACAAAACAAAAAAATCTACTTCACGTACATGTCTAGTGACCACATACCATCTGGTTCTAGGGAAAATATACAGCCACTACTACAGAGGACACAGAATTAAAGACATAGGGCCTCATTCAATTGCAATTTGGCCAATTGAATAGGGCTCTAAATAAGCACATAGCATTTTTTTTTTAAAGAAGTTTTGAGTTAGTGAAAAACTTGCTTTTGGATAGATGTTTACTAACTAAAAACTTCTTTAAAAAATATATGTTATGTGCATATTTAGAGCCCTATTCAATTGACCAAATCGCAATTGAATGAGGGCCATAATCCCCAAACCTCCCATTCTTGCATTGAGACAGCCACTAAACTTGAAACAAAAAACGGGTCAGCAGAAGATTGGCCAATGAACAACCGAATAGAAAACATGGAGCCAACCCTTGCAACAGAATGTGCAAAAACAACAGGACAAAATATGTTTAATTAGTAACTTACTATTTATATACAGTTGTTAAAATAATTATGGCAACATTTATTTTTTTGTAATCAGTATATGTTAAATAAAAGTCCAATAAATACAATAATTAAATGTAGATATTTATGTAGATAGATATTTGGCAAAAAAGTATTCCCTTAGCAGAGAAATGGGTAAATAAAAGAGAAATAAAAATGTGAAAAGTTTATTTTATTGTCAGTTTTATGATAATAACAATAGGTTGTGGGCGGATGCATGTTAATATTATACTATTAATGTTAATAGGAAATTGTATAAATATATATCCTCTTCTGGATCACTACCTTGTCATTGTGAAGGGGCTTGTGCACTTCAATGAAGCTGTGAGCTATACCATGTAGGGTCACTCAAGATCGGCAGGTCATAACAGAGAGGTCCACGGAAGAAGGAACTGGCAACCCACTCCAGTATCTTTGCCAAGAAATATTTATAGATACATACAGAGACATAATGCCTGGCATGCTGTGGTCCATATGGTCATCGTGAGTTGGACACGACTTGAGGACTCAATAACAAAATATATATATATGTTTAAGCAAATATATACATTGTGCATTGGTAAATATACATATACACTGTGCATTAGTAAATATACATATACATTGTGCATTGTGAGTTTGCTAGTTTTCAATCTTGTGTCTGTGCTTTAGGGAAAGCATTACGTACATTAGATTTTAAGCTCAAAGACAGGGCCCTCCATTATTTTGCAATGTGTTAATATTACTTTTGACTTGTATTTAACCCCTGTATAGCACTATGTTGGCACGTTACAAATAAATAATAATAATAATAATCATCACATATATAGTTGTGAGCGTACGAATTGTTGCTAACGCTGCGGGCTCGCACAGTGAGCCAAGGACCTCGCGAAGCGAGGGCACTGGGCGAGGGTCTCAGTTGCTGGCATGGAGCGCCGCAAACACGCAAACACCATACGAGACACTTTACCACACATTACGACCTCGCAACACTCGGACGCAACTCGCGAAAATTACAAAATTTAAAACACAATAAATACACACAGCACATACATAAAAAGCTTACCTACAGCAAGAGGAACCATCCAGCACCTCAAAAAACCAAGTTACACCTTCATTTAAATCAAAATAAAAGAGTTTAGACACTAAAAAAATCTGTAAGAGACAGAAAAAATGGACGCCGAAAAAAACAAAAACGAGGCTACAGCGCTGTAAACTCGCAAAACACCACAAGAAAGTCGCAAAACGCCACAAACGACCTACGGATATTCATACTACACATTGCCCGCCATTTTACAACAATGCGGAAGTACACAATTACGCTAACGGTTTCGTCTCGCGCACGCACACTATTACACTGCACACATTCAGGACGCTTACACAGCAGCTCCACACTACTAATGCTGCAGCAACATCAAAACAGATTGCCAGCTCTTCAACACAATGCTTCAAAATAGGTAAAGTATATTCATTTATTAATGTATTATATATTTCATTATTATACACCAAACAGCATTAGCTACCTTACGATTTCATTGCCGTCATTTTTTGACGGGCAATTCGCTAGTATAATAATAATAATAATAAAGTGCATGTCTAAAGGACTGTGCATTGTTGTTGTTAATAAAGTTATTATAACAAAAAAAGCCCCCACTTCCTTTGAGGGTGGAGTCAGATCATGACATCTTTAGCTCCGCCCAGCTCAGTAGATAACCAGCTGATTCCGGAGCTCAGGTCAGTTGATTCAGTGTGTCTGACTCAGCCAGTCCGGGTGATCAGACCAAGTACACCGAGTTGGAGCCGACGACATGATGGGGCTCGGGCTTATCACACTGCCCGCCGTGCTGCTGGTGCTGTGCGGGAGGGAGGCCGCGGGATCAGGTAATGGGAGCGACATAGGATATGGATGAGTTACACGGGGCGGGGAGCATGGTACCGGGGGCCAGTCTGTGTAACCGGAGAGTCACCATGGTCACACAAATGTGGCCTGGCCTATAGTAATGGGTTACAGGTCACTGGCTGCCATGGCTTTTATACCTGTACGTACAACGCACTTCAGGACATCTGTCTCTTTCAGTATTATCACTGCTGCTTAGGATTCTGGGTAGTGAAATGGCAATAAGGATCCAGTTATGCCCCAATGGCTTCTTATGGAGTGGTGTTTGAGCATATGGGTTTCATTGCTCTCTTGTGACATGTAAATGTACATTTTATTCCCTTGCAGTATAAACCTAAGTGAATATTCATTGCTATGAAATGTTCTGGAGAGGGGCAAGCAGCCTGCATTATATCGGGGTTTGGTTGTAGTCAGGCAGCCATGGCTTGTAACCTGCCATCTTTACACAATACTCGGTATAATACCTGGCAAATCATGGGAGCCACCACTCCTAACATGTTACTGCTGGCCTGGTGTCTAGCTATTGATACATGTATTTGTGTGTATACCATCTGGCTCTTATCTCCCTGTAATACTTGTCACTATTTCCTATGGTGTGTATTAGCTTATTGGGTGGCTTAGTATAGTAACAATACTGTATGTGTACTTTCTGGTATCTAATCTTGTAATCTAGGCCTCTTTGGTGCTGCTGTATTAATAGGCATTTGGTGTACTGTTTGTCCTGCATGGGCTGCTTTCTTGGAGTCATTTTGGGAGCCACTGTGTGGATGTGCACCGCTAAAATTGCTTAGTTTTATCTGTTTTCATGTAAACTGGCTTAAACATAATTGCCAAACTTGGTTAATGGAAAGCAGTGATGTTTATTAACCAATTAAGTAGGCTTGGCTCTAGCAGGTGCCTGGCTTATATAATAAAGGCCTTGTACTTGCTAACACTCATTTTATAGCACAGGTCTCAGTGCTGACTGTATACATTGCTCTTGGGTCACTGACAGGCAGCTAAACAGCAGTAATTATAGTTGGAGTCCCGCTGACCAGCCAATCAGAATAAAGCTGGGATCTATTTTATATTTTTCCCTTACGTTTCAGTCAAGTTGATCACTTGCATGTAATGTCTAAATGTGAGAGCTCCCTCTATAATGTGTTCTGCCATGGTTTTAGTATCTGCAAGTTGAGGGTTCGTGTATGATGGACCATGTTGTAGGGTTTTGCTCTTTTTCTAGATGGCCTTTTTGGAAGATATCTATCTTTTTTTTCCTCGTTGTATATCCTGGTCACAGTACGTGCAGCACTGAGCACTTCATGTCTCTAGCTGAGCTGGCACCCTGCCCTCTTTGTGCTCTGTATTCCTGTCACCTACATAATGCTCTGGGAGACCTATACAGGTCACACAGAAATCTTCCATAGCATCATAAAGAGATAGATAGGACAGATGCAAGAGTGATCTATATCTATTGGGGCTGGTGATATGTCAGAGCTGTATAAATTAGTCCTGTTTTCTTAGTCGCTGTCTCGATGCCCTTTTTGTCACTGACCCATGCAGTGACCTCTTGTGACATCCAAGCAGGTCTTGTTACATTATTTGGTGGGGCCTGTCCTTCCAATCACTGACATACAGTAGTCTGCTGTTGACACATTCCTGTTCTGGACAGACCTGTCCTTGGTTCCTCCCTGCAATCTTGTTTTTCTAAACCTGACAATGTGTGGATCTTTAAATCTATATTTAATAGACTAACTTGTCTTCTGATTTTCTCAGTCTTGGTCTGTGCATTTGTCTTCCTCCTCTGTGTGATTTGCTGCCATAGCCATTCTGTATCCTGTGACTGATCATTCGCTGGGATGAAGTCTGATTGCAGGATACTGTTTAACCTCACACATGCCTGTGTGTTTATAAGCTGTTCATACAATGCCTGGTACAGATTAGCCAGGGAGGTGGAGTGACTGCTCAGTGCAGGGTGAAGGTGACATTGGTGTAGTTATGCAAGTCATGTGACATGAGGTTACAGCATTTGCTGTGATTGGCCAGCACTTGGAGCTTGCTGCTGTCAGCACAGGCACATTTTTAAAGACATGGTAACATCTTATGCAGAACTGCAGGTATAATGTACAAACACCATATAACCATAGCATATGCCTACACATATAAAGACTGAAACTGCATTTAGATAATATGGGTCTGCTTATCTGCAGTTTTTAAATCTGTTTATGCCAGGCAAGTGCTTAGGAAATTATCTTCACACTCACTACTAGTTAAGAAGTTGCAAGCATCAGATTGACTATGCAATTGTAATAAAGGTATCAAAGTGGAGCATCAGACCAACCTAATGTCTACGGCATGTTCTTTGTAGTTAAAAGTGCCCCTCTTATTTCAACCCAGCTGTAAGGTTTGTTATGCAACGCTGTCAGGTGCCAGTTGTGCCGCTCTCTTGTGTAAATTGCCTGGCGGAGATCCCTCCTTCATACAATGGAAAGTATTGGCCAACTCACTGGGAAAGGGCTAAGTCCCTGCTTCAGTAGAGACTGTCACACAGTCATTAGCACTTTTGTAATGGGTATACGTGCAGAAGGGAGGCACAGTGGCTGACTAAAAAATGCTGCGTAATAAACGGTTTGTAAGTATTCAAATGCTCATAGGAAGCTGATGTTTCTCACCGCAACCTCTACGCAGTATCTACATTACTTTTTTGTTTTCTTGCCATGTTTCTAATTCTGAGTTTGTTCATATGCACGAAAGTAACTTGTTTGTTTTAAAGGCCAGAAGTAAAGTCTCTTGAAAGACGCCAGATAAAACAAATCTGTACTTTATGTCAAACTCTTAATATAAAACCTTTCCTGCCCTAGTAACTCTGCCGAATTGGCTCATCCACCAAGAGTATTATACGTCACTTGACTGCATTCTTGCTATTCTTTTTTTTTTTTTTTTTTTTTTAAATAAATAAATAATCTAATTTAGGCTAGTCTTGAGAAACTAAATTTAGCCAATCTACAATAAGGCATATTTGACTCTTTATGACAGGATGTAATGTGATTTTCCAAGATCCTGTTGCCCTAATGTAGAAGATCCACCATCAGATCAGCTGATCTCTAGTCAGGCATTGTGTATTTTCCTTCTGTTTGCTCTATTACAATTTTGTGTACAGTCTAGTCCTTTAGACAAATAACTTGTCAGTTTCTCCTTCTTCCTCCTGCATCACTCAGCTGGCTTCATTAAATCTCCACTCTCTGAGGTCAGACTGACTGGAGACTCAGTGGAACTACACTGTGAGGCAATTGGTCGCCCAATGCCAGAGATCCAGTGGTGGTTTGAGGCAGATGACAACGAGAGCTTCTCTCAGCTGTGGGATGGTGCTCGTGAAGATCATGTGCAAATAAATGCTACTTATGTGTTCCATGCCACAAGCACTCTCTACCTCTACAGCCTGAGTACAGGAGACTCTGGTACCTATGAGTGCAGAGCAAGCAATGACCCAGACCGCAACCATCTGACTAAGAGCCCACGTATCAAGTGGATCCGTTCACAGGCCAATGTGATAGTCATAGACCGTGAGTTATGGAAAAACCCAGTAGCATTCCCAGTACAAAGAACCAACCCTCCTGTCCATTGTTTCCCAACGGTCCTCCCTCCAGTTCCTTTGCTTCTCCAATGTGGTAATAGCTGGCCCTAAAAGACAAACTTGAAGACTCTCGTCTGATGCAATGTGGGTCGCGTAACTTGGATTAGAAGAACTACAGGCTTCCTCCTTACTGTCCAGCCTGATTTTCTCTTGGTGCCATCACTTTAACACATTTCAAACCCAGTTAATTTTTCTTTGTACCTTTGCAATTGCCTACCTGCCTCATCGGGTAACTTGTACTTTTTTTTTTTTTTTTGTCCATTGTGCACACCTGTTATGATGCAAGTTACCTTCTGCAGTCAGCTCTTAAAATGTTTCTGACACCTGATTCTGTCATCAGACTTGATACTCTTCATTAGTGCTTCACTTCCCAGTATTCATTGGTCCCCTCTGCTGATTCCTCCTTGCTTAAATCTGTATAGTAACCACACTCCTGTCTCTTTACCCTGTGATCCTTTTAAGTGTCAATCCTTCCACTGCACTTCTATAGGACTTCCTTGACTCCATGTGGCTAGTTTACCATATGTCTTACAACAGAATTTCTCCTAAAGTTTGCATCCTCAAACTGCCTCCTGCTTACCAAGTTCGATCCATTTATCCTGCTGTTTTTAAGATTCCTTAAAATAGAAGTTGTTGGTGTGTGGTAGAGATGTAGGTTATAGCTTCATGTATATTTCCACTGACCTATTCCTTTCCTTGCAGTCAAAGCTGTTGCCTTAACCTTGTGTTCATTTTCTTTTAGTGGATCTTGGTAGTGTATTTTGTCTGTATATATTTTTGTGGGATTTTATGTAAAATCAATACTGGCAATGAAACCAGAAGACTTTCCATATTAGATCATCTTGTGAAAGTATGAACATTAATACTATGTATAACATCACATTACTATAGATTTTTTTTTTTAAATGTCTTTTTATACTCCTATCTACCCCACAGCTCCAGAGATTTCAACTTCTATAGAGGAATCCACTAAGGGTAGCTTATTGCTATACTGCAACCTGACCGACCCTAACATTGTAATATCTGGCCACAAATGGATAAAAGGAGGAAAGGTGCTCAAGGAGGACACTGAAGCATCCCCTATCATGTCTTTAAAGTAAGTGCCTAATATTCCTAGAGTTCTATCTGCCTAGAACTGATAAATATGTGCTATGAGAAGGATTTCCAAGACAAATGTAAGAGTTAAATGTACTTAATTGATGGTAAAACATTTGTGTACAGATCTGCTTGGACAGTCACACATTACCCTCTGTCCTCACAGCCTTTGAGTGTCATGCACTAGCTGAAAAGCAGACGTGATATTCTTCCAACCATCTCCCCCGGATTAGTTTTTGTTTAGAATTCTTTCCCGGTGACCTGAATTCTTCTCTCTGCTCCTTTCAGAGCTGGAAAATCTCATAGTGCTCTAATGGGACCCTTTTGTTCCCTTTTCATCCCTCTATAATCTTGCTCTGTTTTTAAACATACACTTTTTTTTTTTTCTCCAGTGTTACTGAGGGACACGATGGCTCCGGACAATACACTTGCGAATTCCAGACTTCACCTGTGATGAGTGGATTAGTTAATGTAACAGGTAACTAAAACAATATTTTACAAACATATCTTGAGCTCCTAGTGAAGCAATACAAACCTTATCTTATTTAGCCAGTCTGCTCTGACAATACATATAAAAGTGTAGCATAATTAAGATGGATATGGATCACATACTTTGTTGCACTAATCTGACTAGGCTTACAGGAAGGTGTTCATCTAAATACTACCAATTTACAATCTCTTCTTTCTTCCAGCTCCTCCTCATGTGTCCGCTTACAAGAAGTCTGAGCATGGGAATGAAGGGGACACCGGTGTGCTCACTTGTAAGAGCAGCAGTTTTCCACCAGTGGACGCTTGGGCTTGGTATTTTGTTACTGAAACTGAAAACATGGTGTGTTTAAACTATTCTTCATAGGGTATAAAGATTTAATATCTAAGTATTTAGAAAGGGCAAGACTGTCAGAAATGCCATGAAACTCTACATTACAATGTACTTTAAAAGCAGATAGTAGAAGCCTGGCATAATCTCTCAGCTGAGACTACTGTTTAATACAGTTCATAGTACTGGAATATATTAGTGTGTAGTTCTACTACTGCTGCTTCAGTGTTTCAAGATCTAGACAGTGTTCCTTTAAACATCTGGCAGTCTTATTCATTATGTTGGCAAATACCGTCCTTTCCTATAAGGATATTAAATATTTGCCTGAGTTCAGGACCAACTCCACTCCAGCTGAGCATCATTGTTTTATATTAGCTGCTTGACGTACTACACCCCCATTGAGTAGGAAGGGCGTAGCATCCCTACTTTGTGTGGGATTTTTTTCCCCTAAGAATCTCTCCCTGGGAGTTCTCATTGTCAAACATAAATTTGGGCTACAAGCTCATGCTTAAGAGCAAACAGAATTCACCTCTATGAACACTAAAAAATGAATAATTACAGATCTGGTTTAACTATTTCTAGATTTAAGTAAAAGGTAGATATGCTTGTACTTGGGTCTTAACCAATAATCTCTCTACAGCCCCTTATTAATGGAACTGAACGCTATATAATAAAGTCCAGTGGTAACAAGACAGAGCTTCGTATTGAGCAGTTGGACATTGAAAAGGACCAAGGAAACTACATGTGCAATGGCACAAATCTCTATGGTACAGAGAGTGCAACAATCCATCTCCGTGTTCGTAGCCGCCTGGCAGCTCTCTGGCCCTTCCTGGGCATTGTTGTTGAAGTCCTGATTCTAGTCACAATCATCTTCATCTATGAAAAGAGAAGAAAGCCAGATGAGGTTCCTGAAGGTAAGAACTTCTAAAGTCTTTTCCTTTGCAAAGTCAGATTTTGTTAGGGTGACCTTAGAGTAACTGATCAAGCTTATAGAAACGCCCGATAAGGGCACAGTGTAGGTCCATGTAGAGTAAATATCAGTGAGCGATGTTTAGTTAATCCAAGTATTTTGATATAGTTCCCGTTCTAGACTGTATCGTCACTGAAATTGAATAAAGATTTTTATCTAAGCTTTGGCTGTTTTAAAGTAGTCTCGTTTTTTACTCTGTCCCAAGCTCCGGGAAGTGAGAATTGCTCTTTTGGTAAGACTGCAAATAGCTCTGCTGCTGCTCTGCCTGTGTGTAGCACTAGGCACTCTGCAGTAACAGGTACCCTAGCTAATTACTTCTGGGGCAACTGCAATTTAGCTATCTGACCCAACTGTTCCCATACCACTCTGATGTCCTTGCTTGCCAATACACTACACTGCTGGGTATTAAGGGCTTGTACAACCTCTAATGTTTGATCTTTCTTTTGCATGTCTCAAGATGATGACGGTGCTGCCCCACTGTAAGTAACTTTTTTTTTTTTTTTTCTCTATATACAAAATACTAGTGGATATCTGCAATACTGAACCAGTACTGAAAAACGAATACTTATTTCTGGTTCAAAGAAGTCATTACTATAGGACTCTAAAAGCTAGCTATGAAGGCCACTGTATTTTGTTCTAACATGTAATTGAACATAAGGGGCTAATTACTTTGCAGTAGGTTTCAATGTATCTGCTTTATTGTAACTGTTTGTCTGAAGCCACTAAATGAAAATTATTTTCCTTTGCATTGTAGGAAAAGTAATGCAGGTTCCAACCATGATAATGTGCGTCAGAGGAACTCTAGCTGAGTCTGAGGTGAGGTTTTTTTTTTTTTTTTTCTGTTTAATTCCACGGTCCAGGAAGTCTCACAACTATGTTGTCACTATGGATTGTTTGTCACGAAGTAGGCTTCAATGTGTTCCATGAAAGAGCTAAAATGTCATAGTTATAATAGATTGCCTCCTATAAATTTGTCTGCAAATTCTTTAAATAGAAATAACCTTTTAAATGTACTTAATATCACTTTTGACTGAATTGCAGTTCTAAATCCTAATGACAGTGGTTAATGAGAGCTGACAAAGGACAGATTTTGTGTGGGTCAGATATGTCCCTCAAAGCTGTTGGTATACACCTTGTCTTGAGACCTCTGCTGTGATAAACGTCAATATCTGAGTAATATGATATCATTGTTGGTGTGTTCCTATTGATCAATGTCTTCTCTTTACAGGTGACGTGAACTGACTAAGCCCCTTGTTGAATAGATTCCTGCACCCCCCCCTCGCTACCAAATCACCAGACTAGGACCAGCGTCCTTAACTCCTGTTTCTGCTTAAAATTATTTTTTGTGGGGATTTTTTTTGTATTTTTGTATATAACCTGTTTGCACAAGAAACCTGTTCTTTCCAGGTCCAACATCAGTCCTTGCACATTTTTTTTTATCTTAAATACTGACCCCACTTTTAGTCAGGACTGGTGTTGGTATTTAGTGTTAGACTTTCCTAACTTAATTGCAAAGGTTCTTTCTCTCTCACCCACCACCTTATTTTTAGATTTCATAGTGCTGAACCTGGAAATAGGTTGTTTCTTGTGCACTGTTTTATTAAATGTAAACTTTCATTTTGGGCGGGGGCAGTTGTGTGCATGCAAGGCAGGATTGTGTTGGTGAAGCAGGTTCAGAACGGCAGTCCATGATGTATGTCCAATTTGTGTTTTTATGGGGTTTTTCTGCAAGTTGACACTGGATCATAAATGTGTTTATATTGAGAAATGACACCAATAAAGATTTTTGTTCCCCCTTTTATTTCTCTTTATTCAGTTAAATTTTTATCAAAGTTGATTACAAATGCTCCTTGAAATGTTACCTTGTGCTCGGTATTGAGGTTATTATTCTAGTGTTTAAGGGTGAATGTCCATTTTTGTTTAGTAAAACATGAAGAGTGATGTAATACAATGATCTTGTTTCCATAACATTGAGGCTACTACTAAGAACCAATGTGTAGAAACAAAGCATGCGTTTCCTGAGTAAAACTAAGGGTACACTGCATCAAGTGAGATGAGAGAATATCATTGATGGCTAAATTTGATAGATATGTGTATTATATATATCTGCTGAAACTGTAAACTACTGTTTTTCTTCAACCCCCCCCCCCCCCCCTTCCCCATTGAGACAATTAGATTACAATGTTAACTGAATGTAATTCCTTTCCAGTGCTTCTTGACACTCACTAGTGTAGGTTTCTGGTCAAGCAATCGTTTCAAACTCTGTTACATTTCCGATGAGCACCTATCCCTACGCCTTAAGGTAGGGAGCACTGAAGGCGCTCACTGCGATGGTGGAGATGAGCACGCATTAAGCATCATACCTACAATCCACAGGACTACATAACAAAACTCAAATACACAATTCACAGTGCGAGACCCGTAAAACCGTCGCTCACAGAAGAGAAAAAAAAATACCACCTGCAAAAAACTAACTTAACGGCTGACCCGCGCACATCATAAATATAAATAACACCGCACAGGGGCAGCCAGGACGCCTGGGAGTGAGGTTGCATGCAAATTTAAGTCGCATTTGCAGAGTTTCACCACTCAAATTGCCTAAGCGAGGGAAAAAAATGCTGACGAAAACAAGGCTACATCAACTCTAAACACACAGCCAGGCACATTACAACTTTTAGCCAGGAACCTAGCTCTCATAAGGTGATCCATGCCAACATTCGGCTTAAAAGGTTACTGACCGGGTATTTGGCAAAGCTGCACTTCAGTTTGTATTCATGAGCTACAGAGGGCAGACCCAAATGGATATGGTCTGGGTGTGCTGGTCTGCATGGTTATCTCTTTGGCCAAAACAATATCAACATTGCCATGTATTTATAAAGAATGGGCAACGGGATCTAAAGTCCTCTGGACAGCAAATTAGCATGCTTACCTGATAATTAGTGCGCCCCCCCCCCCCCCCCCCTTAAATCAAGTACTTCAGTGTTTTTTTTTTTTTTTTTTTAAACCATCTGAAAAACAAATTATACATTGCACTTGCAGTTTTATTTGTATTCCCTGTGACTCCACTTGGAGCTCTGATCAAGCACTACATTCCTACATTTTGTTTTGGAGTCACTCCAGGAGGTTTCAATGTAAATGATGTTGCTGCTAGTGCGGACTGTTTCTGCAGGTACTGTGAGTGAACCCAGACACCGCTTTGTGAACAGCCATGTACACCCCAACTTTTATAGAAGCTGCCTAGAGGGACTCCGCAGGAAAGGAGGAATGTAGTGCTTGCTCTCAGAGCTGCAAATAGTCACACAATAAAATAAATATATATATCTTTTAAATATCTCAGAATTTATTTTTTGCGGGGCATACTGCTGACGTGTGTGTAAAAACATCTTTACATAGTGATCCTTTAACGAGTGACCGTCTAACAGTATGTGATGGCAAATGTTGGCTGCAGTGACCCTTGAAACACCTGTACAAGGGTGTCAGGTCACAATGATCCATGCTCACCATTCACATGTGTGCATTGTGGGTAATGTCAATGATCTGTGTCTGCAGTGACAGCCTGTCTCTTGTGGTATACCACCTACCCTGCAACAAGCAGGCAACTGTCACTGGGTGCCACTGGGAAAATGGTGCTTCTATTTTAGGTATCTGTGCCAATACTACAGAGATGAGGGAGGAGGGGGGTGCAGACATGTGGGTCACCTACACACTGGGAGGGGTGACTTCAAAATGTCACTGTGAACAGATTCCCTGCAGCAGAGAGAGCAATGAGATGGCAGGCGATCTACCTAATGAGCTGTCAAACAAACCCCCTTACTCACAGATTCAGAAGATAAACATTAAGTGGGTTACCCACAACTGTGCCTTGTAATTAGGTTGGAAAAAATGCATCCCAGGTAGATAATTAGTATTACTATTTCTAAATATTAGGGCTGATATCTTTGCGGACCTATGTTTATGTGCGCCACCGTTCAAACACGCTGCCTCAGTAAAGCAAAAGAACTATTCTCTCCTTCAACGTAGCACAACTCGAGGGGGTGAGTGCATGCGGCGAATCGCAAACAGCGGCGCGCATACAACAGGATAGGCCCACAGACCTAAGAAGCACTGCTTTCCCAGATTAATCTTTCCCAGTGAATCTTAAACTATATTTATTTATTTTTTAAATATTTTTTTTATTAAGAGTATCAAGGTAATACAATAATACACATGTTTCAATGATAAAACAAGAATGATATAGACAATGTCCTTGAAAAATATAAACATACAAATAAATAACCTTTTAACTTCAATTATCGACTTTTTGCTTTCTCTTTTTTTGTTATATGAATTCAGATTACTTGCATATAAAAATACAGGTTATCGAACTTGTAACCTAAAAACAAAGAAAAAAACACGCCTAGGGTAAAGGGAAGGGGGGGAAGGCAGAACAGTAGAAGAGAGGGACATGGAAAATCAGGATCCACACCCTGATTTTCCTAAGAATTAGAGAACTCTGTAACTTTACCATCCGATCTTAAGGATCCAGGTGTCCCAGCATGAAGCCCATTTCTTGTATGATTGATTCAGGTCAGCTGAGATAACGCTCATATCATATATGAACTTAAGCTTACGTAAAACTTCACTATATGTGGGTATTCCCGATTTCCAGGCTTTAGCTAGCGTAACTCGAGTTGCCAAAAACACTTGGTGTGACAAAAGTTGAGCCTGGTTACTAAGGCCCTCTATGGGTAGACCTAAAAGAGCTTCTTCCGGTTTTTGGGGAATCCTGCAATCCCAGAGTTTCTCCAAGATATCATATGTCCCCAGCCAGATGTGGGCAATCCTAGGGCAATCCCACAGGACATGTTTAAGAGTACTTAAATCAGTACACCCCCTAAAACAATTACCTTCCAAAGAAGGATTGGAAAGCTTCAACCTAGCCGGTGTTAGGTACCACCCAAAATAGTCTTGTGTGAATTTTCCCTCAATATTACGTTCAATGAGGAGCCTGCCAACTGTTTATGTATTTTATTCCATTGAGCCTCGTTTAAGTCAATGGCAAGTTCCGACTCCCAAGATTGTTGATGATGTAATTTAGGTGGTGTGGTCTGGTCTGTTAGGTAGTTATAAATAATAGAGATATTCCGTCTGCCAGTCGGATTCTCAAGGCAACATTTCTCAAATGGAGTAGTCCTGGCAGCGGCATTACATTTGATTACTTTGGAGATATTGACATGTATCTGGGACAAATTAAGCCATTCCCTTAATGGTAAATGGTGTTCTTCCCTAAATGCTGTAATAGACCACTGTCTATTACCCCTCAACAGATCAGCCACCACTGTAAATTTATTGTCTATCCACCACTTAAATTGCGAGAGTCTATCAATTAGTGCCGTTCTTTGGTATACCCACAATGGGGCTATCCATGAGCTTGTTTCAACCAGTGGGATTCTCTTGTTTGTCTGAGTCAGAACTGCCAGAGACTGGACCATGCAGTTAGTAAAGGAGGCATTCCCCAACTTAGAATGTAAGCTAAGCCAAATAACCTGTTTAATATGGAGGCCACTTTGTTCAAAGATATTTGTTTCTATTTCTACCCATATTGGCACTTGTTCTGTACCAAACCATTTAGTGATTTGGGCTAATCTAGTGGCTTTACAATATTTCAATAGGTCTGGGAGGGCCAGCCCTCCTCTGGCCTTTGTAGCCTTCATGGCTGTCTTATTTATTCTAGGTCTTTTACGGTCCCAAATGAAGCGAGAGATTGCCCCCTGAATAGCCAAGATATCCTTGGAACGAACAGCGGTTGGAATGGTACGGAAGAGATACAGGAGCTTGGGCAAAATATTCATTTTGATAGCGTGAATCCTCCCTAACCACGATATTTTGGATGAGGACCACGTATTTAAATCCGTAATTAATTTTTTAATGAGCGCCGGGAAGTTTGCTGATTACGTTAGGCCAGATTGTCTGCGGATAAAAACCCCTAGATATTTAATGTGGTTTTGGACCCACTTAAAGGAGAAGTTTCCTGATAATTGGGCTTTCAACTGCTCTGGTATGGAGACATTTAGCGCTTCACTCTTACTCGAATTAATTTTAAAGCCAGAGATCCTACCAAAAAGTTCAAGAGCATGGAACAGGTTAGGGAGACTGACTAATGGTTCGGAGATAGTAAGCATTACATCATCCGCGAAGAGGCTTAATTTATGTTCCGTCTCTCCCACTCTAACTCCCCTTATATTCATATCCTCTCTGATGGTTACCGCCAGAGGTTCAATACACAAAGCAAAGAGGAGAGGAGATAGAGGGCACCCCTGCCACGTCCCTCTCGTGATTTTAAATGATCGAGATTTAAACCCCTGGTATGCAACATATGCTGTCGGGGCCGAATATAATGCTAAAATACCCTTCACTAACTTCTCGCTTAGGCCAAATTTATGTAGTGTCTCAGCCATATACACCCAATCGATCCTATCAAAGGCCTTTTCCGCGTCAAGGGATAACAGCATTAAGGGCGTATTCTGGAATGATGCTACATCAAGCAAGTTTATGATCCGTCTGGTGTTGCTGGATAAACCCAACCTGGTCTGGATGTATTAGGCTCGGCAGCACCTGAGATAGCCTGTTCGCTAAGATTTTAGAGTAGAGTTTAACATCACAGTTGATCAAGGAGATAGGTCTATAACTTTTACATTGAGATGGGTCTTTACCCTCCTTAGGTATTACTATCAATTTGGCTTCCAGGAATTCTGCCCTCATAGGCTTACCTTTAGGCAACAGGTCATTTAAGGAAATACATACAACATCATAATCTGACCATGCAATGGGCCGGATTTCAGCATCCTGTAGGTTCGAAGCTAGTTGTTGCTGTTTTAAAATATAGTCGATGCGAGAATATGAGTTATGTCTAGCCGAGTAGTGAGTGTACTCCCTATCATTAAAATGGGTCATTCTCCATGCGTCAATCAAACCGTTGTTGTTAAGTAAGAGTTTGAAAGACTTTGTTGCGGTGGGAATAATCATCGGGTCTGAATAGCCCGATCTATCCTTTGCTTGGTCCAGGACCGAGTTCATGTCTCCTCCAATAATCCATGTTGATTGTTGACAGTCAGACATAATGTCTGAGATTTTATGAAAAAATTTAGCCTGTCCAACATTCGGGGCTTATATATTTAGCAGTGAAATCTGGCGTTCATTAAAAGTGCCCTGTACGAGGATGAATCTCCCTTCTGTGTCTCTGCGTGTGGATATGTGTTGGAAATTTAATCTCTTGTGTATTAAAATGGACACTCCCCTTTTTCTTTCTGGGGCGGTAGAATGAAATGTTTGCGTGAAGCATTTTCCCCAATATTTTGGGATAGAATTCTTCTTAAAATGGGTCTCCTGTACCATGACAATGTCTAGCCCCATGCGACCGTACTCCCCTAGGGCAATCCCCCGCTTCACCGGCTCATTCAGCCCCTGAACATTATGAGATGCTATGCATAAAGCCTTTACTTACTACTTGTTCTGAGCGACACCCAGGAGATAGAGCTTCTGATGAGTAGGTTATCCGCTGAAAGCAGGTGACCTGAGGGGTGTTCTTCACTTGGACCTAATGATTCGTAGGGCTCCACACCAGGCTAGAGTAAATAGATCAAGTATAGAGAGGGGGAGGGGAGAGAAAAAGAAGAGAAGCCGGAGGGAGGGAGGAAGGAGGCGTCTAAAGGATGAAGCAAAAATAAATAAAAATAAATATATATATATTTATATTAAAGCAATGTATAAAAGTAACCGTGTTGTACAATACAGTACGTAAATCTAACCGTATACAAGTAAGTAATTACAAAAGATATGTGTATAGTGTTTGTATGGGTATATTAAGTATATATCCAGAACAATATACAATTTACACTGAAATGAGGAGAGCAACTCGCTGTCCTCCTATAACCTATGGTGAAGCACCTGGAATCCTTGCAGAAAGATATCCAGGCGACTCGCCAAAACAAAAACCAAAATAAAGTCAAAATAGAAAAAGTTTACAAAATTAACCCCCTGTGGGGCACAGCTTCAGAAACATAACATTAACAATTAAGTGACTATAACTATGCAGATGAAATCTAAACATTAGATAGCTGCTGTAGAGGACCCTGAGCTAATATTAGAGTCGGCACCAGGTGAAAATAGATAAGATCAAACATTTACATACACATACATATATCTACATACCCATATATATATATCTGTATATACATACCTCCATCTATACATATCTACCCAGAAAACTAGGACTAAATTATCTCAACATTGTCGCTAAAGCTACAAAGTCCCTGTTCTACTGTCCACAGTTTTATAGGGTGTATTACGCATTGAGAAATCTTTTCCTTTTACCTTTAGTTTTTCACCCTTCTAAATGTAAAAGATTATTACAGACTTAGGTTCTTTGTTGCAGCCTAGGGCGTCTGTAGGGTCTGGCATCCAGGCGTTGGGCCGCTTCCCCCCTTCTGGTAAATGAATGTTCCAAGACGAGAGCAGCGCCATGCCCTCCTCCATTTCAAAAACTGGGTAAATTCTTCCATCTCTCACAATGTTCAATTTGAAAGGAAAGCCCCAGGTATACCTCCATCCTTGGGCCAAAACGATCTCCAGAAGAGGTTTGAATAATCTCCTCTTGTACAAAGTGGTCGGAGAAAGGTCAGCAAAATGGTGGGCTGGCCACCTGCAATCTCTGGAATACCAGGTCTCGCAGCTTTCATAAAGAGCTCCTTGGTCGTGTAGTAATGAAATTTTGCAATAACATCTCTAGCTCTCTCTCCAGCAACAGGACGACCTGACAGTGCTCTGTGAATGCGGTCTATTCTGAAGGCTTCCTCTTCTAGGTTTGGCAGCAAAAGTTTGCAGAGATCCATCATATAATTTGGGAGATCTGTAATGGATTCTGGGAGGTTACGGATCTGAATATTTTGACAACGAGAGCGGTTTTCCAGGTCTTCTTGCACGTATTGGAGTTGGCTTTGTTCATCTCTTAAGGTTGACACTTCTTCTTTCAGTTGGGAGTGTGCTGCTAATAAGTCATGGTACCTCACTTCCAGGTCGGTCACTTTAGAATCAACCGCTTTTATTTCACCAGTAAGTTCTGCAGCCACTTTCTTAATTTCTCCAGTGATCTCAGTTCTAAAAGAGGAGATTAGATCTTTTAGATCCTGTATGTCTGCTTTCGTACTAGGAGCCATGGATTCCATGGTAGCAATTGGGGAACGCTCAGGAGTTGAGGCTGGCTGTCGGGCAGACTGCGTTGGTGTCTTTGTTGTACAAAAGTCCTGTATAGTTTTGGTTGCCCTTCTTGTTGAGATCCCAGCCATTCCTTTTTTATAAGAACCATACATAAAATGTAGTTGTCAAAGTCACTTCACCTTGAGTTGTGCCACCACACCGGAGTATGGGGTGCGTTTACATAGTGAGCATATTCTTATCCACTTGTGTCAGTAAAATAGGCCGGTTAGGCATCCTCAAAAATATTGGTGTATTTTGAAAGTCTCTGATGATATATGCCTACAGGTCCACTAGGTGGCAGTGCAAAATAGTTTGGTTGCAGCAATTTGGTAGATACCAGTTTTGTCCACAAGATGAAGCTAATCACATAGATTTGCTGGGAAATAGCCTCCTGGCCACCAGGTGGCGACGTTATAATGTGCTAGGCCTAGCATTGGCCAGAGAAAACTTTATTATTGTTCAGATGGTGGACTTTGATCCTCATGTACAGGGTTTCAATAGATACAAACTCTGAAGAGGTTTATGTTCATAAGGCGTGTGGTTTTTTATTTTTACTATTTCTGTACACAAATTGGATTGGTGGCCAGGGTTGTCATGTAAAACATTCAATGCTGTACACTATTCAATCTTTGTGTAGGGGCTTTACCTACTGAGTTGATGTTTACCAGGCAGCTTTAGCTTTAGATTGTCCCTGTCAGGGGGTCTATCTCTGGGGCAGGTGATATGGTGTTTCTGCTATTGCTATTGAAATAAGCTCACCATTTCCTCCTAGCAGGCCTCCAGCAACTGTCCAGGTTAGGGCTTCAGGCTGGTCTCTCTCCTTCTACTGTCCCCTGTTGCCCCACTGTCCAGTTGTCCCTCATCCAGTCCACTTTGCCAGGGGTATTGGAAGCACTCTTAAAATATATTTATTGAATTTATATCATCTTTTATTAGAAGGCATACAAAAAATAAAACATTATGAACAACTGTATTTTGTCAGTTAAGTTACGTAAATTTTCACAATAAAACATTTTCCAATTACCTGACTGCACCTTCTTCTTTTACATTTTTAGTTAAAACAACTCTATAACATGACTAGAGTTTCAATTTAAGAAAAACAAACCAAAAATGTTAGCTGAACCATAATGCCACTAACCTGGAGCAGAAAATAGGGTAATGCTAAAATTACCGCCACTAAATGGGCCCAAGACAAACCTCAGTAAGGATACCACAAATGTTCTCAAGTTATAGTTATCTCCAAAGGTTTCTGGGCCTCCTCCACCTCAAGCTCCTCCCCAGTGTCAATTTAGCATGTAAGGGGGATGCTAAATGGTGATGCTAACCAACAGCCTTATTAAATTGTGATTTGGCCAATTGAATAGGGCTCTATATAAGCCCAGAACATAGTTTATTTACAGAAGTTTTTAGTTAGTGAACTTCTATCCAAAAGCAAGGTCTTCACTAACTAAAAAAAAAATGCTCTGTGCTAATATAGAGCCCTATTTAATTGGCTGAATCACAATTTAATAAGGCCCAGATTGCCTGAAATTGGGAAACGCTGTCCAGGATATTGTGGGTTAATCTCTCATTGATGAATAAGTAGTTGATCTTGCTAATTACCTCCTGGAAATTTAAAGTCGATGCCTTCCATCTATTTCTATGTGTATTTTGGAAGCCAACACCATTAATTAAAAAAGCAGCACAGCATTCTGTCCACTTGTCCCAGTCCCAATTTACCCAATAAAATATATTTTATAAAGGAGCAATTGTATTACTAAACATATTTACTGGAGTTTCTGTGAGTTCCCATTTGACAAAAACCCTGTATGTGCGTCAAACTCCACATTAGCCCCGGACGCCAAAAGCTCTAGCTCCGCCACTGGTGCAGGCACAACATTTCAATCCACTTAATGGACCTATATGAGGGTAAACAAAAAAATGGATGCCTATACAGTATATCTCACTCTTCCAGATGCTGTGCTGCTTGATCATTATCTATTTAGGTAAGTTACTGTATTATTAATATGTTTCTGTATAATGTGGTTTGAGTTCCAATTATTTCCTAGACTTTATATTTATAATGCACACAGAAATATATATATAGTTTCATAGATACAGAGAGATACCAAATTATCTGTAAGTTACTCTCAAAATGTTTTCTGGTTTATAGGGCAACAATATGCAGCCTCTTCTCTGCTCCATTCCCATGATATTTAAAAAATAACAGCAAAGAGTAGCCTATTTTACTGGAACTGGAAGGCCTACTGTAACACAAAATCTCTCTGGGTCTGCAACATCCTTTCTGGACGTCAGGTAGGATCTTAAACTCATAGGGGTACCGACGGCCAAGTTAGCGTGGTAGTGTGTATTTCATGGTCTGGTACGTACACTACACCCATTAACATACAACCGATTCATTGATGTCATTCCTCATCCTAAGTATCCATATCTCTTTGAAGATGGAGGTAAGGCAATTACCAATTTTATTGTAAGTACCGACTGATCCCTATTTAATTCCAACCTCACTGTTCTATAATAAAATGCAGAATTTCTCAAAGCATCACACAGTAACTTATAATTGTCTATATTTGCAAACATTTGCCTCACATGTTTTTAACAATCTGAAAGTTTATTTTTTCATGAATATCTTTTTTAGTAAAACTTGTTTAAACCTCTATGTGAGTAGGGAGTATGCACAACTCTAGCTTGCAAACACTTATGACTGATGGAGCTTTATTGCTGCACTTTGGCTTATAGAGACAAGCCCACTAAAGACAGTTATACATTTAAAACAGTATATTCTGCTCCAGGAGCTTCATTTTCAAACATAAAGCATACAGCTCAACATTAACAAATGACCTCTATAATATGCCAAAAAGGAAAAAAGTCTTCAATGGCCTTTTAGATTTATAGAGGTCTCACATACATTGTATAGACCTTGAGACTAATGTATTTAGGCCCTCATTCAATTGCAATTTGGCCAATTGAGTAGGGGTCTAAATAAGCACATAACATATTTTTTTAAAGAAGTTTTTAGTTAGTAAACATCTATCCAAAAGCAAGGTTTTCACTAACTAAAAACTTCTTTAAAAAAAATATGTTATGTGCTTATTTAGAGCCCTATTCAATTAGCCAAATCGCAATTGAATGAGGGCCTTAGAAAGCAAAACAAAATAATCACATCTTTCATTATTTAAATTTTATAAATAATTATTCTTTACTGCAAGGTTCCATCTTTTAATAATCTGTTTCTTTGTGCAACTGGTTTAGGTTGCTGTGTCTTTTCTCTCAGACCTAAACAAAGTACTGGCATGCAACATTTCTAGAATTAGCAAAGGAAACATAAAATTAATCTTAAAATTATATATTTTATAGTAGAGCATTTTTGCTAGGTCTAGCTTTCACTGAAACACTACCTATATCAGAAAGCAGTTCCTTATTATCAGCTCTCACTCAGCTAACCCTTGGTGGAAAAAAATGTCAAACAATTCCAAAGTGAGTGCTTACGTGCATGTGTGCGTCACATGTCTACCACCACTGAATCCAATCCATTAGCTGCCCCCCATCCCCACTCTAGGAGCTTGCTTAAATTGGGGTTACACAGGCGCAGGTAATTAACTTCACTCCTCCTGAGGGAAGAGAGCTTTACAAAGTCTATGACTCACATAAACAGCTTGTTTGAAACTCTCACTATATAAATACATTATACTAGCGACTTCCCCGGCAAAAATGACGGCAAGAAAATTGTAAGGCTGGGAATGCTGTTTGGCACACAATGTGAGTCTCTAACACTCTTAACCTTTTTGTTATCTACAAATAAGTACAGCAATTATAATAAATGTGTTTATGTTTTTAACCTTCAACTTGTAATTCAAAAACTGGTAAACCATAATTTTTTAACAATATTAACCTTTTTAATTGGCATGTATGCAGGAATAATATAACAGTGGATGAAGTTTGTATGAATCTGTATTGTTAACCATGACATACTGCTTTGTAACATGCTCCTTATATTTCAAATACTGGTGAACCCATTTTTTTTAACAATACTAACATTTTAAATTCTGAGCTATGTAAGATTAATATAACAATAAGTCAACTTTGTATAAACGAGTATTGTAAACCATTACATAATGCTATGTTACATGCAACTTGTAGTTCAACTACTGATAAACCACATAGGTATTGAATCCAGAGGAAGGCAAACAGTAAAAAAAAACATTTAAACTTAGCCAATTGTATCAAAGGGGGAAAAATAATTTCTTCCTGACCCCAGTAACTGGCGATCAAATGACTCCCTGGATCAATACTTTGTATTTAATTATACATTTCAATTTATGAACTAATGGTCATCCTCCTACTAACATGAACCCTTAATTATATACAATTAAACAACTTCCCACACCATTTAAAGTACAATTTTAACATTACAAACAGTAACTTAATGTACTAACATTTAACCTGGAATTGTAAGAAAATGCAATGTACCTGTTTTGTGGGGCCAATCATGCCAAAAGGTTACTTCCAAGACATTCCAATATGTTACTTTTATTTGATGTTTGTTTATTTTTCACTTTTTTTGTTATTCTTGTAGTTATTGAAAATAGCACATTTAGTTTCCTATGTGAAATAGTGGTCCACTAAAAATAGTCCGCCAGACATCAAAGTTCATCCTCGAAATAAAACCACTGTTCTTTATGTTTGTAGGAGTTTTTTCTGTGAATTTGTTGGGGAGATAAAAGCACTTTTCTTTTTTGTAATGTAAGTTACAGCACCTCATAGTAGTATACAGGTTCCTGTAAAAAAATACCCACAGACTTAAAAGTTTGTCCTTAGGATTTATTTATGGTCATGGCAAATGCCATAATAATGGGAAATTGTCTCCTTTAAAGGATAAAAGGCAAACCACTCTCACTTGAAACTAAATCAATTCTTGGTATAAAAACTTGTTCACCTTTATGGGTACCATTCATAATTTTTGCATGTATGAAATGATCTTTTAAATATTGCACAGTTAATCTGGTCCCATTACAAAGTCCTTTTTGGTATTCATATTTCTCAATAGCATGACAATTGCCCCTTTTTTCAATTGCAAAACATGTGGTGGCATTCCAGATGCTGTTAAAGAATTGATACATTCTATACTAAAGTTAGATTCACTGTCTTTATTATCAGCCAGAACGGAATCTGTACTGTAATAATTTTTTTGGGGTGCATTGATGAATTTTTTAAAAATGTCATTATTTAGATTCAAGGCATCAATATTTTTTGATGTTAATATGACTTTGTTTGCAATGTTTGAGTAATCGTCGTTATTGATAGTATTTACAAATATGAGTGATCCATTGCAAATCTTTTCTGATGGAATTTCTACAATTCATCAGGTAGATTTATTTTTTTATGTTTTCCTTCTCAAATTTGAATTAGTCAATCATTGAATTAATTTTGGCCTTCAGATCTCATATTTAGTTCTAATTTCAAGTGTGTAAATATTTTCCACAGTTTACTTGTCTTTATTCATGTTTCAACGATGTCAGTCCTATTTCCATGTGGCACAACAGGTAATGTTTGCCTAAAATCTCCTCCTAACAACATCACCTTTCCACCAAATGGCAAATTATTATCCATCACTTCTTTTAATAATCTTTAAATACATTGCAAGGCAGGACATGACATCATTGTAAATCATAATTTACTTTTTTTTTTACATTTTTTTGCTTGTAAAGAATTAATTTCAATATCCGACACTGATGTTTCTAAAATGGGAACTAGCAGTTTAAATCCACTATGCATAGTTCTGCCACCTTCTAACAAAAGTGTAGCAATTTTCAGTTGCAAATGGCAGTGCTATCTGACCCTGTGCTCGAAAGTAACTTATCAAACAATTATACAGATACGTTTTTCCTGATCCACCAGGGCCATCTAGATAGAAATAACGGTCTTTGACCATTTCATCATCTGTTACATTTGTGATTGCGACAAATGCTTGCAATTGTAATGTATTTAAAGTTGCCATTTTTTCTTGCGTTTTTTGGTATTCAAGCTCAGTGTCATAGTCTTCAAAGTTTATTTCATCTATAAGTCCTGGATCAGGCAGATTAAAACTTGCACGATTTAACCCATAAAAAAAGGACGATTTCTTGAATTTCCATTAATGCTTTTAATTGCGCAATGGTCTCGTAATGTTTCAAAAAGTCTTCACACATATTTAATTTAAATGTTTCCCACAAAGCTAATACATCAGGTACATTGCAAACGATGCAAATTAATGCAAATTGTTCTCTCATTTGCTTTGGCATTTGACATAGTGCTGCTTCTTCCAGACATCTCTCCCATTCCATATCATCTGCCAGGAAGTTTTGATGTCTTGCAGCTAATTGGAAAGTATCATAAACTATGTCATTCACTGTGCGTAAATGTTCCTAACTTTGTGCACCGGGAACATGTAAAAGAAGTAATCTTAAACTGAAACGTTCAATGTCTCTTGGACTGACAGTATAAATTCTTGGGTTTATTTTATTATTATCTTTTTCTAATTGTCGCCACTGGCCATTCACAAATACATAGTGATATAGAATCCCACGTATAAAAATGTTCTGGCCTCAGTTCAATTTAATTGAAACCAAGCAGTAAGTGTTGCTGCTCTATTTTTTATTTATTATTAACTTTTATTTGTATTGCGCCAACATATTCCGTAACGCTGTACAGGGGATAAGAACAGGAAAAATACAATATTAAACTTCAGAAAGTGAAGGGCCCTGTTTTGAGCTTAGAATCTTTATAGAAAGTGCTTTTTTCCAAAGCACCCTGCAAGATTGCAAGCTTGCTACTTATAATCTAATGGCAATGAAAAGAGGGAGAGACCTGGGGAAGAATAAGGATAAGGAATAACAAGGGTCAGGAAGAAAGTGTGAGATAGATAGAAAGGTGAAATGTTCTATTGTGTAATTTTGAATGACCCCTAGTGGTGTGATAATAGTGAGAAAATAGGAGGTCAGATGACTTTCATGCCTTATAAATTAAATATAAATTGGGGTGGGTGGGTGGCTGGGGAGCGAAGTGCTTTCAGGATTTCACCAGAGTAGGAGTGAAGTTGGTGCAGATCAAGGCGAGACTGAAAGGAAAGCAGTATGGGAACATGGAGTTAGGGACAGATAGGATGTGTGAGAGAGGAGCATGAGGGAGAGAATGAAAGAGGCATTGGAAGGCAGGGCAGGGAAGGCTATGGGCGAGGGAGGGGATATAGGTAAGTTATGCAGGCAATATATGGTGGGGGGAGGGCACATAGGAAACAGGAGACATTGCAGAGGATTGAGATACAGACAGAAATAATTATATTTGCAAAGATATAAAAAGCATACAGTAGTAGTATTGATAAAGACAATAGCTCTTGGGATGGGGCAAATTCCATCGTCTTCTCCATACCTTCTATGGGGTGATGTTGCCAGGGTCTCAGGATTTCCCCATAGTAGGAGTGAAGTTGGTATAGATCAAGGTGAGACTTCTATGGGGTGATATTGCCAGGGTCTCAGGATTTCACCAGAGTAGGAGTGGAGTTGGTGCAGATCAAGGTGAGATTTCTATGGGGTGATGCTGCCAGGGACTCAGGATTTCACCAGAGTAGGAGTGAAGTTGGTGCAGATCAATGTGAGACTTCTATGGGGTGATGTTGCCAGGGTCTCAGGATTTCGCCAGTGTAGGAGTGAAGTTGGTGCAGATCAAGGTGAAGTTGCTAGGGTCTCAGGATTTCACTGCTCTATGTTCTATGTTCCAGCATGTCTTTTATTCCCTGCAGTAAAGCAAACAAATTGACTTTGGGGCAAATGTACAGCTAACTGATAGACCCCATGTGACCAATCATGCATCTCAAATTTCAGAAGACGCCACATTGCTTCTGGAGCACTTACATAGCAGGCATCTAAATAAGATGAAAGTTCATCATGTAAACTGGATTGTCTTGTTCATTTTGTGCATCATATCCTTTGTATATATATTTATACACATATTTGATGGATTTGATAGAAGTGCAAGCTTCCACATTGATGTGTGCATTGTACTCCATCAGCAAATGTAGATTGTATGGAACTACATATCTATTATCGACCTTTTGGCCCCTAATAATAGCAGTTTGTCCTTTCCTTCTTTTATATAAAGAGTATCCATCACAATTAGCATAAGTTTGCATTTGAAATTGTTTTGGAAACTCTTTTGTGTTTTTTTTATTCTCCATACATGGTGAATTTGGATTTATATCTCCACATGGACCATGAATCATTCCGTGTGTAACAATGTCATAAAGTTTGGAATATTTTTCTGGATGTAACATTTCAGCACTAATCACTGAATCCACTCTCTCTGCAGTATTCAATTTATCTGTTTCTTGTAGGATTAAAAGTATATGTGCATGTGGCAGGCCTCTTTTTTTGAAATTCAATGGTATAAACAAAAGCCACACATTTTCCAAATAAGTGTGTTTTAGTTATATGATGTATTAAGGAATTGAGTTTTATTTTGAATAATCTAGCCACTAAATCTGGTCGATCTGAAGTATTTTGGCCAAGTTTCAAATGTTCCTTGATCCCTGGCCATTGTGGATTACATGTGAATGTAATGAATAAATCTGGTTTTCCATATTTAGTCACAATAGCCATGGCATCATTGTATCTTTCTTGCATATTGAGAGGAGATCCTTGGAAAGAGGATGGCAAAATGATTGCTCTTCCAGCTGGAATGTCTCTGTTTGCAGCCAATTCAGCGACATAATCCATCAATCCACAATATTGTTCTACTCAAAGCTTGTTTTGTTAAAATTTGATAAAATTTAGATTATTATACCCAACTTGTAGATATGAATCAATAATCCATTGTTGTGTGTGTTTCCCCCCACATAAAATAGTATTAAAATGATCCAGAATAGCAGTTTGTGCCACTTTATATTCCAGCATAGAAATATTGTTTCTAACACAAACTTTACTATTGGGATAACTTTGCAATTGTAATTTTGGTTCCCATCCTGGCTCACCATTTGGAAAGAAAATGGGACATGTCATTGGATCCAACTTAATACTTAATATATTTTAAGCTTATGCCTGCTGTAATAAACAGCTTTAATGCAAAGCCAAGGTGGGATTAAACACAAGCTGAGTATCCTATCCATGTACAACTGTTTCAAGCTTACTGGCTATCATCAGCATGGAGCGGGATCTCAGCTTATGTTGTGGACTTTATGAGTAGGTGGTTCACCACAACAATCATCTATAATATGGAGGGCAAACAAAAGAGCAATAGAAGCCCTCCACCGTGCAGTTGTACAGTAAATAAATAGTACATCTGTGTTCACATTTGAATGTCTAAAACAAGGTGAAAAACCTGCTTTCCGCTCAGAATTCCGAGAAAAACAGTTATTACACTGCATTCTGGGAAGCTGAGCTGGGACATTATATATATATATATATATATATATATATATATATATATATACATACAATCTGTCCAACTTTGAAAAGGGTGGCAGTATTTCTAAATATGGCGCAATTTGTGAACTGTCCGTGTACTGCTGTGGCTAAAGTGTATCATGACTGGACAAATGGCACCATTGCAGATAAACAGTATTGAAACTGTGGAGCACCAAGTGCCATTAATGTCAGAGGTAAACATCGACTGCGAAAGGTTGTGAGGGCTAACCAACAAGCCACAGTTGAGCAACTCACACAAATGAACCAGGGGGCTACCAGACTCTGTTGCGTATGGGACTCTGAGGCAAACAGCTGATCACTGCACCAATGCTGACGAGGGTTTATCTGTAGAAATGGCTTCAATTTGCACGTCAGTACAGAAATTTGGACCTCTACTGATTGGCAAAGGGTTGCCTTCTCTGATAAGTCATGTTTTCTGCTCCATCGACTGGATTGACGTTAGCATGTCAGACGCAAAACCTCAGAGAACAAACACGTTGCAACCATTGTTGAAAGAACACAAGCTGGTGGCGGTAACATTATGGTCTGGGGAATGTTTTCTTGTAATTTTTTGGGTCCACTCATACCTCTGGAAGGCACTTTTAACTGATTTGGTCATATATCCCTCCTTGCAGATCAAGTACACCCATACATGTTGACTGTCTTCCCCTGGAGCGGAAGGGATCTTCCTGCAGGACAATGCAACATGTCATACGCCCAGAATTGTCCGGGAGTGGTTGGAGGAACTTGACAAAGACTTCCAAGTACTTCCCTGGCCTCCAAATTCACTGGACTGGAACCCCACTGAGCACCTGTGGGGCCACCTCGATCACCATGTTCGCCGTATGGATCCTCCACCATGCACTCTTCAGCAGCTGTTGAATGCACTGCAGTCTGCATGGCTCCAGATACTCTTGCCAACCTTCCACCATCATATTGACTCAGTACCACGCCATCTAGCTGCTGTCCATGCTTCACATGGCAGTTATTCTGGATATTAGTGGTCATAATAATGTGACTGGACCATGTGTATATACATATATATATATAAACAAAAGTGTATTAACTGTCCCATTACTAGTATACTAGTATGTTGTCAGGGTTATTAATTACCTCCCTGTGCTTAAGAGTCTGAAAGTCTAAGAGAATTAACCATTTGCTCTCTTTCCTGCCTTGAATACTCTACAGGGGGTAATTAGGGAGCCGTTGTTTCCCTTTTTAGTATCTTGCCTCTTCTGATCTAGAAAAAATCATGAACTGACCCTTCTAGGAGGTAACAAATGGCTCGTGGCACCATAACATCTGAGAAAAGATTTGCTAAATACAGATATGGCAGGAACATGACAATATGGAGGCCTCTTCCTCCATCCCAAATTCTTGTTTCCAAAGAACAACAATGCATTCACTTTAGTCTCTTTTAAAATAATATTTGTGCAGTTAATATTGTTACCAACCAACTAGTGAAGATAAAACATTACAATCATTACCACTACTACATCAGGTCTCCCATCATAAACATTATAACATTACTAGATAAGTTGGTACTTTTTAAAGGGGCTTGGCATAACGATGTCATGTCCTAGTATGTTCTGACCACAACCTGAACATGAACCATTACAAACAATTATGAGTAGGCCTGAATACTCCCGGACAGGGCTCTTGGGAATCCAGGTATAAAGCCAGAGCCTGGGGACTAACATTACATAGGTTATTATGGTCACAACAAAGTAGTCCATGATAGTTAAAGCCTTCCAGTCTATGGCCATGACACAAAACTTATAATGGAGTCACTGCTACTAGTAACCCATGAACAGGAGCCCCGTGATAGATTCTGGCCTGCAGTCCCCACTTCAGTGTCCCAAATGTCATGACAAACAGACTTATACATTTTAACTCAATAAATGAAAATAACACTATAACACCAATGAGAACTCATAACAGGTCTTACCATAAACAAGATGGAAGAAACATGCCTTGGTTCGTATACAGGCAACGGCAGATGATTTAGGAATCTTCCCTATATACATACACAGAGGCGGATGGGAAGGAGGTTCCGGGTAGAGACCAGCTTCATCGGGAGGCACAGGGGCTCAGAAAGTGAAAGGATTACAGCTAATTATATAATACTTCAGATAACAGATTATATGGTCTGGAAATATATATAATTGTGATGTTCATGAGATCTATCCTATATGTTACCTGACATGTGATCCGATTCCCATACAATAAAAAAATGAATGAATTAAAAAACATGGCACATAATAACAATATAGCTGTCACACACAAATATCTGTAGTAGCATTATCCATCTTGGGCCAAATGACAACCACAATCCAGGTACTCAGGGATTTGGGCATTGTTCTAGGTGGGAAAGGGAATGAGCCGTGTTCTGGTACCAGGTTCCCCTCAGGGCCCACAACAGTCCACAGTCCATAAAAGTCCAGTGGGCCCATCTGGGCATCACATGAAGGCTGTATTTTTTTATTTTATTATGTGCAGTATATTTAAAATAGAATTATAGTATTATTATTATTATTATTATCTTTATTTATATTGCGCCAACATATTCCATAGCACTGTACAGGGGTTGAGTACATGGCAAAAAACAAACTTAACACCTTGTAAAGAATGGAGGGCCCTGTTTTTAAGCATAAAATCAAATGTACACAGAGCTTGTTTCCAAGGCACTGACACAAGATTGAAAACTCGCAAACTTACAATCTAAGGGTTTATGTGTGATACAAGAGGGTGACAAATGCAATTGAAAGCAATTGGTTCAGTAAAGTGGAGGTGTCTGTGTGTTGTACTGTAGATTGTGGGTATGAGTGTTATTAAGCTGTGGAGTGTGCAGTTGTAATTATAAAGGCTGAAGGTGATAAGATTTTTTAAACTGGTGTGTTTTTAATAATTTCTTAAAGGTTTTGAGGCAGGAAGATAATATAATGGAGCGGCGCAAGGAGTTCCAAATAGATGGGGAAGCACGAGAAAAGTCTTGAAGACGGGAGTAAGAGGAGGTGATGAGAGAGGAGGAAAGAAGAAGGTCGTTAGCAGAACGAAGGGGCCGGTTGGGAGAGTATTTTGAAACAAGAGCAGAGATATAAGGGGGTGCACTGTTGTTGAGGGCTTTATATGTTAGGGTCATGATTTTAAATTTGATTCGGGAAGCTATAGGAAGCCAGTGTAGTGATTGACAGAGAGGAGCTGCAGACACTGATCGTTTGGTATGGAAGATGAGTCTAGCAGAGGCGTTCATTATGGATTGGAGGGGAGACAGGTGAGAGATGGGGAGGCCAGCAAGGAGGGAATTGCAGTAGTCGAGTCGAGAGATGATGGGAGAGTGAATTAGAATTTTAGCTGTGTCTTCTGTAAGATAATGACGAATTTAGGAGATGTTTTTTAGGTGAAACTGACATGATTTTGTTATTGCTTGGATGTGAGGAATAAAAGAGAGGGCAGGATCCAGTAGAACCCCAAGACAACGGGACTGGGAGGTAGGGGTGATGATGGTGTTGTCAACAGTGAGAGATATTTGAGGTGTGGAAGCTGTTGTAGAGGGTGGAAAGATTAGAAGTTCAGTCTTAGACAAGTTGAGTTTGAGTTGACGGGTGGACATCCAGGAGGATATGCTAGAGAGGCAGTTGGAAACTTGAGCTAAAAGAGAGGGGGATAGATCGGGTGCAGAGAGGTAGATTTGAGTATCATCTGCATAGAAAAGATACTGAAATCAAAAGGATTTTATGAGGGTGCCAAGGGAGGAGGTGTAGATGGAGAAGAGGAGGGGGCCTAGGACAGAACCTTGGGGAACGCCAACAGACAGAGGGAGAGGTGAGGAAGAGGTGCCAGAGAAGGACACACTAAATGTACGATCTTTAAGATAGGATGTGAACCATGAAAGAGCTGTGTCCTGGATGCCAAAAGAGCGGAGAGTTTGGATTAGAAGAGGGTGGTCAACTGTATCGAAGGCAGCAGAGAGACCCAGGAGAATTAGAATAGAGTAGTGACCCTTTGATTTGGCGGTTAGCAAGTCATTAGTGACTTTTGTAAGGGCTGTTTCTGTAGAGTGTTGGGCACGGAAACCAGATTGGAAGGGGTCAAGCCCTTAATCCATGAAAAGCCCATTTAAATGAAAAAATATGAAGTTATGTGTGAAGTGTGGTTTTATACAACAATATTTATAGAGAGATCAGTAAAGAACTAGCTACAGTGAATACTGATTCCAGTTTGCCTCTCAGTATGTCAGTAGCATTTTGGATTTCAGTGAATCTAGGCCAGTGTGTGAATTGTAATTCTCTTTGAGGCCAGCAGGGAGCGCTATCCCCACATAGTGTTTTCCTCACCAGTCCAGTGCATGAATTGGATGTTCTGATAGTAACTTTCAGTGGGTTATTTCCTTTGTGATATCTTGTATTTGGGGCATTACAAACACAAATTCCTTTAAAATATTAACATTTGCTTGTATGACGTTCTCCTTGCTATTTTAAAGATTATCTGTCAGTGTATGAAATACCAGCAGTCCTCGTGCCTGTTCTTCTGACTTAATCAACATTTTATTTCCCTTGAGAGCCTTTGTCAAAAGCAGACCTTGACTAAACACTCCTGAGGGAGCCTAAATGTTGATTCAATCTGAATATTTTGAATGAGAAATAGAACAAGAAACTCTCATGGCATTTGACCTTGAGACCCTGGGTTGTACAATGGTGAGGGAACGAGCAGGGGGCCGATGAATCAAAACGTGTCCCAAAAATACAATAATCTGGGTGTAATTATAGACATGGACTGATGGAGGTGGAGCTAGAGAATAGAGGGCTTCAGTGCAAAATCATTTTGGGACCCCCTTGCAATTCTCTATATATGGCTCGTGCCTGTTGTGGTCAATAGAAAGCCAAAAATATATGTAAATGGTCAGATCACCCATAGAGTGACCAGATCACCTTTCCATAAAAATAATTCTCTTTTCCTCTCTACCAAAAAAAATAAGAATCTCCCTTCACAGAGGGCCCCTTTTGTTTTGTGGATTGTGGTACTTTGCACCCGCTGCACCAGCAGTAGCTCCATCACTATGGTCTGATATTTTAGCTGTTGTCAGATATGTAAAATCTACTCTGGTGTAGAACAACATGCGAAAAATATACATTTGTTTTAAAACGGAAAATCAAATAATACTGCCTATGATGTGTTACTTGTTATATGCTGCAGTGATACCTACCATTTAGTTTTTTGCTGAACTACTTCCAGAGGTGAGAGCAGACTTTGACTTCACACGTTGCCATCTGCATAATGTGGCAACTAAAACTACCAGAGTTTCAGTAGCAGTAGTAATGGAGAGCTAATTAGTTTACAAGGGCACACCCTCCTGAGGGATTAACTGAGGATCAGCTGACAAAAGAAAATTAGTGTCTGTAGTAAATAAAAAAAAATTATAAAAAAACTGATTGTTTATTTTTTTTAATTTTTTTTACTATTATTTCATTTAAAAGACCATACAGAAAAAATGGTTAAGGTGGGACATAGAACACAATGTTTTTTTATACATTAAACATGCTTTAAGCATTAAAAACTTCTGTTTTGCATTTAAAATATTAAAGAAAATCTGTTTAAACTTAATTGAAACTAACATTAAGTTTACAGAGCATATGTAAATCTGTAGATTTCACTGGCGGACTCTGTATTACTTCTCACTGGGTGACAGGGCCAAGCATTCACATCAGTTACATATTTGAATCAGTTTTTTTTCTGCTTTGAGAGCTTCATTTTTAAAAAAGCAGTACATTGAAAAAAATGATTTCAGTGTCCCTTTAAGATGTAACTACAAAGTATGGCCTAAGTAAACCCCTGATACCTTTTATGGATAGGCTACATTTCTTTCCCGTCCCATAATGGGCCCGATTTACTGATATTCTCAGAGACTGCAAACTGCTTCTCTTGGGCTGCAATGTTTAGTTACATAGTTACATAGTTACATAGTAATTAAGGTTGAAAAAAGACTTTCAGTCCATCAAGTTCAACCTGTTAAGATCTCCTCTGATTTGCAATATGCAGATTAGTTATTAATTAAATTATTGATTAAATAATTATTAATAGTATAGTATTGGAGGATGAATAGAGTTAGTCCATCAAGTTCAACCTTTTTAGATCTCTATTGATCTTTTTAATTTGGACTATTTATTATTATTGTTAATTGATCCAGAGGAAGGCAAACAGAAAAAAAACCCCATTGAAACTTTGCCAATTGTCTCATAAGGGGGAAAAAAAGCAAAATTCCTTCCTGACCCCAGAAACTGGCGATCAAATTTCTCCCTGGATCAATATTCCTTGCTAGTTATCTAGGATAGCCTTGAATGCCCTCTTTATTCAGAAATATATCTAACCCCTTTTTGAAGTTGTCTATCGAATTCGCTGTCACCACCTCCTTTGGTAGAGAATTCCACAGTTTAACCACCCTAACTGTGAAGAACCCTTTTCTTTGTTTAAGGTGAAATCTTTTTTCCTCTAGCCTCAACGGATGTCCTCTTGTCAGTTGAAAATCTCTTGCTACAAAAAGTTCACTTGACAAAGCCTTATATTGACCCTGGATGTATTTATATAACGTAATCATATCTCCTCTTAGACGCCTTTTTTCTAGCGAAAATAAGTTTAATTTTGTTAGTCTTTCTTCATAACTTAGCCCCTCCATTCCCCTTATTAGTTTTGTAGCCCTTCTCTGTACTTTTTCCAGCTCTAAAATGTCTTTTTTATGAGATGGTGCCCAAAATTGTACTCCATATTCCAAATGAGGGCGTACTAGAGATTTGTATAGTGGCAGAATTATATTTGCTTCCCTGGCTTCTATACCCTTCCTAATACATGCTAATATTTTATTTGCCTTTGCAGCCGCTGCTTGGCTTTGAGCGCTGTTACCTAGGTGGTTGTCCACTAGTACTCCCAAATCCCTTTCAATATCTGATACCCCTAGATTTGCTCCATTAAGATTATAGATTGCTTGGCTATTGTTCCTTCCCAAATGAATAACCTTACATTTATTTGTATTAAATCTCATCTGCCATTTAGCCGCCCATTTCTCTAATTTATGCAAATCCTTTTGTAGGGAAAGTACATCATTATCTGATTTTATTACCTTGCACAACTTAGTGTCATCAGCAAAAATGGAGACACTACATTCGAGTCCTACTTCAATGTCATTAATAAATATGTTAAAAAGGAGAGGACCCAATACTGAGCCCTGAGGAACCCCACTTATCACATTAGACCAATCGGAGTATGTTCCATTTACAACAACCCTTTGCTTCCTGTCTTTTAGCCAGCTCTCGATCCATGAGCAGATATTTACTGCAATTCCTGTATCCCTTAGTTTGCTCACTAGTCTTCCATGTGGCACTGTATCAAATGCCTTTGAAAAATCTAAAAAGACTACATCCACTGAGTTGCCCTGATCCAAGTTCCTACTAACCTCCTCATAAAAACTAATTAGATTGGTCTGACACGACCTTTCCTTCATAAATCCATGTTGACTGCTACCTATGATCCTGTTCAAATAGACATATTCTTGTATTCTGTCCCTTATTAACCCTTCTAAAAGCTTCCCAACTACAGAAGTGAGGCTCACTGGTCTATAATTCCCCGGATTTGCTCTAGATCCCTTCTTAAATATAGGTATCACCTCTGCTTTTCTCCAGTCATCTGGTAGAGACCCTGTAGTGAGTGAGTCTTTAAAGATTAGATATAATGGTTTGGCTATTACAGAACCCAGCTCCCTCAGTACCCTTGGATGTATTCCATCAGGACCTGGGGCTTTATTAACATTTATTTTCTCCAACCTCTTTTGTATTTCTTCCTGCGTTAACCAATTATTTAGTAAAGGTAGTGTAGCCCCATTATGTTGCAGTGTCCCAACCACTGGTACCTCCCTTGTGTAAACCGACGAAAAGAACCTATTTAGCTCATCTGCCTTTTCCTGGTCACTAATTATCAGATGGCCTGTGTCACATTGTAATGGTCCTATCGATTCCTTCCTGGCCTTCTTCCCATTAATATATTTATAAAATATTTTAGGGTTAGTCTTACTTTCCATTGCAACTGACTTCTCATTTTCTATTTCAGCCAGTCTAATAGCCCTTTTGCAAGCCTTGTTGATTTCCTTATAGTCACATAAAGCTGCCTTTGTTCCCTCCTTCTTCTATAATTTAAATGCATATTTCTTTTTCCTCATCATGATCTTTAAGTCATTGTTAAGCCACATGGGATGTGATTTACTCCTATTCATTTTATTTCCACATGGTACATGCTGATGAGTATGTTTATTTAGTAAGGATTTGAATGTTGTCCATTTATTTTCAGTATTCTTCCCTGTAAGTTCTTTGTCCCAGTCTATATGTTGTATTGCTGCCCGTAGCCCATTAAAGTTAGCCCTTTTAAAATTTAGAGTTTTTGTTGGCCCCTTACAACTCTGTTTTTTGTATTCAATCTCAAATGAGACTGTGTTGTGATCACTGTTCCCCAAGGGTTCCCCTATTTTTACATTTGATATTATATCAATATTACTTGTGATGACTAAATCCAAGATGGCCCCGTTTCTAGTAGGTTCTTGTATTACCTGGGCTAGATAATGATCCCTGAGTGTACTCAAGAACCTGCTCCCCTTAGCTGAGCTGCTGGTCTCGTTTATCCAGTTTATATCAGGGTAATTAAAGTCTCCCATTATTAGAACTTGCCCATGCTTAGCTGCATTTCCAATCTGTAACAATAATTGTATTTCCTCACTTTCAGCTATATTTGGGGGTTTATAGCATACTCCCACCAATATGCATTTAGAATTAGCTCCTCCACTATTTAGCTCAACCCACAAGGATTCAATGATGCCGTTAGTGCCAGCATAAATATCTTCTCTAACTATAGGCTTAAATTCAGGCTTAACATAAAGACAGATCCCTCCTCCTCTTTTACCATTTCCCCTATCTTTCCTAAATAGGTTATAACCATCCAGATTAACAGTCCAGTCATGAGATTCATCCCACCATGTTTCCGTAATGCCTATTAAGCCCCATTTTTCTTGTACTGCTAATATTTCTAGCTCATCCATTTTCCCAGGCAAACTTCTTGCGTTTGCAATCATACACTTTATGTTGCTATGGCTCTGCTGTTGTGAAGTGCCTGCCACTGTATTTGAGGCCCCTATTAATACCTCCCTACTTTCTATTGTAACCCTCCCCCCTTCTCCTCCCCCATGGGTAAATAATTCATCCCTTTCCCTCTCTACCCTATTTACCCCAATACTTCTATATAGTCCCTCCCCCCCACCTACAAGTTTAAAAACTCCCCCACCCGTTCTACCATCCTATCCCCTAGCACAAAAGCGCCCTCATCATTAAGGTGCAATCCATCCCTGCTATAGAGATTGTACCCAAGTGAGAAGTCAGCCCAGTGCTCTAAAAACCCAAAACCCTCTGCACTGCACCACTTTTTTAGCCACGCATTAACCTCCCTAAGCTCCTTCTGCCTCCCTGGGCTAGCACGTGGCACTGGTAGTATCTCAGAAAATACTACCTTGGAGGTCCTTTCTTTAAGCTTATTCCCTAATTCTCTAAAATCATTCTTTAGGACGCTCCATCTTCCACTAACTTTGTCATTGGTACCAATGTGTACCAAGACCGCCGGTTCATTACCAGCCCCTCCCAATAATTTATCCACCCGATCCACAACATGCCGAACCCGAGCACCCGGGAGACAGCAAACTGTTTGATTGCTGGGATCTGGGTGACAAATTACCCTGTCTACCTTCCTAAGGCGCTCATCTGCGAAGCCTCGCAAAGGCAAGCCGTTGAAGCTGGAGGGGACTTAGGCTGCATTGTGAGGGGCGCAACTGCGAGCCAAGCGTGTAACTCTAAAAACATAAGAACAACATTTTTTTTTAACAAATATAATAACACACTCACAGACTGGAGAGGGGGATAGCCAGGAAGCCTGGCAGTGAGGCTCCAAGCGATTATGAGCCTTTTTGGGGGGTTTTCATCAATCCCAAATCAGCTAAGCAAGGAAAAAAATGGAGGATGAAAAACATTACTAATTCTAAAACTGCCCGAAAACGAGGATGAGCAAAGCCAGGCACGCGGGACTTAGAAAATACACGACGGCAAAGACAGTAACACTTACACCAACAACGCCAGGCACGCGGGACTTTGAAACTAAAACAAACAGCCATCAGCGCGTAACTCGCAAACATTCAGCTGACACACAGAGATGGTGGAAAGAGACACATGGCATTCCCAAGCACAAAACTTGCAGTTTCATGAAACCTGCAATGAGCGGACCGTACAGTAGGCAGGAGGAAAGGCTCTCAATGAGCGCCAAAGGCGCTCATTGTGAGCCACGAGATGAGTGCCAAAGGCGCTCATTGCGAGCCCCGCGATGAGCGCTTAAGGCACTCAGCATGGGGCTCGCAATGAGCGCTGTAGGTGATCAGTGCAAAGCAGGATAGCTAAAGTACACAGGGAGAGGCTCCTTTGGCGTTAAATTGCGAACCACGCGATGACCGCCGAAGGCGATCAGCGCGGGGCTCGCGATGAGCGCCGAAGGTGCTTAGAGGAGCAAAAGCCTCACATTGTGTGGCAAACAGCTTTGCCAGCCTTTCAATTTTAATCCTGTCATTTTTGACTGGCAAGTTCCTAGTCAAATATAATAGTTGTGGTAATTGCGAGTTGTTTTCACACAATGTTAAATTTTACAGGCTTGAGCATGCGAAATGAGCGCCAAAGGCGCTCATCGCCAGGCCCATACGGGACTGGCTTGACGGTGCTGCAATGAGCCCCGAAGGTAAACGGCTTAGTGACAGGCTTCAAAAAAATTATGGGGTTAACAGTCGACATTTTTTTCAAGCCCGTAACTCGAAAGCCGTTTGGGGGCCGCCAAGAAAAGGCAATTGATTAGAAAATTACCTTACAACCTCACACAGAGCACAGGGGGAGAGCCTGTAAGTGAGGTTGCAAATTAATTTGCTATTTAATTGGCAAAGGGCGCCAATGGCACATGTCGCAAGGCCCGCAAATTACAAGGGGCATTCTGTGGCAAACAGCATTGCCAGGCTTAAAATTTTATTGCCGTTATTTTTGATGGGAAAGTCACTAGGGATAAAATAGTCATTGCAGCCTCATAAAACCTTTTTGAAGCTTAGTAGGTTTGGAAATTATCAGCCTTATTAAATTGCAATTTGGCCAATTGAGAAGGGCTCTATATAAGCACAGAGCATATATTTTTTACAGAAGCTTTTAGATAGTGAAGACCTTGCTTTTGGATAGAAGTTCACTAACTAAAAACTTCTGTAAAAAAATATGCACTGTGCTTATATAGAGCCCTATTCAATTGTCCGAATCACAATTTAATAAGGCTGTATATGTGCAAGGTGGAAGATTTAGAGGTAATGTGAGAAAGTACCTCTAAATATTTATAGGAAAAGTAGTACATTAAATAAATAGTACATTCGTGCTCACATTTGAATGTATAAAATAAGTTAAAATACTTATTTCCTGCTCAGAATTCCTAGAAATACAGTTATTGCACTGCATTCTGGAAAACCTGAGCAGGGGCGTGCAAATACACCCATAAAGGTTACACTCTTTAATACAATATAATTTCAAACATGACTCCTTTTAGACATATGCTTGCTGTATCACACAGCTTTAAGCAAAGCCCAGGATGGATTATGCACAAGCCAAGAAACCTACCAACAGGACAGCTGTTTTGAAGTTACTGCCTCTCATCAGTTTGGATCTGGTTCCTAGCTTGTGTAGTAGATTTTTTAGGGAGGTAGTTTACCAAAACAATAATTTAATTTATGGTGGGCAAAAGAACGATAGACGTCCTCCACCGTACAGTAGCACAGTACATAAATAGTACATCAGTGGTCACATTTGAATGTCTAAAACAAGTTAAAAAACCTGCTTCCAGCTCAGAGTTCCAAATAATACAGTTATTGTAGTAGATACAATACAGCCCTCCAATGGAAGTGGTAGAATCAAAATCAGTTAAGGTATTTAAGTATGACTGGTATAAGCACAAGGTTGTGCTGAGGCTAAATGAAGCCAATCTTTCAGATAGATAGATGGGAAAACTAAATGGGTCTTTTTGTTTCTTATCTACCATCATATCTATGTTTATCTGTGTAATAGTTTACATTACAGTGGCAAGTTAAATTGAAATAGCTTTGTATAGGCAATTCAATTTTAACAATTTTGAATTTGCTGAAAGACAATAAAAAAGTGAATGATTCATAAATAAGTTTTTGACAAACATATTTTAACATTAACAAATAGCTAAACTTATTGATACTGTGGGTTAAAAAGTGTATAATATATATGCAATGCCCAATATGGTAACAATTGTTACTACACAGGTCTTTCCTCTACCTCCTCATTCTTATACAGTGGGTGGAAAAAGTATTTGATCCTCTGCTGATTTTGAATGTTTGTCCACTGACAAAGAAATGATCAGCCTATAATTTTAATGGTAGGTGTATTTTAGCAGTGAGAGACAGAATAACAAAACAAACAAACAAGAAAAACGCTTGTCAAAAAAGTTATAAATTGATTTGAAGGTCAATGAGGGAAATAAGTATTTGATCCCCTATGAGTCTGCACTATTTCTGGCTCCCAAGTATCTTTTATACAGGTAACGAGCTGAGATTAGGAGCACTCTTAAAGGGAGTGCTCCTAATCTCACCTCGTTACTTGTATAAAAGACACCAGAATTGCTGGTATTAAACAACAAACATGAATATGTTTTAGATATAGAAAAAGCGGCCTATGATGGCCTATGCACATGCTTGATGGTGTTTTAAGACAAAAGCTTTTGATTCAGATATAATAGGCACACTGGATAGGCCTGTTGTTTCTTGTTTGCTGTCAAATCTATGCTCTCAGCATTAGTCTGTATATTTTTGTCTTGATGTGTACGTATCTCTCAGACTGTGCGTCTCAGTATGTGTTTGTGACTTTACACAGCTCTGTTGCAATACCCACAACTAACCAAAGAAGGTGAACCTCCCTCCGGCACAGCGTCTTGTGGAATTGCTATCATTCACCGGGTGACAGGAGAAATTCTGTGCTTTTATTCTCATGTGAATATGAATATGTGACGCCTTGCGTGCCTTGTCTATATTATTCCTGTTACTAAAAACTTCAAGGAATACATTGAATTAAAGTATATCATCCAAAATGTAATTTATGTATGGACTTGTATATAGTCCACAGACTTACAGAAAAAATACATTGGGAACCACACATTAACATGTAATATTAGTCTTAGAAAAAGAAATCTGAAATATTCAATCAATTTTAGTTGATTATTTCTCCTTGGCAAGTCTGTTGGTTCTCCTGACTCCTATTCCCTCACTCTTTATTGTTTTCTTCAATACTTTCACCATACTTTGGAACTTTCCCACTCAGTTCACACTGTAACCTGTGAAAATATAAAATATCCTTGCACAGTTGGTGCATATATAGCCACATTAAATTCCAAGCTCGTATGTGCAACGTGAGACCCGCAATGGCTGCGGGCTTGAAATTTTGCAGATTTATGGAGCTATTAGATTAAAACATGCTGCGAGTTATGGGCTTGAGAAGAAAACCCGTAAGACATTTTTCGCATGTTGGATGTGCGGCCGTGAACGTGATCAATTAGTCAAACCTGTAGTTACGGGTTTAGATGGAGCCAATGGGAACTGTCATACAATTGATATGACATAAATATTACACTGTATAGATTAATATAGTTTCTTAAAATATTATAATGTATAGATTAATTGAGTTTGAGGATCAATTTATCGACAAGTATATGCTGTGTGCAGAAATAGTTTCTATTGGTATTGCAGTAAATATCAAGGATAAACAATTATAAGTGTTTACACTTGTAAGCTTTGATATTTAGTTAGATCACAATATACAATCTACTCGATGTGTATTACAATCTCTTTTGGATGATTGTATAACAATTAGTCTTAACACACTTTATATTTGGTTAGATCAATACATCAATCAATAAGCCGTGTATACAAACTCATCAAATGTGGATTAACAATCTATTTTAATACAATCTATGTTTGGGTAATTCAATATAGGAGTATATAAATAGTGTATATAAATGGTTAACAGTCTATCTATATTTGGTTAGTGCAATACAGAAATGATATGCAGAGTGTTTAAACAATCAGCTGTCTGTTACAGTATATATGATATTAATAATTAATAATTAGCAATATAACCTGTTAATCGATAAAAGCAGTAAAATATGCAATGAGACTATATATAGCAGTTAGAATATAGAAATATAAATTGAAGCAATATGTATAAAAGTTGGTTATATTATATGTGAGATTGCTAGCTAAATAACCTTTGTATTTAGGTAATTGGCAAGCTATTATTTGGTTATTAGTCTTACAACAAAATTGATTACATTTAATTTAATTTATCAAATCTGGCAATTCTATCAATAATGATGTAAGACAGTTTTGTTGATTGTGTGATACAATACTATATGTGTTGAGTACTGCTAAGTATGATTTGCTGTATATGTGTTTTTAATAACTGGTTTTGTAACAGAGTTAAATGGTTACATTATTGAATAAAGTCAATCAGTCTGTTTTAGGGAATATGGGCACAGAATGAAATATATTGATTAACATCTACAGTCCAGAATGCAGGTGCTAATTAGTCTGGTTTCTGTGACTACTCACAAAAGGATAACAGAAGGATTGTGGTATATTGGGCTAATTTTAACTCTACTACTAATTAGAAAGTTAAACCAGTTTATACATACCATGTATAGAATTTCAGGATAACATCTGTCTAATTGTTGGGCTCCCTTCTCAAGATAGCCTGAAGTAATCCCTTTTGTGTTATTGGTTTGTTAGGAAGAGTTGTGGAAATAGAATATAATTTTATATAGACAGATATAGTAAGATATCTTAGGGAAGATATGAAGGGGGCATATGTTTATTCCCAAGGATGAAAGCCAAGTTTGTCATAGAACAGGACTGTCAGGTAAGCCAGAAAATAGTACAGAAGAAAAGACCCAGGAAGAGACAGCAAAGACCCAGGAAGAGACAGCATAGACCTCCGCGCCTTCTTTCTCTCCTTTAGATAACTATTTCTTCCTCATCGTCACAAGGTTGGTTTCCACCAATCATAAATAGTTACACCCCATTTGTTTGTATATGTCTAAATTAGAATGTATTGATAAATATGTTGAGTATATCTGGTTCTGTACGCTTGAGAGCACTCTGGTACAAAATATTAAACTGGATTAAAATGAATATGTGTAACCTCGGTTCCATATTGTTTGCCAACAATTTTTGTAAGAGACTAAGGCCATTGTGCGTTTAAGTTAACACCTGCTCAATAATGTTTATGTAGAACAATGTGGTAGTGAGAAGAGATGTGTATACCTCAGAACACGCTATCTTGCGATCTTCACAATGTTGAGAAGTCTTTCTTACCCATGTTAAAATATTTGCGACTTGGCCTAGCCAAGTCTATGATTTGTGTAATAGACTCAGAAATTTAATTTGTACAAAAGAAAAGGATTTAACCTCTCACATGTTTAAAAGGCATACTATAAGTGTTTGTGTATATTTACAATGACAATAGCAAGACCTTTGGACAACCATATAATGCAAATAATAGATGGGTGTGGTATTATTTTTACCCTCAAAACCCACGACAAAACAGAGATCGTCAGAATTACATCACTGAAAAATGAAGGTTGGATTTCAAAGTCTTACGGGGTTCAATTACGAGTTAAGATCGGGCCAACATTCCAGATATGGTGCAATATTGATAAAGCCTTAAATATGATATTCTATTACACTCGAGTTCCATGATATGTATTCACAATGATTACCGGGATCGATATAACACAGAAATTAAACATGAAATAAAGTATATTTCGGGGTCGAATTGCAAGCTTGAGAATGCTGTGCTATTAATTCTAAGACCTAACATAATTTCCCCTGTTAATATAAGTACAGTAGTGTGTGTATATGTGCATTTAAAGTGCTACGGATTGGACTTTTCCTCCCTTGCGGGTCCTCTCTAGCACTCGTTGGCTTTTTGGCTCCATTTGCGGGTTACAAGGTTGAATGCCAGTGATTTTGATGCAATTTAATAGCGCAATTGGAATGTAACAGTTACGGGCTTGAAAGAACAAATGATTTGCGGGCACGCAAGTCCAATTCTCACATCCCGTAGGGTTTTCTTGCTCCTACCCTGCAAGTCGTTGGCGGGCTGCTTTAATAGCCGAAAGTCTTGCGGGCTAAATTATGAGCTACGGTTTTACACGTATTGGGAATTTAATGTGGCTAATAGTCCTTCTTGCAGTGCTGATAAGTCATTGAGTGCCATGCTTTCCACTGCTGTGTATTTGAGGCAATGATGGCTGTATATACAGTATGTGGAACTCATGGTCAAAGGGTCGCATGGAATCAGATCGAGCCACATCTAGCCTCCACTGCTTTTGTTTCTCCAATGTGCAACAGGTTCTAATATTTGTTTTACTAAAACAGGTACACACTTTAAGGCCTTTTACAGTTCTGTCAATCTCTTACCTGGTCATTGATAAGCTTCTGAAAATGGGTAAATATTCCAAAACATATTCTATTCCACTAAAATGGGCCCAAACCCCCTAGTAAATGAAAGGTTTGAGCAATGATCCTCAGTAAGTGTGTCTGCAGCTTCATCAAAGCCTCATGCACATGTGCTTCTCCCAAAATAGTTAATCAGTATTAACTTTTGGCCCATTGCAGGAATTCTTCAAGCTAGCACTGTAGACTTGAACATTCAGGCGCCACTGCTAGTTTGTAAAGGACAGAAAAAAACATTTGCTAGCAATTAAAGCTCAATTAATCAGTAAGCTACACTATACACTATAATCTTATAATGCTATATGTTAGTGTTTAACTCTTTATAGTTCTAGCTAACCTATAACAAATGTTAGGCAATATGCACGACAGCCTGAAATTTTCTGTGTCATTACAATGCTTTGTTAGATGTCCACTGGTGGACCACATTTAGTCAACATGAATTATATTTTGAGACGTGCAGTGATCTTCAATCCAGATCTATTCCAGAGATTATTTTTTTCACCAAATATTTTTTTTTCTTATAGTAATTACAAATTCAGTGTACATGAAAAAATTCATATATATATCTAAAGAAATTCACATATATATTATAATAATTACAAATTCCATTAATTGAGTACATGAAGAAACTCATATATAACTTATATGTATGTTCATTCATAAAATGTAATCTCCATTAAATGACCACTGTTACTCAAGAAAAAAAGACACTTGTTTTTGAAGTAAGTACCAATCTAACAATATTAGCAAATGTGTATGTGGTTGGCATAAAACCCTTTTTTAGGGAAAACAAGACTTTTTTTAATACACAGAATAGAGTAATCCATTTTGCCTCTGTTACATCACCTCATGGGAGCTGCATCATGGGGGGGGGCAGTTTTTTTCAAAGTCTAGTCATGGAGAGAGGAGTATGAGAGAAAGGAACAGGGATAGGTCAAATTGCTTTGTTGGATAACTGGATCTGATTGAAATTGATACCACATCTCTTCTTGATAGGTGAGTTCATCTTAAACTGTCTCTGATAAGCCCATTAGAAAAGCTGAGGAGAGTTCAACCTCATTCCATTTTGTTTCTGTGGCCAGAGTTCTGAATGTTATTGTATAGTCTCCCACTGAACAGATGCCATGTTTGATATGCATGAGCAATGATCCAGAGACAAGACGGATATACACATCAAAAATCTCCTTGAAAGGAAGATTGAATGTCATTGGTAAGTGGGTCTCCAAGATTAGAGAGGCCCAGGCCAGGGCCTTATTAATTAACAAAACAAAAAAAAATACAAAACATTTTTTGATCTGATATCTGGGTATATATATGGTGGTAACTAGAACGGAAAAGAACACTGATTGAGAAATCCTCTGCATCCCCCAGGCTCTCCTACATAGTGTACAGGTGCAAGTAGTTTAAGTTTGGTCCTAATGCTGGTAGTTGGACTAGAAGCAGGAATAGTTGCAGGAGGAGCTGAAGCCAGAGGGAGAAATTCTCTGATACCGTCTTTAAGTGCTCGCACAATTACAGTCAAAGTGCTCTAAGGAGGCTCTTGTTGGTCCAAGCATGTATGGAGGTTCCCTAAGTATTGTCAGCTGATTGAAAATGTAGACAGTAGTAAGCAGGAACTGGATCTGTCCACAGAAAGGATAGGCTGGTACTGACAGGAGTTGAGGACTGTAGTTAGCAGGTACTGGATTTTTACAGACAGGAAAGGGCTGGTACTGACAGGAGTTGAGGACTGTAGTAAGTAGGTACTGGATCTGTATGCAGACAGGATAGGCTGGTGATAGGAATTGAGGACTGTAGTAAGCAGGTACTGGATCTGTACGCAGACAGGATAGGCTGGTACTGACAGGAGTTGAGGACTGTAGTAAGTAGGTACTGGATCTGTACACAGACAGGATAGGCTTGTACTGACAGGAGTTGAGAACTGTAGTAAGCAGGTACTGGATCTGAACGCAGACAGGATGGGCTGGTACTGACAGGAGTTGAGGACTGTAGTAAGCAGGTACTGGATCGTACACAGACAGGATAGGCTGGTACTGACAGGAGTTGAGAACTGTAGTAAGTAGGTACTGGATCTGTATGCAGACAGGATAGGCTGGTACTGACAGGAGTTGAGAACTGTAGTAAGCAGGTACTGGATCTGTATGCAGACAGGATAGGCTGGTGATAGGAATTGAGGACTGTAGTAAGCAGGTACTGGATCTGAACGCAGACAGGATGGGCTGGTACTGACAGGAGTTGAGGACTGTAGTAAGCAGGTACTGGATCTGTACACAGACAGGATAGGCTGGTACTGACAGGAGTTGAGAACTGTAGTAAGTAGGTACTGGATCTGAACGCAGACAGGATGGGCTGGTACTGACAGGAGTTGAGGACTGTAGTAAGCAGGTACTGGATCTGTAGACAGACAGGATAGGCTGGTACTGACAGGAGTTGAGAACTGTAGTAAGGAGGTACTGGATCTGAACGCAGACAGGATGGGCTGGTACTGACAGGAGTTGAGGACTGTAGTAAGCAGGTACTGGATCTGTACACAGACAGGATAGGCTGGTACTGACAGGAGTTGAGGACTGTAGTTAGCAGGTACTGGATTTTTACAGACAGGATAGGCTGGTACTGACAGGAGTTGAGAACTGTAGTAAGTAGGTACTGGATCTGTATGCAGACAGGATAGGCTGGTACTGACAGGAGTTGAGAACTGTAGTAAGTAGGTACTGGATCTGTATGCAGACAGGATAGGCTGGTACTGACAGGAGTTGAGGACTGTAGTAAGCAGGTACTGGATCTGTATGCAGACAGGATAGGCTGGTACTGACAGGAGTTGAGAACTGTAGTAAGTAGGTACTGGATCTGTATGCAGACAGGATAGGCTGGTACTGACAGGAGTTGAGGACTGTAGTAAGTAGGTACTGGATCTGTATGCAGACAGGATAGGCTGGTGATAGGAATTGAGGACTGTAGTAAGCAGGTACTGGATCTGAACGCAGACAGGATGGGCTGGTACTGACAGGAGTTGAGAACTGTAGTAAGTAGGTACTGGATCTGAACGCAGACAGGATGGGCTGGTACTGACAGGAGTTGAGGACTGTAGTTAGCAGGTACTGGATTTTTACAGACAGGATAGGCTGGTACTGACAGGAGTTGAGAACTGTAGTAAGCAGGTACTGGATCTGTATGCAGACAGGATGGGCTGGTACTGACAGGAGTTGAGAACTGTAGTAAGTAGGTACTGGATCTGTATGCAGACAGGATGGGCTGGTACTGACAGGAGTTGAGAACTGTAGTAAGTAGGTACTGGATCTGTATGCAGACAGGATAGGCTGGTACTGACAGGAGTTGAGGACTGTAGTAAGTAGGTACTGGATCTGTATGCAGACAGGATAGGCTGGTGATAGGAATTGAGGACTATAGTAAGCAGGTACTGGATCTGTACGCAGACAGGATAGGCTGGTACTGACAGGAGTTGAGAACTGTAGTAAGCAGGTACTGGATCTGTATGCAGACAGGATAGGCTGGTGATAGGAATTGAGGACTGTAGTAAGTAGGTACTGGATCTGAACGCAGACAGGATGGGCTGGTACTGACAGGAGTTGAGAACTGTAGTAAGTAGGTACTGGATCTGTATGCAGACAGGATAGGCTGGTACTGACAGGAGTTGAGAACTGTAGTAAGTAGGTACTGGATCTGTATGCAGACAGGATAGGCTGGTACTGACAGGAGTTGAGGACTGTAGTAAGCAGGTACTGGATCTGTATGCAGACAGGATAGGCTGGTACTGACAGGAGTTGAGAACTGTAGTAAGCAGGTACTGGATCTGAACGCAGACAGGATAGGCTGGTACTGACAGGAGTTGAGAACTGTAGTAAGTAGGTACTGGATCTGTATGCAGACAGGATAGGCTGGTACTGACAGGAGTTGAGAACTGTAGTAAGTAGGTACTGGATCTGTATGCAGACAGGATAGGCTGGTACTGACAGGAGTTGAGGACTGTAGTAAGCAGGTACTGGATCTGAACGCAGACAGGATGGGCTGGTACTGACAGGAGTTGAGAACTGTAGTAAGTAGGTACTGGATCTGAACGCAGACAGGATGGGCTGGTACTGACAGGAGTTGAGGACTGTAGTAAGCAGGTACTGGATCTGAACGCAGACAGGATAGGCTGGTACTGACAGGAGTTGAGGACTGTAGTAAGCAGGTACTGGATCTGTATGCAGACAGGATAGGCTGGTACTGACAGGAGTTGAGAACTGTAGTAAGTAGGTACTGGATCTGTATGCAGACAGGATAGGCTGGTACTGACAGGAGTTGAGAACTGTAGTAAGTAGGTACTGGATCTGTATGCAGACAGGATAGGCTGGTACTGACAGGAGTTGAGAACTGTAGTAAGTAGGTACTGGATCTGTATGCAGACAGGATAGGCTGGTACTGACAGGAGTTGAGAACTGTAGTAAGTAGGTACTGGATCTGTATGCAGACAGGATAGGCTGGTACTGACAGGAGTTGAGGACTGTAGTAAGCAGGTACTGGATCTGTATGCAGACAGGATAGGCTGGTACTGACAGGAGTTGAGAACTGTAGTAAGTAGGTACTGGATCTGTATGCAGACAGGATAGGCTGGTACTGACAGGAGTTGAGAACTGTAGTAAGCAGGTACTGGATCTGTATGCAGACAGGATAGGCTGGTACTGACAGGAGTTGAGGACTGTAGTAAGTAGGTACTGGATCTGTATGCAGACAGGATAGGCTGGTGATAGGAATTGAGGACTGTAGTAAGCAGGTACTGGATCTGAACGCAGACAGGATGGGCTGGTACTGACAGGAGTTGAGAACTGTAGTAAGTAGGTACTGGATCTGAACGCAGACAGGATGGGCTGGTACTGACAGGAGTTGAGGACTGTAGTTAGCAGGTACTGGATTTTTACAGACAGGATAGGCTGGTACTGACAGGAGTTGAGAACTGTAGTAAGTAGGTACTGGATCTGTATGCAGACAGGATAGGCTGGTACTGACAGGAGTTGAGGACTGTAGTAAGTAGGCACTGTATCTGTATGCAGACAGGATAGGCTGGTGATAGGAATTGAGGACTATAGTAAGCAGGTACTGGATCTGTACGCAGACAGGATAGGCTGGTACTGACAGGAGTTGAGAACTGTAGTAAGTAGGTACTGGATCTGTATGCAGACAGGATAGGCTGGTACTGACAGGAGTTGAGAACTGTAGTAAGCAGGTACTGGATCTGTATGCAGACAGGATAGGCTGGTGATAGGAATTGAGGACTGTAGTAAGTAGGTACTGGATCTGAACGCAGACAGGATGGGCTGGTACTGACAGGAGTTGAGAACTGTAGTAAGTAGGTACTGGATCTGTATGCAGACAGGATAGGCTGGTACTGACAGGAGTTGAGAACTGTAGTAAGTAGGTACTGGATCTGTATGCAGACAGGATAGGCTGGTACTGACAGGAGTTGAGGACTGTAGTAAGCAGGTACTGGATCTGTATGCAGACAGGATAGGCTGGTACTGACAGGAGTTGAGAACTGTAGTAAGTAGGTACTGGATCTGTATGCAGACAGGATAGGCTGGTACTGACAGGAGTTGAGAACTGTAGTAAGTAGGTACTGGATCTGTATGCAGACAGGATAGGCTGGTACTGACAGGAGTTGAGGACTGTAGTAAGCAGGTACTGGATCTGAACGCAGACAGGATGGGCTGGTACCGACAGGAGTTGAGAACTGTAGTAAGTAGGTACTGGATCTGAACGCAGACAGGATGGGCTGGTACTGACAGGAGTTGAGGACTGTAGTAAGCAGGTACTGGATCTGAACGCAGACAGGATAGGCTGGTACTGACAGGAGTTGAGGACTGTAGTAAGCAGGTACTGGATCTGTATGCAGACAGGATAGGCTGGTACTGACAGGAGTTGAGAACTGTAGTAAGTAGGTACTGGATCTGTATGCAGACAGGATAGGCTGGTACTGACAGGAGTTGAGAACTGTAGTAAGTAGGTACTGGATCTGTATGCAGACAGGATAGGCTGGTACTGACAGGAGTTGAGCACTGTAGTAAGTAGGTACTGGATCTGTATGCAGACAGGATAGGCTGGTACTGACAGGAGTTGAGGACTGTAGTAAGTAGGTACTGGATCTGTATGCAGACAGGATAGGCTGGTACTGACAGGAGTTGAGAACTGTAGTAAGTAGGTACTGGATCTGTATGCAGACAGGATAGGCTGGTACTGACAGGAGTTGAGAACTGTAGTAAGTAGGTACTGGATCTGTATGCAGACAGGATAGGCTGGTACTGACAGGAGTTGAGGACTGTAGTAAGTAGGTACTGGATCTGTATGCAGACAGGATAGGCTGGTACTGACAGGAGTTGAGGACTGTAGTAAGTAGGTACTGGATCTGTATGCAGACAGGATAGGCTGGTACTGACAGGAGTTGAGAACTGTAGTAAGTAGGTACTGGATCTGTATGCAGACAGGATAGGCTGGTACTGACAGGAGTTGAGAACTGTAGTAAGTAGGTACTGGATCTGTATGCAGACAGGATAGGCTGGTACTGACAGGAGTTGAGGACTGTAGTAAGCAGGTACTGGATCTGTATGCAGACAGGATAGGCTGGTGATAGGAATTGAGGACTGTAGTAAGCAGGTACTGGATCTGAACGCAGACAGGATGGGCTGGTACTGACAGGAGTTGAGAACTGTAGTAAGTAGGTACTGGATCTGTATGCAGACAGGATAGGCTGGTACTGACAGGAGTTGAGAACTGTAGTAAGTAGGTACTGGATCTGTATGCAGACAGGATAGGCTGGTACTGACAGGAGTTGAGGACTGTAGTAAGCAGGTACTGGATCTGTATGCAGACAGGATAGGCTGGTACTGACAGGAGTTGAGGACTGTAGTTAGCAGGTACTGGATTTTTACAGGCAGGATAGGCTGGTACTGACAGGAGTTGAGAACTGTAGTAAGTAGGTACTGGATCTGTATGCAGACAGGATAGGCTGGTACTGACAGGAGTTGAGGACTGTAGTAAGTAGGTACTGGATCTGTATGCAGACAGGATAGGCTGGTACTGACAGGAGTTGAGAACTGTAGTAAGTAGGTACTGGATCTGTATGCAGACAGGATAGGCTGGTACTGACAGGAGTTGAGAACTGTAGTAAGTAGGTACTGGATCTGTATGCAGACAGGATAGGCTGGTACTGACAGGAGTTGAGGACTGTAGTAAGTAGGTACTGGATCTGTATGCAGACAGGATAGGCTGGTGATAGGAATTGAGGACTGTAGTAAGCAGGTACTGGATCTGAACGCAGACAGGATGGGCTGGTACTGACAGGAGTTGAGGACTGTAGTTAGCAGGTACTGGATTTTTACAGACAGGATAGGCTGGTACTGACAGGAGTTGAGAACTGTAGTAAGTAGGTACTGGATCTGTATGCAGACAGGATAGGCTGGTACTGACAGGAGTTGAGAACTGTAGTAAGTAGGTACTGGATCTGTATGCAGACAGGATAGGCTGGTACTGACAGGAGTTGAGGACTGTAGTAAGTAGGTACTGGATCTGTATGCAGACAGGATAGGCTGGTACTGACAGGAGTTTAGGACTGTAGTAAGCAGGTACTGGATTTTTACAGGCAGGATAGGCTGGTACTGACAGGAGTTGAGAACTGTAGTAAGTAGGTACTGGATCTGTATGCAGACAGGATAGGCTGGTACTGACAGGAGTTGAGAACTGTAGTAAGTAGGTACTGGATCTGTATGCAGACAGGATAGGCTGGTACTGACAGGAGTTGAGAACTGTAGTAAGTAGGTACTGGATCTGTATGCAGACAGGATAGGCTGGTACTGACAGGAGTTGAGGACTGTAGTAAGTAGGTACTGGATCTGAACGCAGACAGGATGGGCTGGTGATAGGAATTGAGGACTGTAGTAAGCAGGTACTGGATCTGAACGCAGACAGGATGGGCTGGTACTGACAGGAGTTGAGAACTGTAGTAAGTAGGTACTGGATCTGAACGCAGACAGGATGGGCTGGTACTGACAGGAGTTGAGGACTGTAGTTAGCAGGTACTGGATTTTTACAGACAGGATAGGCTGGTACTGACAGGAGTTGAGAACTGTAGTAAGTAGGTACTGGATCTGTATGCAGACAGGATAGGCTGGTACTGACAGGAGTTGAGGACTGTAGTAAGTAGGTACTGGATCTGTATGCAGACAGGATAGGCTGGTGATAGGAATTGAGGACTATAGTAAGCAGGTACTGGATCTGTACGCAGACAGGATAGGCTGGTACTGACAGGAGTTGAGAACTGTAGTAAGTAGGTACTGGATCTGTATGCAGACAGGATAGGCTGGTACTGACAGGAGTTGAGAACTGTAGTAAGCAGGTACTGGATCTGTATGCAGACAGGATAGGCTGGTGATAGGAATTGAGGACTGTAGTAAGTAGGTACTGGATCTGAACGCAGACAGGATGGGCTGGTACTGACAGGAGTTGAGAACTGTAGTAAGTAGGTACTGGATCTGTATGCAGACAGGATAGGCTGGTACTGACAGGAGTTGAGAACTGTAGTAAGGAGGTACTGGATCTGTATGCAGACAGGATAGGCTGGTACTGACAGGAGTTGAGGACTGTAGTAAGCAGGTACTGGATCTGTATGCAGACAGGATAGGCTGGTACTGACAGGAGTTGAGAACTGTAGTAAGTAGGTACTGGATCTGTATGCAGACAGGATAGGCTGGTACTGACAGGAGTTGAGAACTGTAGTAAGTAGGTACTGGATCTGTATGCAGACAGGATAGGCTGGTACTGACAGGAGTTGAGAACTGTAGTAAGTAGGTACTGGATCTGTATGCAGACTGGATAGGCTGGTACTGACAGGAGTTGAGGACTGTAGTAAGTAGGTACTGGATCTGTATGCAGACAGGATAGGCTGGTGATAGGAATTGAGGACTATAGTAAGCAGGTACTGGATCTGTATGCAGACAGGATAGGCTGGTACTGACAGGAGTTGAGGACTGTAGTAAGCAGGTACTGGATCTGTACGCAGACAGGATAGGCTGGTACTGACAGGAGTTGAGAACTGTAGTAAGTAGGTACTGGATCTGTATGCAGACAGGATAGGCTGGTACTGACAGGAGTTGAGAACTGTAGTAAGCAGGTACTGGATCTGTATGCAGACAGGATAGGCTGGTGATAGGAATTGAGGACTGTAGTAAGTAGGTACTGGATCTGAACGCAGACAGGATGGGCTGGTACTGACAGGAGTTGAGAACTGTAGTAAGTAGGTACTGGATCTGTATGCAGACAGGATAGGCTGGTACTGACAGGAGTTGAGAACTGTAGTAAGTAGGTACTGGATCTGTATGCAGACAGGATAGGCTGGTACTGACAGGAGTTGAGGACTGTAGTAAGCAGGTACTGGATCTGTATGCAGACAGGATAGGCTGGTACTGACAGGAGTTGAGAACTGTAGTAAGTAGGTACTGGATCTGTATGCAGACAGGATAGGCTGGTACTGACAGGAGTTGAGAACTGTAGTAAGTAGGTACTGGATCTGTATGCAGACAGGATAGGCTGGTACTGACAGGAGTTGAGAACTGTAGTAAGTAGGTACTGGATCTGTATGCAGACAGGATAGGCTGGTACTGACAGGAGTTGAGGACTGTAGTAAGTAGGTACTGGATCTGTACGCAGACAGGATAGGCTGGTGATAGGAATTGAGGACTGTAGTAAGCAGGTACTGGATCTGAACGCAGACAGGATGGGCTGGTACTGACAGGAGTTGAGAACTGTAGTAAGTAGGTACTGGATCTGAACGCAGACAGGATGGGCTGGTACTGACAGGAGTTGAGGACTGTAGTAAGCAGGTACTGGATCTGTATGCAGACAGGATAGGCTGGTACTGACAGGAGTTGAGAACTGTAGTAAGTAGGTACTGGATCTGTATGCAGACAGGATAGGCTGTTGATAGGAATTGAGGACTGTAGTAAGCAGGTACTGGATCTGTACGCAGACAGGATAGGCTGGTACTGACAGGAGTTGAGAACTGTAGTAAGTAGGTACTGGATCTGTATGCAGACAGGATAGGCTGGTACTGACAGGAGTTGAGAACTGTAGTAAGTAGGTACTGGATCTGTATGCAGACAGGATAGGCTGGTACTGACAGGAGTTGAGGACTGTAGTAAGTAGGTACTGGATCTGTATGCAGACAGGATAGGCTGTTGATAGGAATTGAGGACTGTAGTAAGCAGGTACTGGATCTGAACGCAGACAGGATGGGCTGGTACTGACAGGAGTTGAGAACTGTAGTAAGTAGGTACTGGATCTGAACGCAGACAGGATGGGCTGGTACTGACAGGAGTTGAGGACTGTAGTTAGCAGGTACTGGATTTTTACAGACAGGATAGGCTGGTACTGACAGGAGTTGAGAACTGTAGTAAGTAGGTACTGGATCTGTATGCAGACAGGATAGGCTGGTACTGACAGGAGTTGAGGACTGTAGTAAGTAGGTACTGGATCTGTATGCAGACAGGATAGGCTGGTGATAGGAATTGAGGACTATAGTAAGCAGGTACTGGATCTGTACGCAGACAGGATAGGCTGGTACTGACAGGAGTTGAGAACTGTAGTAAGTAGGTACTGGATCTGTATGCAGACAGGATAGGCTGGTACTGACAGGAGTTGAGAACTGTAGTAAGCAGGTACTGGATCTGTATGCAGACAGGATAGGCTGGTGATAGGAATTGAGGACTGTAGTAAGTAGGTACTGGATCTGAACGCAGACAGGATGGGCTGGTACTGACAGGAGTTGAGAACTGTAGTAAGTAGGTACTGGATCTGTATGCAGACAGGATAGGCTGGTACTGACAGGAGTTGAGAACTGTAGTAAGTAGGTACTGGATCTGTATGCAGACAGGATAGGCTGGTACTGACAGGAGTTGAGGACTGTAGTAAGCAGGTACTGGATCTGTATGCAGACAGGATAGGCTGGTACTGACAGGAGTTGAGAACTGTAGTAAGTAGGTACTGGATCTGTATGCAGACAGGATAGGCTGGTACTGACAGGAGTTGAGAACTGTAGTAAGTAGGTACTGGATCTGTATGCAGACAGGATAGGCTGGTACTGACAGGAGTTGAGGACTGTAGTAAGCAGGTACTGGATCTGAACGCAGACAGGATGGGCTGGTACTGACAGGAGTTGAGAACTGTAGTAAGTAGGTACTGGATCTGAACGCAGACAGGATGGGCTGGTACTGACAGGAGTTGAGGACTGTAGTTAGCAGGTACTGGATTTTTACAGACAGGATAGGCTGGTACTGACAGGAGTTGAGAACTGTAGTAAGTAGGTACTGGATCTGTATGCAGACAGGATAGGCTGGTACTGACAGGAGTTGAGGACTGTAGTTAGCAGGTACTGGATTTTTACAGACAGGATAGGCTGGTACTGACAGGAGTTGAGAACTGTAGTAAGTAGGTACTGGATCTGTATGCAGACAGGATAGGCTGGTACTGACAGGAGTTGAGGACTATAGTAATCAGGTACTGGATCTGTACGCAGACAGGATAGGCTGGTACTGACAGGAGTTGAGAACTGTAGTAAGTAGGTACTGGATTTTTACAGACAGGAAAGGGCTGGTACTGACAGGAGTTGAGGACTGTAGTAAGCAGGTACTGGATCTGTATGCAGACAGGATAGGCTGGTGATAGGAATTGAGGACTGTAGTAAGTAGGTACTGGATCTGAACGCAGACAGGATGGGCTGGTACTGACAGGAGTTGAGAACTGTAGTAAGTAGGTACTGGATCTGTATGCAGACATGATAGGCTGGTACTGACAGGAGTTGAGAACTGTAGTAAGCAGGTACTGGATCTGTATGCAGACAGGATAGGCTGGTGATAGGAATTGAGGACTGTAGTAAGTAGGTACTGGATCTGAACGCAGACAGGATGGGCTGGTACTGACAGGAGTTGAGAACTGTAGTAAGTAGGTACTGGATCTGTATGCAGACAGGATAGGCTGGTACTGACAGGAGTTGAGAACTGTAGTAAGTAGGTACTGGATCTGTATGCAGACAGGATAGGCTGGTACTGACAGGAGTTGAGGACTGTAGTAAGCAGGTACTGGATCTGTATGCAGACAGGATAGGCTGGTACTGACAGGAGTTGAGAACTGTAGTAAGTAGGTACTGGATCTGTATGCAGACAGGATAGGCTGGTACTGACAGGAGTTGAGAACTGTAGTAAGTAGGTACTGGATCTGTATGCAGACAGGATAGGCTGGTACTGACAGGAGTTGAGAACTGTAGTAAGTAGGTACTGGATCTGTATGCAGACAGGATGGGCTGGTACTGACAGGAGTTGAGGACTGTAGTAAGCAGGTACTGGATCTGAACGCAGACAGGATGGGCTGGTACTGACAGGAGTTGAGAACTGTAGTAAGTAGGTACTGGATCTGAACGCAGACAGGATGGGCTGGTACTGACAGGAGTTGAGGACTGTAGTAAGCAGGTACTGGATCTGTATGCAGACAGGATAGGCTGGTACTGACAGGAGTTGAGAACTGTAGTAAGTAGGTACTGGATCTGTATGCAGACAGGATAGGCTGGTACTGACAGGAGTTGAGAACTGTAGTAAGTAGGTACTGGATCTGTATGCAGACAGGATAGGCTGGTACTGACAGGAGTTGAGAACTGTAGTAAGTAGGTACTGGATCTGTATGCAGACAGGATAGGCTGGTACTGACAGGAGTTGAGGACTGTAGTAAGCAGGTACTGGATCTGTATGCAGACAGGATAGGCTGGTACTGACAGGAGTTGAGAACTGTAGTAAGTAGGTACTGGATCTGTATGCAGACAGGATAGGCTGGTACTGACAGGAGTTGAGAACTGTAGTAAGTAGGTACTGGATCTGTATGCAGACAGGATAGGCTGGTACTGACAGGAGTTGAGGACTGTAGTAAGTAGGTACTGGATCTGTATGCAGACAGGATAGGCTGGTGATAGGAATTGAGGACTATAGTAAGCAGGTACTGGATCTGTACGCAGACAGGATAGGCTGGTACTGACAGGAGTTGAGAACTGTAGTAAGTAGGTACTGGATCTGTATGCAGACAGGATAGGCTGGTACTGACAGGAGTTGAGAACTGTAGTAAGTAGGTACTGGATCTGTATGCAGACAGGATAGGCTGGTACTGACAGGAGTTGAGAACTGTAGTAAGTAGGTACTGGATCTGTATGCAGACAGGATAGGCTGGTACTGACAGGAGTTGAGGACTGTAGTAAACAGGTACTGGATCTGTATGCAGACAGGATAGGCTGGTACTGACAGGAGTTGAGAACTGTAGTAAGTAGGTACTGGATCTGTATGCAGACAGGATAGGCTGGTACTGACAGGAGTTGAGAACTGTAGTAAGTAGGTACTGGATCTGTATGCAGACAGGATAGGCTGGTACTGACAGGAGTTGAGGACTGTAGTAAGTAGGTACTGGATCTGTATGCAGACAGGATAGGCTGGTGATAGGAATTGAGGACTGTAGTAAGCAGGTACTGGATCTGAACGCAGACAGGATGGGCTGGTACTGACAGGAGTTGAGAACTGTAGTAAGTAGGTACTGGATCTGAACGCAGACAGGATGGGCTGGTACTGACAGGAGTTGAGGACTGTAGTTAGCAGGTACTGGATTTTTACAGACAGGATAGGCTGGTACTGACAGGAGTTGAGAACTGTAGTAAGTAGGTACTGGATCTGTATGCAGACAGGATAGGCTGGTACTGACAGGAGTTGAGGACTGTAGTAAGTAGGTACTGGATCTGTATGCAGACAGGATAGGCTGGTACTGACAGGAGTTGAGGACTGTAGTTAGCAGGTACTGGATCTGTATGCAGACAGGATAGGCTGGTACTGACAGGAGTTGAGAACTGTAGTAAGTAGGTACTGGATCTGTACGCAGACAGGATAGGCTGGTACTGACAGGAGTTGAGAACTGTAGTAAGTAGGTACTGGATCTGTATGCAGACAGGATAGGCTGGTACTGACAGGAGTTGAGAACTGTAGTAAGTAGGTACTGGATCTGTATGCAGACAGGATAGGCTGGTACTGACAGGAGTTGAGGACTGTAGTAAGTAGGTACTGGATCTGTATGCAGACAGGATAGGCTGGTGATAGGAATTGAGGACTGTAGTAAGCAGGTACTGGATCTGAACGCAGACAGGATGGGCTGGTACTGACAGGAGTTGAGAACTGTAGTAAGTAGGTACTGGATCTGAACGCAGACAGGATGGGCTGGTACTGACAGGAGTTGAGGACTGTAGTTAGCAGGTACTGGATTTTTACAGACAGGATAGGCTGGTACTGACAGGAGTTGAGAACTGTAGTAAGTAGGTACTGGATCTGTATGCAGACAGGATAGGCTGGTACTGACAGGAGTTGAGGACTGTAGTAAGCAGGTACTGGATCTGTATGCAGACAGGATAGGCTGGTACTGACAGGAGTTGAGAACTGTAGTAAGTAGGTACTGGATCTGTATGCAGACAGGATAGGCTGGTACTGACTGGAGTTGAGAACTGTAGTTAGTAGGTACTGGATCTGTATGCAGACAGGATAGGCTGGTACTGACAGGAGTTGAGGACTGTAGTAAGTAGGTACTGGATCTGTATGCAGACAGGATAGGCTGGTGATAGGAATTGAGGACTATAGTAAGCAGGTACTGGATCTGTACGCAGACAGGATAGGCTGGTACTGACAGGAGTTGAGAACTGTAGTAAGTAGGTACTGGATCTGTATGCAGACAGGATAGGCTGGTACTGGCAGGAGTTGAGAACTGTAGTAAGTAGGTACTGGATCTGTATGCAGACAGGATAGGCTGGTACTGACAGGAGTTGAGAACTGTAGTAAGTAGGTACTGGATCTGTATGCAGACAGGATAGGCTGGTACTGACAGGAGTTGAGGACTGTAGTAAGCAGGTACTGGATCTGTATGCAGACAGGATAGGCTGGTACTGACAGGAGTTGAGAACTGTAGTAAGTAGGTACTGGATCTGTATGCAGACAGGATAGGCTGGTACTGACAGGAGTTGAGAACTGTAGTAAGTAGGTACTGGATCTGTATGCAGACAGGATAGGCTGGTACTGACAGGAGTTGAGGACTGTAGTAAGTAGGTACTGGATCTGTATGCAGACAGGATAGGCTGGTGATAGGAATTGAGGACTGTAGTAAGCAGGTACTGGATCTGAACGCAGACAGGATGGGCTGGTACTGACAGGAGTTGAGAACTGTAGTAAGTAGGTACTGGATCTGAACGCAGACAGGATGGGCTGGTACTGACAGGAGTTGAGAACTGTAGTAAGTAGGTACTGGATCTGTATGCAGACAGGATAGGCTGGTACTGACAGGAGTTGAGAACTGTAGTAAGTAGGTACTGGATCTGTATGCAGACAGGATAGGCTGGTACTGACAGGAGTTGAGGACTGTAGTAAGTAGGTACTGGATCTGTATGCAGACAGGATAGGCTGGTGATAGGAATTGAGGACTATAGTAAGCAGGTACTGGATCTGTACGCAGACAGGATAGGCTGGTACTGACAGGAGTTGAGAACTGTAGTAAGTAGGTACTGGATCTGTATGCAGACAGGATAGGCTGGTGATAGGAATTGAGGACTGTAGTAAGTAGGTACTGGATCTGAACGCAGACAGGATGGGCTGGTACTGACAGGAGTTGAGAACTGTAGTAAGTAGGTACTGGATCTGTATGCAGACAGGATAGGCTGGTACTGACAGGAGTTGAGAACTGTAGTAAGTAGGTACTGGATCTGTATACAGACAGGATAGGCTGGTACTGACAGGAGTTGAGGACTGTAGTAAGCAGGTACTGGATCTGTATGCAGACAGGATAGGCTGGTACTGACAGGAGTTGAGAACTGTAGTAAGTAGGTACTGGATCTGTATGCAGACAGGATAGGCTGGTACTGACAGGAGTTGAGAACTGTAGTAAGTAGGTACTGGATCTGTATGCAGACAGGATAGGCTGGTACTGACAGGAGTTGAGGACTGTAGTAAGCAGGTACTGGATCTGAATGCAGACAGGATGGGCTGGTACTGACAGGAGTTGAGAACTGTAGTAAGTAGGTACTGGATCTGAACGCAGACAGGATGGGCTGGTACTGACAGGAGTTGAGGACTGTAGTAAGCAGGTACTGGATCTGAACGCAGACAGGATAGGCTGGTACTGACAGGAGTTGAGGACTGTAGTAAGTAGGTACTGGATTTTTACAGACAGGATAGGCTGGTACTGACAGGAGTTGAGGACTGTAGTAAGCAGGTACTGGATCTGTACACAGACAGGATAGGCTAGTACTGACAGGAGTTGAGGACTGTAGTAAGCAGGTACTGGATCTGAACGCAGACAAGATAGGCTGGATTTTTACAGACAGGATAGGCTAGTACTGACAGGAGTTGAGGACTGTAGTAAGTAGGTACTGGATCTGTACACAGACAGGATAGGCTGGTACTGTCAGGAGTTGAGGACTGTAGTTAGCGGGTACTGGATTTTTACAGACAGGATAGGCTGGTACCGATAGGAATTGAGGACTGTAGTTAGCAGGTACTGGATCTGTACGCAGAGAGGATAGGCTGGTACTGACAGGAGTTGAGGACTGTAGTAAGTAGGTACTGGATTTTTACAGACAGGATAGGCTGGTACTGACAGGAGTTGAGTCTATAGGTACTGGATCTGTACACAGACAGGATAGGCTGGTACTGACAGGAGTTGAGGACTGTAGTAAGCAGGTACTGGATCTGCACACAGACAGGATAGGCTGGTACTGACAGGAGTTGAGGACTGTAGTAAGCAGGTACTGGATCTGTACACAGACAAGATAGGCTGGTACTGACAGGAGTTGAGGACTGTAGTAAGTAGGTACTGGATTTTTACAGACAGGATAGGCTGGTACTGACAGGAGTTGAGGACTGTAGTAAGCAGGTACTGGATCTGTACACAGACAGGATAGGCTGGTACTGACAGGAGTTGAGGACTGTAGTAAGCAGGTACTGGATCTGTACACAGACAGGATAGGCTGGTACTGACAGGAGTTGAGGACTGTAGTAAGCAGGTACTGGATCTGTACACAGACAGGATAGGCTGGTACTGACAGGAGTTGAGGACTGTAGTAAGCAGGTACTGGATCTGTACACAGACAGGATAGGCTAGTACTGACAGGAGTTTGAAACTCAACCTGCTTGGAACTCACTATGCCGTCCAGAATGAATTAAGGACAAGGACAGAGGAACCACTATATATATATATATATATATATATATATATATATATATATATATATACATATATATATACATATATATGTATATATATACATACCGTACATATATATATATATATATATATATATATATATATATATATATATATATACATAGTAATTTAGTAATTATTAATCCATATAAATATACATAGATTAATAATAAGTATTGCAATATCATTTGATACTATTTGTATTGGACTAACGTCTTATTTATAATGACGAGCTTTCTAGAGGCTTAACCTCTCTTTATCAAGTCTCAAGCAATACTAACGTGAGAGGGAACCCTCAGTTTGAATAATAAGAGCAGATGCAGAGTGGAAACAGCATCTGACATCATCAGGTAAATACATATATGGCGAATAAACACAACATAGCAAAGGAAACATGTATACACATTTTATATACACATATACATCAATACATACATAAAAAAGCAGAGCACTGTAGTCCACAGTGATATCTTTCCTGTTGGACAAACACCACACTAAGAGTGCTAAGTCTATTATAGTATAAGAAGAAAAAAAAAAGCCCAAGTCTATATTAAGTCCTGTGTTTTTAGAGTTGAAGAAAGTGATCATCTTTATTTCAAATGTTTTTCTCTCTTGGATGCATTTACATTTTCCTTTGAGTATTTTGACTTTTAAGTTTTGGATGGAGTGATCATTCTGGCTAAAATGGTGTCCTACCGGGCTACAATAACTGTCTTCATTCTGTTTTCTTATTGAATGCCTGTGTAAATTCATCCTTAAATGCATTTTTTGTCCGGTTTCTCCAATGCAACAGCCTGTGTCACATAAAGTACATTGTATTATATAAACCACATTTGACGATGTACATGAATATGATCCTTTGATGTTATAGGTTTTGTTGTTATGTGTGGCTGTATCATCATTATGCCAACACATTTGTAATGACAGGTAAGAGAAGAAAAAGCACGCTCGGAATTCCTGACACTAAAATTCCATAGTTTCCAAATATTGCACTTTTGTTTTTTAGGTGCTCGATGTATGAAATTGTAGTTTGGCTCCATATTGATGCTATTGCCCTCCTAGCTACACAATTAACATTGAAAACAACATTCATACTTTCTTCTTATACTGTATAACCTAATACAAAAAAGAGAAGAAATGTTATACATATAATCACATAAAAAAACTCATAAACGTTATCCAAATATCCTTTGATGTATATAGATATCCACCACTGATGTATAAACAAGCCATTTTCCACAAATGTCTTTACATTCTATATTATTCATCATAATAGAAGCTTTATACTAACTAATACACATGTACTTTTATCTGTGTACACACTGAACTTTCACTTTCTGACCAAAAGAAAATGACTGACCAGTGCTAGAGGGACACAGCTAAGGTGTTAAATATAATTTAAAACTATAGGTAGTACCTTAACTTTTAAATACTATGAAAAAAAATGATTTCTTACATTAAATTTACATGTGGCCCTTATTGCTAATTACTCTTTGGGGACAGCACATGATCAGTTTCTTTCCAGCAATTAATCAGCAATTCTTAGCATAACATAGCATAGATAAAATTGCAAGGTCAGTATGGGTGGATCTGAATGGTTGTGTAACAGGTAGAAATGATGCATTTCAACGTAAGATAACAGTAATAAAATTATTTTAAATCACATTCAAATGATAATATACTACCTATAGTTTTAAAATAAAGTGGACCCTTGGTACTTAACTACCTCAGGTACTCAACGCGTTTGAATGAGAAAAAAATGGTTCAGAACTCAACTCAACTCGGTACTCATGCCTCATCCTGTCTCACCAGGAAGTAAAGAAAGTACTGTGCCTATTAGAATCAAACTGCAGCCTGTGCATATAAAAATCAAAGTGTAGCCTGTGCCTACAATAATTAAAGTGCAGCCTGTGCCTATACAAATCAAAATGCAGCCTGTGCTTATAAGGACCAAAGGGTAGCCTGTGCTTACATTGATCCCTATGGAAAAAGCTTGTTTGATACTCAACCTGCCATCCAGAAAAGATTAAGGTTGAGTCCCAAGGTACTACTGTATATATTTTTTGGATGCTCCACTCTTTCCCTTCAAGTCTAAAAGCTCAGCAGACATTTTTCAGGAAATAGTATGAGGTTGATACTTAGTCTCTATATCCTAAACATACAGTCTGAGCAAGTAATGTCTTTTGTGGAAAACAGCATGTTTTCTACTGAAAATGGGCCGTAAAATAGTAATGCTGTGAAATTAGGTGCTTGGAGAGTGGGGTCTAAGAGGCTACTGATACTGCTCATTCAATGATAGAAAATGTTTGCTGTCTTGGGGCCTCATTCTAATGCTGGCTGCAAAATGGCTGCAACGCTGCGATTCTTTGTGAGGGTGCTGTGGCCCCCTCGTAGCCCTACGGCTATTTTATATTCAAAGCAAAGGGGTTTCAGCACACCGCTTCCTACGGACGATCGCAAGACAGACAATTAGCCGTTAGCTTTGGCGGGCTTGTACCTATTTGCGGGCGTTAGTCGCAGATCAGGCTTCAAAGCCCAAATTATAAAGTGAAATATAAATTAAAAGAAGCACTGTACAGGAGTATAAATGATGGGGGTCACATTGGGGGACATGAGGATGACATGTACTGCATTGGCTAGCTGGCACATTGCCGCTAGCTAATACTGTAATTTGTGGCTGCAGTCCACCGGGCTTGAAGATTGAGTTGCTGCCTTGGAGGCCATCCAAGCCCGGGACTCCGGGCTTGAATGACCCCCAAGGAAGTAACCCGGCCACAAATGACAGTATTGGCTAGCGGCGATGTGCCAGTACTACATGTCATCCTCATGTCCCCCCTAATGTCCCCTATCAATTACAGTGCTGTACAGTGCTGCATTGAATATATATTTAACACTAAAGATACCCAAGCCCATACGAGTCCCGCTGCGGCTCCTTAAAGGAACACAGGCACACTAATGGTTACCCCAAGCTGTGGGGTCCCCATTAGAGCCCCTGGAGGGTCCCCACATTAACCCTTGCAGCGGAATCCTGATCGGGGCCCTGCTGCATTAAAAAATAGAATTTCCCATCCTGCACTGGTCCTGAAAGGACCTTAAAGGACCCACGATCAATAAAAATGTTAACAACTGCCGTAGGGTACTGTAAGTACCCCCTCTGCACCTAAAATTAACCCCATCACTCATTGGGGTCTATATAGACCCCCATGAGACTAAAATTAACCTCCTATAGACCCCTTAGGACACTGTTAACCTACCCTATAAGTGACATGAGGGACCTCCAGGACCCTCATGACAAAGTCTAAGCACTACACTATTTTACCTAAATATACCCCATTAACCCATTAACCCATACTAAACCCTATTTAACCCTAACTGACACTATTTAGCCCTAACTGGGCCTATCTAACCCTAACTGGGCCTATTTAACCCCAACTGGGCCTATTTAACTCCTTCTAGACCTATTTAACCCTAACTAAGCCTATCTAACCCCAACTGGCCCTATTTAACCCTAACTGGACCTATCTAACCCTAACAGGGCCTATTTAACCCTAACTGGGCATATTTAACCCCTTCTAGACCTATTTAACCCTAAATGACTCTATTTAACCCTAACTGGCCCTATTTAACCCTAACTGGGCCTATCTAACCCTAACTTGGCCTATTTAACCCCATCTAGCCTATCTAACCCCATCACTTATATATATAGATATATATAGGCCCTCATAAGCCTCCATCTAGGATAACCTATTAACCCCTACCAACCTAACACCTACCCTAACCTATTAACACCTAAACTACCTACCTAACCCCCTATTAAACCCCCACCCCACTAATTACACAAAATTATAAAGATAAGATAAGTTACAAAAATCAAATAAACTATGTGACAAAAAATAAAAAAAGAACATTACACAACCCCTCCACAAAAAAAAATAAAAAAAGAACATTACACAAACACCCCACTATAAAAAATAAAAAATAACTTTACACCCCCCCCAACTACAATAAATAAAAAAAGAATTACGCACCTGCAAAGAAAATACATACACAAATATACATAACTTTATAGTACCTCAATAAATATAATACAAATATGCTCCTAACTACATACTATTAACCCCCTAACTACAATACATTACCCCATCTATAAAACATTACCCCCTGACTAAAACACATTTAACCCTATCTACAATACATGCAACCCTATCTACCGTACATACAATACATTTATCCCTATCTACATTACATTAAACCCTATCTATATACATTACATACATTAAAATCCCTAGGTCTAACCTAAAATAGAATAAATAAGACCACTTACCTTTGCAGATGTACCTTTAGCGACGAGGGTGTTCCTAGCACAAGTCACACCCCCCCCCCCCAAAAAAAAAAATCACATTAGTAAAAAATAAACACAACATGAAAAAATAAACATTCTATACTTGATTGACAGTCATTTCAGCCAATCAGGTGGTGCCATTCCAGTTTTTGTACCGGAAAAAGCGCTAAAAGCCTCATTAGCATCGGGGAGCTCCTCCGGGGAGGAGCTCCATTAGTTGTTTTTTTTAGCACAGCAGATTTTTTCAAGGACCCTGCCAGGGCAGAAGAGGACATGGACAGGACATTGTGCCAAGGTAAGTTTAATGCATATTTTGTGCGTAATGTTGTACTAATGTAATGTTTATTTTTTTCCAGGGGCACCAGCCGGAGAAGACAAGAAGAAGGACGGGGACATCGCAAAAAGGTAAGTTTAATATTTCAAATGTTTATTTTTTCATATTGTGTTTATTTTTTTACTAATGGGATTTTTGTTCTTTTTTAGGGTGTGTAACTTGCGCTAGGAACACCGTCATCGCTGAAGCGACATCTGTAGAGGTAAGTTGTCTTATCTATTCTATTTGAGGTTAGATCTAGGGATTTTAATGTATCTAGATAGGAGTTAAATGTATTGTAGATAGGTTTACTGTATTGTGGATAAGGTTAATGCATTGTAGATAGGGTTAATGTATTGTAGATAGAGTTTCATGTATTGTAGATAGGGTTAAATGTATTTTAGTTAGGGGGTAATGTTCTATATATAGGGGGTACTGTATTGTAGTTAGGGGGTTAATAGTATGTAGTTGTGGGTATATTTGTACTGTATTTATTGATGTACTGTAATGTTATGTATATTTGTGTATGTATTTTCTTTGCAGGTGCATAATTCTTTTTTTATTTTTTTGTAGTGGGGGCTTGTGTAATGTTCTTTTTTATTTTTTGTAGTGTGGGCTTGTGTAATGTTCTTTTTTTTTTAAATTTGTCGCATAGGCTTTTTTGTTTTTTGTAACTTATCTTTTTTATTTTGTGTAATTAGTGGGGTGGCAGGTTTAATAGTGGATTAGGTAGGTAGTTTAGCCCCTGGTCCCACTGTAAACTAGTGCTTAAGATGGTAATCAAACCACAGTCACTTGTCACAAGTGTAATTCCATCTATTTATTGCACCAACAGTCCAGCTGTACCTATATGATCTGATAGACCACACCCATCCCATACAAAAACGCCCACCATGAGCACTAGTTTACAATGGATACCAGGGACCGGAGGCCTATCACCAGCATTGGGTTCATTTTTGGTGCCAGGGGGGTACTTATAGTACCCCTGCGGCTTCGGGGTAACCATTAGTGTGCCGCGGGCCCTTTAAGAACCCATGTCGGAAAATTCAAGCCCTGTAATTCCCTGGGCTTGAATTCTGAATTCAAAACCGCGGACTTGGACTCGCAGCGGGACATTTATATCTTGTAGGGGTTACGATCGGTGATGGTCAGGACCCTCTACAGCAAGGCAAGGGGTTAATGTGGAGAGCCTGCATGGTTCCCTATCCCTATCAGACCCCTGCATTATAGGGTTCATGTGTGCACCCTGCAGGGGTCCCGTTCGGACACCTGCATTATAGGGTTAATGTTAGGACCCTGCAGGGGTCCCGTTCGGACCCCTGCATTATAGGGTTAATGTTAGGACACTGCAGGGGTCTCAATTGGGATCCCTGGTTATGGGGTTAATGTAGGGACAATGCAGGGGTTGCGATTGTGTCACGATCGGGTCCCCTGTAGCCAGCGGGGGACTTAATTGTAGGGTACGCAAGGGCTTCACAGTCCTTGCGACGGCTCCAGGGTGGAAGTAAGCTGCGGCTGATTTTTATTGTTTAGCGGCGCTGACGGGAGGGTGATCGGAGCATTTGAATAGGGATGGGTGGTTTCATGCGGCCGAGTGAGATCAAAGGCTTTCCCTGCAATGAGCTGTGGAGCGGGTGGCCACAGGGGTTTAGAATAACATAATAGCTTGAGTAGTTTGCAGCCACACAGCTCCTACGGCCAGCATTAGAATAAGGCCCTTGGTGTAAGAAGAGATAGCCATGGAAGCATCTGGCAGCCTCAGTATGCACTGGCAGTGGCATGTACACAGTACCAAGGATAACTATAACACACAAGTCGAGAGTGCAAGACATGGTTCTACCCTGTCTCTCCATGATATTTAAGAGATAATGGGGGAGACATACAATGCCAAAACATAGGTCACACACAATGGGCTGCAATGGTAATTTTCTCCATAGGAAATATCTATTGCAAACTTCACTTTGCAGCCCGTGGAATACTGCAATTGTCAGAATAAATGTTCTGGGAATGTTATTACCTCATACAGATCATAATCAGTAATACACAGCTTTTCCTGCATTGGTCTTAGGTTGGAGCTCATTGGTTGGTATGGTATCTGGACCCTGGTTGGTCCTGGAGGTCCATTGGGCACGGGGTTCCTTTGGGCCTCTGGGAAGGTGAGCTCCTTCCGAGGGCGGGTGCAGCGATCTCGGATGTTTGTTAACTGTTATCATACGTTGTGGTAATAAAGCTGTAGCCTGTTAATACCCCATCTTGGTGTTATGTGTCTTATTTGGGTGTTCTGGTGATGGGTTAAGGGTAACGTATGCCTAGGTCAACAGAGCAACAGCCAATGATAATACAATTGTAAATTCACATCAGTCAGTTGGCTTACTTTCTCACATATCATCTGCAGACCACATAACCAAGCCATCTTTAAAGAAAATGTCTTAGAACAATTGGCATGTTCCATATTATTTTCATGTATTTTCTCACAATGCTCTCGTTTATACAAGAGCAGTATGCAGGAGGAGGACAAAATAACCAAAGCATCACATGCAATAAATATTTTACTTGGAGTAAATTACAATTACAAATGCAGCTGAAAATGTGAGTTATATTAGGATGATTCCCAATTAGTAGCATGTGTCAGGTAAACAAGAGGTCTGACAATAAGCACTTTAATATGTGAGTTTTCATAGCAATGAGTCAACTAACAAGTTGTTCCAAAGAGGCCAGATATCTGCAGCTGATTTGCAGGTGCACTTGTTACAAAAACTCCAAAACTAATTAATGTCTCAAGGGCAACAGTCTCAAATATACTACAGCATATGCCAAACATAGACACACTGCACCAGCTAAGAGGAACAGTAGTTACAAGAGAAACCTCACCAAGAGGGCCAGACAAAAATGGCACAAAAGTACAGCCCCTAAAATCAGAAAAAAATCTGAATCTGCACTTCTCTGTCCAAGTCTCAACAAAAACTGTACTGTACTGTACATCGTGAGCTTCACAGAGATGGAATTTTTGGCTGAGTTACTATTGAGCAACCTCTTATATCCTATACAGTGAATATAAAAAGGCTACACACCCCTGTTAAAATGTCAGATTTCTGTGCTGTAAAAAAATTAGACAAAGATAAATCATTTCAGAACTTTTTCCACCTTTAATGTGACCTATTAACTGTACAACTCAATTGAAAAACAAACTGAAATCTTTTAGGTAGAGTGAAGAAAAAATATAAAAATAAAATAATATGGGTGCATAAGTATGCACTGTGGTATGGTGTTCTTTTGGTGATGTGCAGTGTTGTTTTTGCCCAAAAACATATCTTTTGGAATTATGGCCAAAAAGTTCAACCTTGGTTTCATCAGACCATAACATCTTTTCCCACATGCTTTTGGGAGACTTCAGATGTGTTTTTGCAAAATGTAGCCTGGCTTGGATGTTTTTCTTCGTAAGAAAAGGCTTTCGTCTTGCCACTCTACCCCATAGCCCAGACATGAAGAATACGGGAGATTGTTGTCACATGTACCACACAGCCAGTACTTGCCAGATATTCCTGCAGCTCCTTTAATGTTGCTGTAGGCCTCTTGGTAGCCTCCCAGACCAGTTTTCTTCTCGTCGTTTCATCAATTTTGGAGGGAGCTCCAGTTCTTGGTGATGTCACTGTTGTGCCATCGTCACTGTTGTGCCATCTTCACTGTGTTCCATGGTATATCTAATGCCTTGGAAATTCTTTTGTACCCTTCTCCTGACTGATATCTTTTAACAATGAGATCCCTCTGATGCTTTGGAAGCTCTCTGTGGACCATGGCTTTTGCTGTGGGATGCGACTAAGAAAATTTCAGGAAAGACCAACTAGAGCAGCTGAACTTTATTTGGAGTTAATCAGAGGCACTTTAAATGATGGAAGGTGTATGCTGACTCCTATTTAACACGATTTGGAATGTGATTGCTTAATTGTGAACACAGCTACATCCCCAGTTATAAGAGGGTGTGCAACTTATGCAACGACAATATTTTTCTTTTTTCTTTTTCTTCCCTCCACCTAAAAGATTTCAGTTTTTTTTTCAATTGAGTTGTACAGTTTATAGGTCACATTAAAGGTGGAAAAAGTTCTGAAATGATTTATCTTTGTCTCATTTTTATACAGCACAGAAACCTGACATTTTAACAGGGGTGTGTAGACTTTTTATATCCACTGTATAACCTGGACCCTGGAGTGATGGAAGGAAAAACAATATGGTCTGAAGAGTCATCCTTTACCTTATTTCCTACATCAGGACAAGTTTGCATTTGGAGAACGCCAAAGGAGGTCTTTAACCCACAATGGCTGTTGCCAGCTCTTAAACATGGTGTGGTATCCGTAATGGTATAGGCTGCCATCTTGTGGGAATCATTCTACCATCCAAGAGTGGATTCACGGATACCAGCATGAAGTCAAACGCCCTCCACGACCTCCACAATCACCAAATCTAAACTAATTACTGAACTTTATGTAACTCAAGAGTGTGAAATAGATTTCCACCTCCTTTGTAAATCAAGATCTGGAGACTTTTTTCCTCTTAAATAATGGAGCAATATCCACTGCACTCAGTTCAGATTTCATATCTGTATTGGAGGGAAAGGTGGCCCTTTTCCTTACTAGATCCTTGATAATAATACATTGTTAGATATTTGTCCACCCCTGTGGTACAAAAAGTGTAAGCAACGCCATTACTAAACAAAATCAGAATTGTCATTAATTTCCCACTGCATGTTTTCAGTTGCACAAATGTTTTTCTTCTTTTATTGATCTCTTGCGCTGAAGTCTGATATCCCTCCATTCACTAGCTCCGCCACTGGTGTTGATGCATTATCATTTTGTTTTTGATGACAAGGTGTGGTTTCACTTAGGTTTAAGTTCTGTTTTGCAGTGTTATTTGCAAACAAAATGTCAAAATATGCAACAAAGCTATTAAAACTTGGTGGAAATCCACAAACACATAGTCAAGACAACCCAGAGTTAAAATGTTAGGGTTCTATTAACTGTATCAGGAATCCATTAGCAGCAATTTATGCAAATATCAGATTAGTATCATAAGCTGTAAAAGTCAATTACTATCTGGTCTAAATAGGAGTTTTGATATCAGCCAAAGTGTGCTCTGATGGCAACACCCTTTGCTCCCCAGTACTTCCCAGTATAATAATACATGTGCAACTTAGTTAAATGACCAGTATATATTGTGGTTAGGCATTACACATAAATAAAATTCCCATTCAATGATTGCACAAATATTATTCGATATCAAACTTACTTTCAAACCATTGATACTACCATGGCTTTCAGAATAATCTGAGTAGATTGATCTCAGCTTGTGTGTAGACAGTGTTCTTCATTGGCTACCTTCAGGCCAACCTGATAAGATAGTTATTGTAACTAACATTTGCAGGTAGCTCTGCTGCTTTATATTTTGTTAGACTGGCAACAAAAATGCTGGTACTTTATCAGTAACAAGTAATAATAATGTATTTATATTATTTATTTATTACACATTTATATAGCAGTTTTATTCAAAGTGCTTTCAATTGTTAGATGGTTTATGATAAAATAGTTTCCAGGCTTATGACTTCATTGGTTAAAGAGCTAATTTAAGCTAAGAAAAAGCATGGTGTGTGGTTGTTATATGTTGGGAAGACATGACATGTTATCAGAAGCTCCAAGCTGTTATATACTGTGATGGTAAACTCTCCCTGTAGCTATGTGATAGCTTGTGTACATAAGAACTATGAAGGCTCCTCATATGCATGCAGCTAATGCAAAATGTACAGGGAGTATTATGATGGGACTGACGCAATATTCACCCACAGTCTGTAGTGTTATCTTTTAATCAACAATAAATGTAATGCACATGTTAGTAAATGTATTGGTCCCAGTAAAATGAGGACCTGTATATTACTTGTAAATTAAACAATCACGTCCCCTATTTCTCCCGAGGCTGTCATTCCCTTCATTGACACATTTACAAATGTTATTACAGTTCTGAAAAAATCAATCAAGCACATACAAAAGTGTAAGATTTGCTTCATGTGTATTTTTGAACTGCAGAACTCAACATACAAGTCTGAGGGTAAAGCGTTGGAGAACCTCTTCTTTTTTTATTCTGTCATATGGGAGACATGTACTACGATTTGGCATCTCAAAATTTTTCAAAGCGTCACCCTTTAATGAAAAATTGTATGTCCAGCTTAGAGATCGATAGGTTTTGTGTAGGGAAGATAATTTTTTTCTAATACAGGAAGTCCCCAGGTTACAGATGACCCTATTTACAGACGTTCCGTACTTAAGAACGAGCTCCCAAGGCTTTTTGTATCAGTTTGATTTTATGTTCTGTTTGTTTGAATTAAAAGAAAGAGCATAAGAGAGTCTGTAACATATTATTAAAATACAGGGGTATTAATATTATTATTACAGTATTGCACTGTATTATTATTACACATATAAGCCGTTATAGTATTGGTATTATTATTATAACTCATCATTGATCCGAGATACATACACAACCGACCTAAAGACATTCTTAGGAACTTATCTAATCTGTAGCCCATGGACCACCTGTATTTCAATAATGGACATTGCAGTGCCATAATAAGAGGTCATGTTCAAAAACTGGGGTTGTTTAATTTTAATTTTTTGTTTAATTTTTTTCGGTCAATAGATATAATCATGGATCAGATGAGATCTAGATGACCTGGAATACTAATAATCATTTAAATTAAATTCAAATATTCTTATTTAACAGACTGCATGGATAGCTTCATTCATTATGTGAACATGGTATAACTACTCTGAGCAATGCACACACAGTTTTTGTAATGGATAAAGCATGTTCTTTTACGTGAGCACTAAAGTCAAGCCCCCCTTCTAGATTGCTACCTTGTTGTTGTGAAAGGGCTTGCGTACTTCAATGAAGCTGTGAGCTATACCATGTAGGATGACCCAAGATAGGCAGGCCATTGCAGAGAGGTAAGACAAATCATGGTCCACTGGCAAAGAAGCTGGCAACACACTCCACTATATTTGCCATGAAAACCATATTATTATTGTTATTAACTTTTATTTGTAACGCACAAACATATTCTGTAGCGCTGTACAGGGGATAAGAACAGGGAAAATTACAATGTCAACAAACTGTAGAAAATTGAGGGACCTGTTTTGAGCTTGGAATCTTTGTAGAAAGTGTTTTTTTCCAAAGCCTCCGACAAGATTGGAAACTCACTACTTACAATCTAAAGAGAATGAAAGAGGAAGAGACCTGGGGAAGAGAAACAGATAAGGAATAGCAATGGTCAGGAAATAAGTAAAAGTTTACTTAGGTAGGAAGGTATGCAAAGTCAGAAAGGTTTTTCATTTAGTAGGAGCGGGAAGGGATCTGATTAAAAGTCACTTCAGGTTAATGGCTCAAGTGTGTAATATGTTATCTGCCCCCTTGTGGTCATATAATATAACCTTCAGATGGGAATGTCAGATTAGGGTCCTGGGTTAGGAGTTATATCTCCAAAGGCCAGTAGAAGAAGGAGAGAGAGAGAGAGAGAGAGAGTGAGAGAGAGAGAGAGAGAAAGAGAGAGAGAGAGAAGATATAATTGGGACTTGCAGAAGTGTTTCTGCTTATGAGCTTTAGAAGAGGGAGGAGATAGTGACTGGAGGAAGGAGAGTAGCTCATGGGAGCAAAAAAGAGGAGAGCATGGAAGGTGAGCTGTTATGTTGGAGACATGATGTGGAGAAGTAGAGAAGAAGAGCCTGAGGAAAAGGCAGGAAGTAATAAGGAAGGAGAAGGCACAAGGAAACATGGTGTAAAGGATTAATTAGGAATAGTTAGCTGGTGTTACTAATTGATCAGCTATAGGAAATGTATGTGACTCAATTAATTAAGAGTAACCAGAGGCGGATGTGAGAGGGGCAGGAAGGGTGTTGGTTCTGGGGAGTCAGTGGGAAGAGGTCTGGGAGTAAGTAACGGCTTCTGAAAAACAAAACAATATAGAAGATTTAGAATTTACATGGGGGGAGAGGGAAAGGAGAGTGTGTTGTCACAGAGATACAGGTGCCATAAACAGAGGGGTGAATAAAACAACATTTAGGTTTTACAGAAAATAGAATCTCCTAAAATTCATAACAGAAATATTAATATTAAAAGTCCATGTGAGCAATACGCTCAAATAGGCCCTTGCTATACTAGAAGTAGAGGACCCCAAAGCCCAGGGCGCCTCAAATTCTAATTTTGAAACTAGCAATAGCCAATCCCATACAAATGCAGAACCTATATAAGTGAAGAGGCTGGACCTCTTACTTCTAATCAACATCCAGTACCCCTTAAAATACCAATTTCCCTAGTCTCTGGTTATCTGGTTATGATATATTGAGTTACTTATCTTTAACTTGTTTACTATATTCACTTTATTTGTTTTGATTATGTTTTCTTCTCCCTATTCTAATGGAGCCTGCTCTTAGGGAAAGGGGGGGAGACAAAGTTATTTGCATTTCAGCCTTGCCGGCTGGCGTTTAGTCTTAGTTACTGTTCATTTAATTGATTTAGGGCAGTCTTTTGAAGCCCTAGAACCAAATACTTTTATTCTCACTAGAATATCTATAACAAATGGGTAATGTTTTCACCTTTCTTAATCCTTCTATGGGTGAGCAACTGCCCAGAAAACTTCATGACTGTCATGATTTTTATGTGGGAATCTTCTTCCTTCTCTTCCTTCTTTATCTTATCTTCTTTTTGTTCTTGACTTATTGCACAGTGTCTTCTCCAACTTGTGCTGCTCTTCATTTGCTGCAATCAGGCCTGATTTCCCAGCGGAACAAACTCTCCTCCTCCTCTCCCCGTCAACTGATACTAAAGGTAAGCCACTCCACCTAAAAAGGGAATTGACAAACTTAGCTCGATGACTGCCTCTGACATTACATTTGTAACCCACAACACTAAAGGCTTTAATTCACCATTTAAGCGAAGTAAGGCTTTTTTCTATTACAAAAATATTAAACCATCTGTGATATTCCTTCAGGAAACACACTTTGCTAAAAACAAAAAAGCTACCCTAGCTTTTATCATACGACCCAAAAGGCTAAGAAAGAGAGAGCCGCTATATTCCTTCACAAGAACTTTGCTTTTCAATTGGAAACAAAAATAGTAGATCCAATGGGCTCTTATATTGTTCTAAAAGGTACTGTTCTGGGGGTCAAAGTTTCACTAATTTCTATCTACTCTCCTATTACCTCTCCGCATTCTTCATTGATCAAACTCCTGAAATTCCTAGAAGGGGGGGGGGGGGACTGGGGGAAGCTTATTATAGGTGGGGACTTTAACTTAGCTCTTGACCCAGATCTAGATAGGTCCAGGGCCTCAGGGGGTGGCTGCTTCTCCAACAAACTATGACAAATCAAAAAACTCTTCCACAGTCTAGAATTGGTAGATGCCTAGAGGGGCCACGGGATAAAGAGTTCACTTTCTATTCCTCTACCCACAATTCCTATTCGCGGATAGACACCCTCTTCATCAGCTCTTCTCTCTTTGATAGCTCATCTTGAGCTACCATCCATCCCTGCACCTGGTCAGACCACGCGGCAGTATCCTTGATCCTGAATTTAGGCCCTAAGCTTAATCTTCCTTATTCCTGGAAGCTTAATGAGTATTTGCTCTCCAGACCATTATTTCTTACTGAGATATCTTCAGATCTAAAGCTCTTCTTTGAAACTAACTCTGCCAGTCAAAAAGAACAGGAATTGACTAAAACCCTTGCCTCATTAGAACAACAAAATCAGATCTCCCCCTCCCCAAGAGGTAGGATTGAAAAAGTTAGGCTGAAACTCAATGGCCTTTTGAACATCAAAACCGAAAAAGCAATTAGACATACAGGCTATCTTTTTTATTTAAAGGCAAATAAGCCTGACAAACTATTAGCCAAAACCCTTCAAACTAAATACTCCCGTACTAAAATCTTTCAGATTAGTGCTCCTACAGGGCAAATTACAGTAAACCAGAATGAGGTCCAGAATACCTTCCAAAATTTTTATCAAAAAATATATTTGGCTCAACCCCCAGTACCTAATATTACTTTAACCTCATATCTAAATTCACTTGACCTCCCCTCGATTACACCTATAGACCACCAAAATCTAAACAGGGATGTGACACGTGAGGAAATCCAAGATACCATCAAGGACTTAGAACTTGGGAAATCCCCTGGCCCTGATGGTCTTACCAATTTGTATAACAAAAAACTATCCGAGAATCTCACACCCCACCTTTGAAAATTATTTAACTCCCTTCTTAGGGGCGAACCTGTACCCCCAGAGCTCAACCAGGCAGACCTGACAGTATTCCCAAAAGAAGGCAGAGATCCGCTTGACTCAAAAAACTATAGACCTATATTGCTCTTAAACAGAGATGTTAAGATATTGGCCAAGAATTTTGAGGGGAGAGTCTCACACTTCCTACCTGACTTGATTCATAAAGATCAGTCTGGCTCCATACCAAATAGGCAAACTCGGGATAATATTAAGAGAATCTTGAATGTTATTCATTTGGCTCGAAATTCTAACACTCCACTCTGCCTGCTTGCCCTAGATATTGAAAAGGCGTTCGATTCGCTAGAATGACCTTTTATTTTTGCAACTTTAACTAAATTTGGGTTTTCAGGGTGCTTTATTAATCTATTACATACATATTATAACTCCCCCCAGGCTACCTTGATCACAGAAAACTTACATTACTATAAAAAGGGGAACCAGACAGGATTGTCCCTTATCACCACTGCTTTTTGCTTTGGCCATCGAGCCACTTGCTCAAGCCAATAGAAGGCTTCAGGGTAGGGCATCAGCATTTAAAATGCTCACTTTTTGCTGATGATCTTTTCTGCTCTCTTACAAACCCAGAGCATTCCCGAAAGCTCTGATGCATACAATTGATCAATTTAGCACTCTTTCTGGTCTACGACTAAAATTTTGAGAAAACGGAAGCTCTTAGTATAGGCCTTTCCTCTGAGACTGTGAACCATTTACAGACATCTTATAACTTTGTATGGCCTAAATCCCATGTTATGTACCTGGGTGTAAATATCACTGGCACGATATCAGAATTGTACAAGGCGAACTACCCCTTTACAAAGCGCTAATAGCAGATATAGAATCTTGGTCGACTAAGCAAATCTCTTAGACGGGATGTATTTCTTCGATTAAAACGAACATACTACCAAGATTGCTCTATTTGTTCTGGACTCTAGCTATACCGGTAAACAATAGGGAACTAAGTCAGTTTCAAAACAGGGTGTTTAGATTCGTCTGGAGGAACAAACCTCCCCGGAGAGCTAGGAGAGTCATGTTTCGCCATAAATCATTAGGAGGTCTTTCTTGTCCTAACTTTTAAATTTATTATAAAGTAGTGATGCGGACGCAAACTTCCAGCAAATGTTCTCGAACGGGTGAACCCGGCGAACTGCCATAGACTTCAATGGGCAGGCGAATTTCAAAACCCACAGGGACTCTTTCTGGCCACAATAGTGATGGGAAAGTTGTTTCAAGGGGACTAACACCTGGACTGTGGCATGCCAGAGGGGGATCCATGGCAAAACTCCCACGGAAAATTACATAGTTGATGCAGAGTCTGGTTTTAAGCCATAAAGGGCATAAATCACCTAACATTCCTAAATTGTTTGGAATAACATGCTTTAAAACATCCGGTATGATGTTGTATTGATCAGGTAGTGTAAGGGTTACACCCGCTTCACAGTTACAGACCAATCTCCCCGTTTAATGCACCGCAAACAACCGCAAACAGTCCCTTTGCACAACCGCAAACTCCCCATTTGCACAAGGTTGGATACCAAGCTAGCCATGTCCCGTTCCTTGTCCTCACTGATGTCATTGAAGGTCTCTTCCTCCACCCAGCCACCAAGGGTCCCCGAAAGGTGACAACAAGCCCCCTGGGACGCCTGCTGTGTTTGGTCTTCCACCTTCTCAAAGCCACCTTCCTCCTCTGACTCCTCTTCTTCAGGCTCCTCTCTCTGCGTTATTATAAGATGTGTACTGTTAAGTAGTACTATTCCTATCGGTTTAATCCCTGTTACGTCCACTATTAGGGGACATGCATATGGCATTGATTTTTGGAACAGGGAGATGGAAAAAGATGTTTGGTCGGACCTCCTACTTCAAATTTGGGGCACTGCGCGTGCAATCTAAGGTGCCACCAGATATAAGTGTCACTGTGCACTGGCAAAAGTTGTCTATGTAGGCGCTGTAGGCCTCACACACACGCCTGTAGGCAGGCAATTGCTATTCAATCTATTACAGTCAAAAAAGTGTTGTTTTATGTCACTGTACAATACAGTTGCACCAGATATGACGTATCACTGTGCACTGGCAAAAGTTGGCAGAGTAGATGCAATAGGCTTCACACACACGCCTGTAGGCAGGCAATTGCTATTCAATCTATTACAGTCAAAAAAGTGTTGTTTTATTTCACTGAGCACAATATAAGCTGTGAGCCTGACACAGGCAGGCAACTGAAATTAGATTAAAGGAAAAAAGGGTTGTTTTTTTTCAATGTATGGTACACCAACTATGACTGGTGAAACAGAGCAGAATATTAGCCTGTCCTTCAGATGGAAGGCTCTGGAAGGGAGTGTATGCTGCTGATTGGCTGGAATGTGTCTGCTGACTGTGAGGTGCAGGGTCAAAGTTTTCTCAATGATAAAGTATAGGGGGCGAACCGAAAAGCGCATGTGTTCGCTGTCCGCTGCGAACGCAAACATGCCAAAATCGCTGTGAATAGTCCGCGGGCGAACTGTTCGCAACATCTCTTTTATAAAGTGGCTCAATTGACGTTTGTCCCACTTGCTCACTGTATTAAACATCAGCCGAACTTGATTTTCTCGAGGACTCCCAAATGGTTCCGCAGACATGGGATAGAATCTAATGGCACCCAGATTCAGATTATTTCAAGACCAAATACTCAAATCCGATGATCAACCTGACTCTTAAAGCTTGGAGATGGGCCAAATCAGTACATTGGCTAATTCATCCTCTCTCACCTCTCACCTCACTTTTCTCACATCTTCCTTCTGTGACACATTCATGGGAGCCTCAAGAGCATTCTGGGTATCACTGAAGCTAGACAGGTAAAGCTTGTGGCTTTCAGACAGTCATGTTATACCCCTGGCACAAATGCAGGTAACATATAATATTCCCAGACATTAACTTTTTAACCATATTAGACTATAGTATTGTGTTGTTAAAATGGTAAAAATCTATGGTATGCCCACAAACACTTGGCTAACAACAATCTGCCAACGCTTACCTCTATCTAAAGGGATTTTAGGATCTCTGTATGGCATATTTAACACTTCTTCAGCGTTGCAAAAGCCTTCCTTCATGATTCAATGGGAAAGAGATTTGGGACACACTTGGGACATTAATAAATGGAAAGAGGCCTGCTCTAACCTTGCCAAAGGATCTATAAGGTATAGCCTCCTGGAAGCATTGATAAAGATCCTACACAAGGCTTATTTTACTCCCCTATGCCTATATAAAATCTCTGCTAAAGGGAATGATAGATGTTTCAGAGGCTGCTAAACCGTGGGTGACTTTCTCCATTTGTGGTGGCTCGGTCCTATAGTCTAGTAAGTGTGGACTAAGTCTATACGACTACTGTCTGGGTTACTTAAGACCACACTAATTCCAATCATTGAATCTTGCCTTTTGGGCATTCACCAAAAGCATCTGGACTCATATGGTAATAAATTATTTCAATTGATAAAGCTGGAGGTTAAAAACACTGTTGCTAGACTCTGGAAGGCCCACTCTATTAATTTTCAAGATGTTAATAACAAAATAAACCACATTTTCATTAATGAAAGGATGTCTCATATATTACTGGCTCCTATCCCTTATTTTTAAGAATTTGAGGCCCATGGCAGTTATCGCCTGAGTGTGTCTCTGTAACTTTTTAATTTTATAGAGAGTAGGTGTAGGGAAACAGAGAAGGAGCAGAGCGTCGCTCTTGGTGGGGCGACGGAGAGCGGATGTGTGGATCTGGGAGAGTTTACTATGCAAGAACTTCTGAAACTATATATTTTTATTATATTTTTTTTTCTTTCTTTTCCTCTATTGATGCTCTGATGAGAGAAAGCATAAGTTGGATACTCACTAGAGAGAATAAGCAATTTTACTAATCTCTTCTGATTTTTCTTTAAAACTTATATATCACAGAAAAATATTGAAAATTGAAGGTGGCCATTTTATACTTGGTAAATAACTGTTAATTTAGTTCAACTTTGCCATACTAGACATAGAGTAACTTTCTCTGCACAAGTTTATGCTTCGTTAAATATGATGATGTTACTGCAAAAATATATTTATTTTGTTATTATTATCTTCTACTGTTTTTATGGTCTTCCTTAATACAAATCATAAAACAAAAATTAAAAAAAAGTCCATGTGAGGTTACAATGGCATCTGATGAAGGTGATCTTCCTCTGATAATACCTTGTTAGCTGTGTTCTGGTGAGTCAGTGGGAAGAGGTCTGGATGAGCACAACCATATGGTCGCCGAGCGTCGGACATGACTAAAGTACAGAACAACAACAAACCTCAAGCCACATGTTCAACTTTTGTTATTCAAAAGAAGATATAGAAAATAAATTGGCTGCAGTGGTCTTTTAAGAAGTGATCTGCCCAGATTTAAATGGTAGTATCACCATGAGAAGCACATGGATACACAGCGAGGGTAATGTGCTGCCTGCTCTGCCTCCTGCACAACAATTAATAAGAGAGACCGTAAACAAGCTCAAGTTAATGAGCTCATTAGCGGTTTTTAGCAGTTAGAATTTTGAGCTCTTTGAAAAAGTGCAGAATCTGCTCAATTATCTGCCAATGTGTGAGGAACAGAAATATAAATAGAGCCCGTGCATAGACAGAGTAAATAAACTTGTGGGATTATTGCTTCCTGGAGCATCCTAAGCAGGTCTGTGAGGGATTTTATCCATTCCGTTGTCTTCCAAGAAATCCAATTATACACTGATCCGGCCAGCGTGCTCTTTGTATGGCAACATAATAATGAGATTACAAGACAATAATTAGGAGAGCAGCTGGTGATTTAGTGATATCGGAAGCACTGACTGCCTAGCCGATAGCATCAGTGGGTCACTTAGAGTGTAAGCTCTGCAGGACAGGGGTAACATATTATTATACTGTCTGGTTGTACCATCAATTCAGTTATAGTGTGATACATTGTTTGGCAGCCTTGTACTATTACTGGATCCACAATATATTTGCAGTTTACTATTTATGTACACACATGTATCACCAATCTCATTGAAACTAATTGTGGCTTCCCCTGTGATTGAAACACCTACTTTGTCAGTCAGGAACCAACATATGAAAGAGGAATTATTGTAATGGGGTAAGCTTGTAAGGGGAAAATTATAGCCTTGTTATGGTGTACATGTGCTGCCTACAAGAGGTAAGAAAGGCACTGCAGTCCTGTATTTATAGTATGCTGTTCTGAAGAACTAGATTTGATAATGGGCAAAATCTTTTTTTGGAGCTGCAAGGCCAGTTGTGATGCTGTGATTGGTATGTGCGGCTATATATATATATATATATATATATATATATATATCAATGTGCTCCCTGTTTGTCATCTACTCTACTTCTTCCTCCTGACTTGTCCTATTTTATCTCTAGAGCCCTTAACACTTTGTGCATGTAATTTATTCATGTCAGTGTGATAAGAGGGAAAGGCAATTAACAAGATAGGAAAATATCTTTGCACAAAACTCTTAATTACTACTAATTTAATATTTTAGACTGAAATTTGATCATAATTACTAAGAATATAGAACTGAAAAGAAAACTTGACATGTGTGTTTATTTAAGGCACTGAATCTAGAGAATCTACAGATGATTGCAAGTAGTCCTAATAACCAATGAGAAATTAGCAATGTCAAAATGGTATAATTTTTCAGGAAGAAGGGACTACGCCGACCACTCCAGCAGTGAGATGCTCGACAAGCAATCATATATCACAAGAAAAGGCCAGCACACTCTCATCCCAAAAATGAATGTATAAGTATTGTGAACAGTGTCATGCCTGTAGCATGCCAAGGTACAAGCTGTGCAATACCTTACAGACTGATGCCCTCAGCCTTATAGGCTAGGCGTGTTGTGCCAGGGGAAAGGGGCCCAATGAGATATAAGTTAACATTGGGGACATTGTGGTTTGTGTGTTTTCCTTGTTTTGCCTGTTAGAAGCATAGGATAGTGGAAATTGCCTGGGTACCACTAGGCCCATACTGTGGTACCCATGTTTATAGTTGGGGAGTGGGTAATAACATGATAGGAGTAATGGGATGTATGTCTTTATTGTGCTTTGGGGGGGGGGGGATAGCAATTACAAGGGAAATATTGTATATGCCCAATATTTCTTATACTGGACTAATTCCTTATTAATCAGATTAGGGAGATAACTGACCCCTAGGAGTCACATAACACAAGTCTCTTTCTCTAATATCACAAGCACTTAGCCTGGTGTCTCTATGCCTATTGTGTGTAAATACCCCCTACCAATAAGGGAAAACAATGGGTGATTGTCTTAGACTTGCAGGCATCAGTGATAACATGAGCTAGAAGGTGATTGGGGTAACCATGGAGGCACATTTGAATTGATTGGCCTTTTGTTGGTAAGAGTGCGGTATAAATATGTCTGTTGTTTCAGTAATAAAGATGCTATAACTGGTTCACATAATCAATGTGTGGATTTCGGTATTGATGCTGGAGTAAGTTATTTTGAGAACTTAGAAAGATCCTTATGCTACACAAGACCACAGACATCTCTCAGTCTAACCTAAGGGCTGAAAGTTCTTCCTGCTGTACAGAGGTAAAACAAACCGGGCACACCTGTGGGGAGAGGTTTGGGCAATAGGCTCTTATCATACCCCATTGAACATTCACGTTGTCACAAACAGCCTGGCGTTTTAGTTCTCAATGTAATTTATATCAAGGTATTCAACATACCCCTCCTCCTCCCATTATACTGTGTACCTTAACATCCCAAATGTGTAACAAACCATCACCAAATTTTGAGCCCAACGCACAATTGTGACATCATTGATGACGTACATAATGTAAACCAACATCCGTTCAACATTAAATAAAATCCAGTTCATCAAAACAAAATAAAGGTTCATTATTCTAATAGCATATGGCGCCTACACAACCATGTTATGGGATCAAACAATGTGTTAATTCCAGATCCAGAGCCAGGAGCCCCCCCCCCCCCCCCTAGCCCCACATCCAGAGTGAGGAACCCCCACCACTTGCCCAGAACACCCCATCCGGATATAATAGACCTCCCCTACCCTGAGTATTCTTCATCCAGACCTCACTCTGTGCCCTCACTATAAACAGCCCCCCAGATCCAGAGCCAGGAGCCCCCAGCAGACCCTCACCTCGAAAAGCCACCCCATCCAGAGCCAGGAGCCTCAGCAGCCCCCCATCCAGAGCCAAGAGCCCCCAGCAGACCCTCACCCTGAGTAGTCCCCCTCCAGAACCAGCAGGGACATTGTGTCTCGAGCCCCCATCCAGAGGCAGGAGCCCCCAGCAGCCCCCATCTAGAGCCAGGAGGGATCTTGTGTGTCATGAATCAGTTTATGCTCCCCCGCGCAACGCCTGCAAAACAGCGACAGCGCCCACTTGCAGTTTTGCTGCTGGCGCTGAATGGAGTATTCTTAACACACAAGGTCCTCAAAATCTTCTAAATACCTTATTCATGTTATTTGAGGACCCTCTGCACAATACTGCTATCAGCCCATCACATCCATCCTGAATGTCACTATTTCACATTGAAAATCCCAGACCTGTAACCATCCTCAGAAGACTGAGTGACTGACCCGAGCCATGCCCAGGGAGTACTGGGAGTTGTGGTCAATACAAGACAACAAACTATACAATTTGTGTGAAACCTTAAAAAAAATAATTTCCCAAATGACAGAACATGGGATATGTAACCACTTAGGGCAGAAATACATAGATAAATAACACGTTCCCATCCACTCTGACTCCTTCAAGGTGCACAATACAGGCCCCACCCACATATAGTGTCACACCCACACTGACCACGCCCACCCAGAACATTACTCATCTCTTCCCACCCACAGTAAGACACACCCACGTGTTAAATACAAAAATCTCATACTAAACCACGCCCACGCGCAAGACTCCCGCCCCCACATTGATTCCCTGATCCAACGCTACAGTCAGATACCTTAAACTCATCTAGCCACGCCCCACAGATAACCTCGTACACAGCCAGCTAATTCCATATTATAAGCTCCTCCCCATCTCTATTATTTTTTTTCCCCATATGTCGTCTCTCAGTGTGACTCCAACTCCTGTATTATGAGCCCTCCCCTAACCCCGCCCACCAGCCTGTCCATCCTCACAGCTTTACTCATTTGTTTATTTTCCCTCCCTAGATTTGCCAACATACCCCGCCCAATTAGGCGTCCATGTTTATAATTGGTCCTGTACAACCCCTCCCCTCTAAATTCCATCTGACAGTAGACTCGCCCATTCTACATTCCCATTAGTTCCATCTTTATTTAAACCCGCCCACCCTGTCTCTCTATCTCCGCCTTCTCGCCTCCCATTGGTGTTATTTTCACAATCGCCAATGTTTCTTTGCTCCTCTGCTTTTTTATTGGTTTCATCATTTCTGTCTCCTCCTTTCTCTTTTCTGATTGGCTGTCTCTGTCTTCGCTGTCCCGCCCCCCGGAGTGTCCCCGCCCTGCTGTTCCTCCCTCCGCTCACTCCGCAGGTCCCCGCTGCCATGGACAGGCGGGGAGGCGGTGGCGGCTGCAGCGCTGCGGGGATGCGAGCAGTGGAGGCAGCAGCAGAAGAGACGTCCCGGGGTGGGAGCAGGCGCGGGACTCGGAGTCCAGCCAGCTCAGCGGGAACTCCGGGAACAGGCAAGGGCAGCCCAAATGGAGAGTGCCGGCGGGAGCTGTCCGAGGCGTCGCCCCGGGAGCACAAGGTGTCCTTCTCCACCGAACCCCCGCGTGGGTCATCACCGGGGAAGGAGCCCGAGGAGGGCGAGAATGGGGAGCCCCGCACCGGCTTCATGCAGCGCCAGCTCTCCTCCATGCTCCAGCCCGGGGTCAACAAGTTCTCCCTGCGGATGTTTGGCAGCCAGAAAGCGGTGGAAAGGGAGCAGGAGCGGGTGAAATCCGCGGGGGCCTGGATCATACACCCCTACAGTGACTTCAGGTACCCCTGGGGGCAGCTAGTGCAGGGAGTGGGGTGGGCAACATGAGAGACCTGGGGCATGTGTTGTATAAGAGCAGTAGATAGGGGTCATAGAAGGGGTATGTGAGCATCTATGGGGCAATAATGCAATATAAGGAGGGGGATCATTGTAAGTAGGGGGAGACATGTAACAAAGGAACATAAGTGGGTGAGGGACAACATCAGAAAGTGCAGGGACATCTTTATAGGGCCACAGTGAGGAAGAGGAGCAGCTACCACCACCTTGTATTGTCTTCAGGAGCCACAAGTAATCTTAGTGTATTATGAGGTGTGTGATGGAATACAGTATATGGTATGATAAGAAATAGTGTCATGGCAGTATCATGTGTATGGGAGACAACCAATGTGATGGAGGGGTCAGTAGAAGGACACGCTGCCTGGCATCTCATGAGGAATCACTCAAGGTGGCAGGAGCTGGGCACATAGTGTCACTGTACAGTGTGTTACACATCCAGGCATGGGTACCAGTGTCATGCCATCTATGTCCCATACTCAAGATGTTTGCTATCAGTCTACAAGGTTAAACCCTGAGGTCATTCACCTCATCCTAAGCAAAGTCATGACCAATCCCTATTTGCTTGGGACTGGGGTGTCTTACTTACTGCTTCTTATTTGCCCCAAGACCTTATAAACCATTTTTTAAACTTAACACTATCCCTGTATGCAGATACATTCAGCCAGTCCCTGCTGTTAATTTATAATTATACATTGCTTCAGAGCATGGGTCCTTGTACATTTGGGGTGATATATAATCTGAGCATTTATCACCAGCCTGTCAGATACAGCTAAGGCCTGCCTCTTCTACAGGTCTCCCTGCCATTGAATGGGTTAACAGCTTTCTCCTCCCTCGCCTGCTGATGTGTTCAAGGTTGCAATGTTCTTGATGTGTGTAGGCTTCATCCATGCATCACCTGGATATCTGTCCTCCTTCTGACTGGGTCTAATGATGATCCTTTATCATACATAATCCTTATTTCTGGTAACATGTTACATTTGTACCCCGATACATTAGGTGTCCTCAATGTGTGTGCGCTTCTGGGTTGTCTAACGTTGACAAAGATGCTGCTGCTCCCTTTTCCTGTATTCATATGAACCATTCTTTACTGCAAAACTTTGCAGGATCTAGTACAATTTTCTAAAGATACTGTTAACCCCTATTCACCTGAAAGGGTATAACATTTCTTGTGTTTTCCTCTGTCCGTGACCATTTTGTGACTTAGAAAATAAAAAACCTTATAGATTAAAATAAAAATAAAAATGGGTTGGATAAGGTTGTCACTTTCTATCCATTACTGACACAGCTTAGGAATCTCACCAGCATTTACACCATCTGTGTGACCCTATTGTAAGATACTACTATGGTATAGTAATATTATTCATCTGGGTGATACTGAGCAGTTAACCCTATTGTAAGATAGTACTCTGGTATAGTAATATTATTCATCTGGGTGATGCTGAGCAGTTAACCCTATTGTAAGATAGTACTCTGGTATAGTAATATTATTCATCTGGGTAATGCTGAGCAGTTAACCCTATTGTAAGATAGTACTCTGGTATAGTAATATTATTCATCTGGGTGATGCTGAGCAGTTAACCCTATTGTAAGATAGTACTCTGGTATAGTAATATTATTCATCTGGGTGATACTGAGCAGTTAACCCTATTGTAAGATAGTACTCTGGTATAGTAATATTATTCATCTGGGTGATGCTGAGCAGTTAACCCTATTGTAAGATAGTACTCTGGTATAGTAATATTATTCATCTGGGTGATGCTGAGCAGTTAACCCTATTGTAAGATAGTACTCTGGTATAGTAATATTATTCATCTGGGTAATGCTGAGCAGTTAACCCTATTGTAAGATAGTACTCTGGTATAGTAATATTATTCATCTGGGTGATGCTGAGCAGTTAACCCTATTGTAAGATAGTACTCTGGTATAGTAATATTATTCATCTGGGTGATGCTGAGCAGTTAACCCTATTGTAAGATAGTACTCTGGTATAGTAATATTATTCATCTGGGTAATGCTGAGCAGTTAACCCTATTGTAAGATAGTACTCTGGTATAGTAATATTATTCATCTGGGTGATGCTGAGCAGTTAACCCTATTGTAAGATAGTACTCTGGTATAGTAATATTATTCATCTGGGTGATGCTGAGCAGTTAACCCTATTGTAAGATAGTACTCTGGTATAGTAATATTATTCATCTGGGTGATGCTGAGCAGTTAACCCTATTGTAAGATAGTACTCTGGTATAGTAATATTATTCATCTGGGTAATGCTGAGCAGTTAACCCAATTGTAAGATAGTACTCTGGTATAGTAATATTATTCATCTGGGTGATGCTGAGCAGTTAACCCTATTGTAAGATAGTACTCTGGTATAGTAATATTATTCATCTGTGTGATGCTGAGCAGTTAACCCTATTGTAAGATAGTACTCTGGTATAGTAATATTATTCATCTGGGTGATGCTGAGCAGTTTACCCTATTGTAAGATAGTACTCTGGTATAGTAATATTATTCATAAGGGTGATGCTGAGCAGTTAACCCTATTGTAAGATAGTACTCTGGTATAGTAATATTATTCATCTGGGTGATGCTGAGCAGTTAACCCTATTGTAAGATAGTACTCTGGTATAGTAATATTATTCATCTGGGTGATGCTGAGCAGTTAACCCTATTGTAAGATAGTATTCTGGTATAGTAATATTATTCATCTGGGTGATACTGAGCAGTTAACCCTATTGTAAGATAGTACTCTGGTATAGTAATATTATTCATCTGGGTAATGCTGAGCAGTTAACCCTATTGTAAGATAGTACTCTGGTATAGTAATATTATTCATCTGGGTGATGCTGAGCAGTTAACCCTATTGTAAGATAGTACTCTGGTATAGTAATATTATTCATCTGGGTGATGCTGAGCAGTTAACCCTATTGTAAGATAGTACTCTGGTATAGTAATATTATTCATAAGGGTGATGCTGAGCAGTTAACCCTATTGTAAGATAGTACTCTGGTATAGTAATATTATTCATCTGGGTGATGCTGAGCAGTTAACCCTATTGTAAGATAGTACTCTGGTATAGTAATATTATTCATCTGGGTGATGCTGAGCAGTTAACCCTATTGTAAGATAGTATTCTGGTATAGTAATATTATTCATCTGGGTGATACTGAGCAGTTAACCCTATTGTAAGATAGTACTCTGGTATAGTAATATTATTCATCTGGGTAATGCTGAGCAGTTAACCCTATTGTAAGATAGTACTCTGGTATAGTAATATTATTCATCTGTGTGATGCTGAGCAGTTAACCCTATTGTAAGATAGTACTCTGGTATAGTAATATTATTCATCTGGGTAATGCTGAGCAGTTAACCCTATTGTAAGATAGTACTCTGGTATAGTAATATTATTCATCTGGGTAATGCTGAGCAGTTAACCCTATTGTAAGATAGTACTCTGGTATAGTAATATTATTCATCTGGGTAATGCTGAGCAGTTAACCCTATTGTAAGATAGTATTCTGGTATAGTAATATTATTCATCTGGGTGATACTGAGCAGTTAACCCTATTGTAAGATAGTACTCTGGTATAGTAATATTATTCATCTGGGTGATGCTGAGCAGTTAACCCTATTGTAAGATAGTACTCTGGTATAGTAATATTATTCATCTGGGTAATGCTGAGCAGTTAACCCTATTGTAAGATAGTACTCTGGTATAGTAATATTATTCATCTGGGTGATGCTGAGCAGTTAACCCTATTGTAAGATAGTACTCTGGTATAGTAATATTATTCATCTGGGTAATGCTGAGCAGTTAACCCTATTGTAAGATAGTACTCTGGTATAGTAATATTATTCATCTGGGTAATGCTGAGCAGTTAACCCTATTGTAAGATAGTACTCTGGTATAGTAATATTATTCATCTGGGTGATGCTGAGCAGTTAACCCTATTGTAAGATAGTACTCTGGTATAGTAATATTATTCATCTGGGTAATGCTGAGCAGTTAACCCTATTGTAAGATAGTACTCTGGTATAGTAATATTATTCATCTGGGTGATGCTGAGCAGTTAACCCTATTGTAAGATAGTACTCTGGTATAGTAATATTATTCATCTGGGTGATGCTGAGCAGTTAACCCTATTGTAAGATAGTACTCTGGTATAGTAATATTATTCATCTGGGTGATGCTGAGCAGTTAACCCTATTGTAAGATAGTACTCTGGTATAGTAATATTATTCATCTGGGTGATGCTGAGCAGTTAACCCTATTGTAAGATAGTACTCTGGTATAGTAATATTATTCATCTGGGTAATGCTGAGCAGTTAACCCTATTGTAAGATAGTACTCTGGTATAGTAATATTATTCATCTGGGTGATGCTGAGCAGTTAACCCTATTGTAAGATAGTATTCTGGTATAGTAATATTATTCATCTGGGTAATGCTGAGCAGTTAACCCTATTGTAAGATAGTACTCTGGTATAGTAATATTATTCATCTGTGTGATGCTGAGCAGTTAACCCTATTGTAAGATAGTACTCTGGTATAGTAATATTATTCATCTGGGTAATGCTGAGCAGTTAACCCTATTGTAAGATAGTACTCTGGTATAGTAATATTATTCATCTGGGTGATGCTAAGCAGTTAACCCTATTGTAAGATAGTACTCTGGTATAGTAATATTATTCATCTGGGTAATGCTGAGCAGTTAACCCTATTGTAAGATAGTACTCTGGTATAGTAATATTATTCATCTGGGTAATGCTGAGCAGTTAACCCTATTGTAAGATAGTACTCTGGTATAGTAATATTATTCATCTGGGTGATGCTGAGCAGTTAACCCTATTGTAAGATAGTACTCTGGTATAGTAATATTATTCATCTGGGTGATGCTGAGCAGTTAACCCTATTGTAAGATAGTACTCTGGTATAGTAATATTATTCATCTGGGTGATGCTGAGCAGTTAACCCTATTGTAAGATAGTACTCTGGTATAGTAATATTATTCATCTGGGTGATGCTGAGCAGTTAACCCTTTTGTAAGATAGTACTCTGGTATAGTAATATTATTCATCTGGGTGATGCTGAGCAGTTAACCCTATTGTAAGATAGTACTCTGGTATAGTAATATTATTCATCTGGGTGATGCTGAGCAGTTAACCCTATTGTAAGATAGTACTCTGGTATAGTAATATTATTCATCTGGGTGATGCTGAGCAGTTAACCCTATTGTAAGATAGTACTCTGGTATAGTAATATTATTCATCTGGGTGATGCTGAGCAGTTAACCCTATTGTAAGATAGTACTCTGGTATAGTAATATTATTCATCTGGGTGATGCTGAGCAGTTAACCCTATTGTAAGATAGTACTCTGGTATAGTAATATTATTCATCTGGGTGATGCTGAGCAGTTAACCCTATTGTAAGATAGTACTCTGGTATAGTAATATTATTCATCTGGGTGATGCTGAGCAGTTAACCCTATTGTAAGATAGTACTCTGGTATAGTAATATTATTCATCTGGGTGATGCTGAGCAGTTAACCCTATTGTAAGATAGTACTCTGGTATAGTAATATTATTCATCTGGGTTGATGCTGAGCAGTTAACCCTATTGTAAGATAGTACTCTGGTATAGTAATATTATTCATCTGGGTAATGCTGAGCAGTTAACCCTATTGTAAGATAGTACTCTGGTATAGTAATATTATTCATCTGGGTGATGCTGAGCAGTTAACCCTATTGTAAGATAGTACTCTGGTATAGTAATATTATTCATCTGGGTGATGCTGAGCAGTTAACCCTATTGTAAGATAGTACTCTGGTATAGTAATATTATTCATCTGGGTGATGCTGAGCAGTTAACCCTATTGTAAGATAGTACTCTGGTATAGTAATATTATTCATCTGGGTGATACTGAGCAGTTAACCCTATTGTAAGATAGTACTCTGGTATAGTAATATTATTCATCTGGGTGATGCTGAGCAGTTAACCCTATTGTAAGATAGTACTCTGGTATAGTAATATTATTCATCTGGGTAATGCTGAGCAGTTAACCCTATTGTAAGATAGTACTCTGGTATAGTAATATTATTCATCTGGTTGATGCTGAGCAGTTAACCCTATTGTAAGATAGTACTCTGGTATAGTAATATTATTCATCTGGGTAATGCTGAGCAGTTAACCCTATTGTAAGATAGTACTCTGGTATAGTAATATTATTCATCTGGGTGATGCTGAGCAGTTAACCCTATTGTAAGATAATACTCTGGTATAGTAATATTATTCATCTGGGTGATGCTGAGCAGTTAACCCTATTGTAAGATAGTACTCTGGTATAGTAATATTATTCATCTGGGTGATGCTGAGCAGTTAACCCTATTGTAAGATAGTACTCTGGTATAGTAATATTATTCATCTGGGTAATGCTGAGCAGTTAACCCTATTGTAAGATAGTACTCTGGTATAGTAATATTATTCATCTGGGTGATGCTGAGCAGTTAACCCTATTGTAA